>JAPYZF010000032.1:0-454992 GCA_030523045.1 Meteorus cinctellus | reverse complement strand
TATGTTCACGCTGTTTTTTACTCTCCCATGAGTATAATAATAGGTAGAGTGGATAAAAATGGAAAATTCCCGACCCAGGCATAATTGATGATGACTGTATGTACCAATTTAATGGGAGAAAATTTGAACTTGGCATGAAATAAATTGAGATCCATCCACGCACGTGACAAAACACGTTTGTTTATATTCTTCGGAGAGTTGTGCACACAAATGAACATAACCTAGAAAGAATGGAGCCTCCGTGGAATAAATTGGATTTAAATAGACCACCAACAAGTTCATGGACTACAGATTCAAGGAACTTTGGTATTATTTCATACAATTCCAAAATTAGAGAGGATTGATGTTATTCTTAACCTTGATTTAATCTTTTTAGATGTCACCCGGTTTGTGCAATGTATCAATAAAGTTCATGATGAATTGCAATCGCAAGATGAATTCAATCAAGAAGCGGTGATAATTTCACGTTTGCTTTATCGTTTAAAAACGAAATTTCGGCATGACAAGGGTTTGAAAAATATGGAGAAGGTTAATCGTGCCTTGCAGAATTATCTTCATTTATCACTTGACAAAGAATATAAAAATTTAGGAGAGAGTGTTGTTGTTGACGAAATGAAAACTGTGATTTTACCAACAAGACAAATGTTGCAATATGTTCTTGTAAGGACACAAGGATTCGCAAAATTGATGTGCCGTATTCAGGAGGTTGCATTCTGTGCAGGTGTATTCTTCAGGTCACGAGTTATTATTGGTCAAGCTTGGACATTTTCTATGGTTGCTTGGGCGGCGATAGCAAGAATATGGTGAATATTATGAACCCCTTTTGTCTTCTTTTGGTTCCATTCATCATTGGGGATTGAATATTTGATTAACTGTTCTCAATGGACTTCTATATGGAGGCGATCATGATTCTCATCATTGCTTTCCGTTGTTTATTTGATTTGCAGGTTGCTTTCGAGACACCTTGCTAAGAAATGTTGCACTTGGTACAACAGCATGTATCCATTTTTAAGCAAATTGGAATTAGTTGGGGTCGATTGGATATCACCAAACTATTGTTTTCCAACAAACTTGAAAGAGTGGCTGGCAGTGCCGTGGATTAACGGAAAAACTGATTGGTTTGTGCACATAATCAATTTATTCTTAGAAAACGGATTGGAAACAATATTGTATGTGTTTAGAATTGGTTTCTTCGTTCTTTCGACACAGCTTACTTGCCGTCAGAGAATTACCCACTACCTCCATGTTCAGTTTGATAAAAGCAGAGGATGAATCTCCTGAGATTGAAGAAGAACAACAACTCAATATAAAAAATGAATCAAGTGAACTAAAATCGTCCTTTAATGATGAACAGACAAAAATTACCGATATTACTCACGATATTGGTGGTAAGTTTTAGATTAAAAAAGAACTTTTATTATCTACGATACATTATATAGATTTATTGTATAAATAGACATTCAATACCGATATTATTTCTTTTTGCAGTGCGAATATCACGTGATTCATTTGACACTACCTTAGGAACAAAAATAAAGACACCGAAGAAAACGAAAAAAGCGAAAAAAATTGATATAAAAAACATTTCAACGACTGAGGATTTGGAATTATTGTTATCTTATGACTCTTATTCAGGATTGGATAAGTTACAATGGAATATTATCAAGAAGGCGATAAAAAGAAAATTAATGAAATTGAGTCAGTGTGAAAATCTGAAAAAGAGGAAAATCCGGCTTGAAAAAATTATCAAATCTATACAGGCTTGTATAACTTGAGTACAGAAATGGATCCTAGCGAACTAATTGATTGTACATACAGAAATCAAGGTATGAACATTTTTAACATTTATACAAGGGGGAAAAACGATATATTTATATGTAAATTCGGACATATATGAAGACAAAAATTAAATTGTTTGGAACCTGACAATATTCAAGAATAAAAGATTTTATTAGATCAATTGATAAAGATCGTTTGCGATTGCAATTTTTTGAACATTGAATAATTTGCGTTCGCCAGAGAATGATAAACTTAATCCAATTGAAACAATTTTACAACAATACGATGATAAATTATTTATTCGGTGTAATGAATGTTGAAAGACGGGAGTCAAGGGTGTGCGAAGATGTATACTTGTACACCATGTCCAGTAATATGCGTCATTCGATTTATCGTCAAATTGGAGTTGTATAAGTTTAAACATCGTAAACGAGCCGAAGATGTCCATTTTCTTGTGGTGGCTGAAGCCACAATTTGAGTCCATTATCCGGCGCACGTTTCTTCAAATTATTGAAACAGCATGCACGGAATTGACGGGTCCCACATATCGGAACGCACTCGCGTCCACACTGATCGCACGATAATGTTTCACCAACGCCCCACAGTACACAAACTAAATTGAACAAATCAATTCATTACATTCTCCGTAGATTACATATAAATTCGAAAATATCAATGTTTTAAATAACTTATTTGAATTTATTAAAATTGTTTACGAGACGATTCTCCTTTCTCATTGATAAAACGCGAAGAAAACGCTCCGTTGGGTGAATCTCAATTGGTTGTAATTACAAGTTTGTTCAGTATCCGTAAAAGAACGAATACTGCATAAATTACTGTGAAAAGTTTTTAACTATCATGCGCAAAAACGCGTCAAAACTTTGTTAATTCACGTTACACTACACACATATAAATACGGTAACTTGGGTGAAAAACTCTTTGATCTTTCAACTTTCATAGCGATTCAATTTCATTCACATAAATGAATCAATGATCAAACAAAAAATCACCCCCAGCCTTTTCGTATGAACATCTATTAATTTGATCTTTCCCAATCGGACGAGACACAGAAAACTGCCCACAATGAATTCAAAAAAACTTGCATATAATATTCCCAAAAATGGTAAAATTAAGACTTTACTCAAATCAAACCCATAACTTCATTCCGGAATAAATAAATGAAATCGAAAACACATTGATGAATAAATCCAATACAAAATGATTTACCTGCGAGGAAGAGGATCATGCACGGTCGATTGATCATCTTTATTCAATTAATTTTATTTAAACACTTCCAGAGAAATCTTCACAATATCTACAAAGAAAAATTAAAATTCTTCATTAATAGTTGTTCAATTTACGGAAATTTCAAATTTACAGGGAGCAGATTGATTGAAGAGAAGATAAGATACGAAAAAATCACTTGAATTGGTTGGCTTACCTGACAGGACGAGAGCTACCGCGTTAGTGGCACAACGCAACGTTTCTGCTTATCATCAGCTCCTTCTTCTTGGATTAAAATCCTCCTCCTTTATTTCTATGCTCTGCCCCTTTTTTGCCCCTCTGTCACCAGTAATATTGCGGGTGGTATGCGTTTGTCTCTTCATTCCCCTCAAACTCAACCCCCATTGACTTTCCACCTACTTCTATATAAAAAGATACAGCATGAAGTTGTGGGCCCGATTTTGCGCGTTCACTCGATCGTCTTGTCGATCGAGTATATATATCTTCCACTGGATATATTATTATATACATACACATACGAATCCCCAATCTATCATTTTTTTCTTATAAACATATACACGTCAATGTGTATAAAAGTGTATGTATTTGTGCAGCATAATTTTTTCAATACACGATGAGTTTGAATGAAATTGATCCACGAGGCAATTGGACGTAATTCATCTTCATCTTGGTTGTCATCGTCGAGGGGGATGTCGGAAAATTAATAAATATGCAATGATATGAGGATAATTAAAAGAGTTAATTCATGTTTATGAAAGACTGTATTCATAGAGTTAATTGATCGTGTCATATAGCATTGGAAAAATTTATTATTCTTGCAAGGGGAATCTGTTATTTTATGAGAAACTATAATTATATGCTTGGTAGTTTTGTTTAATATCCATTGGAAAGAAGGTGAAATCAGTTGTTGTACTTTCTCGACCTTTTCAATCTATAAATTATCCCCCTTCAATTTATTTATTTAGTTGTCCCTTTTTGAATAAACAAAAATAACTTTATAGAAATGTTCCAACTTGATCTTTCTATTATGAATGACAACTCATTGTCGCCGATGCCACCCTCGTACCCTCTGTTTTGTGTACAGGAAGAAACCATCATTAATCTGCGAAATATGCTAGGGGTTGAAATAAATAATGCTATGAAAGGAAAAAAGTTTTTCAGCCATTACGTATAGTTATCTTCAGCAAGGAAATGAGTCATGGCTAATTTGCAGTCATTCAATAACATCATAAAATCTTTTCTGTGTCATGTAGTTAATATCGGATATATATGGAATCTTTTGTCATTTCCACGATATTCAAATCATTGCAGAAATTTGAAGGTGCAGGACTGTGATAGTGCAGAAGATAGATATATTTGTATAGGGAAAAAAAAACTAGAGTAATGACTTGACAAATTTGAGTTTTTCTCAAATTTTTATATGCACTATGAGAGGAGATAAAATAAAAATCCAGAACTTTCTTATTCTTTTTCTTAGAAAATCATTACAAAGCATCAAACTCAATTACCAACTTTCTGAAATTATGACAAATCCAAGGCTGTAGTCATGATGGTTACTAAATCATTCATTTTATTTCAAATAAACTAACGACAACCGAATAAAAACATTTCAAATTAGCTATTGACATAGAGAGGGGTTTTTTTATTCCTACACGTCAGTCGTTCAGCAACCAGGTACAGGTGTATATTTTCCTTAAACATCTCAATTGAATATTTGATTGATTACTACATGTCACCAAATCCCGCTGGACGTGTCAATCACTTGAAGTAATATTTGGGATCTTTCGATCAATTTTAGGTAGTTACACATACAATTTTGTCCTTTCTTCTGATCGCTGTGTAATGACATATATCTTCAGAATGAATATATTTATACTTGTGACAATACAATGATGAACTCTAATCGATATATTGAGGGATACATGTCCATATACATTGAGAGTATGTGTGTGTTGCTCAATGGAACGGAAATGGCCTTTATACGAGCATATATCTTCACGATTGAGTGATCAGCACGGTTTATTGGGTTGCCAGCTTGAAGACCAATTAATAATACATATAAATACCTTACAGTATTTCATCTTCAATTTCATGAATGCGAAATGAGTTGTCCTATTGCTTTACAATGATGATAATATATTACATTTTATCAAAATTTATATATATTCTATTGATAATTATAATTTATTTCAATTAGAGTTATTAGAAATATTGTTGCTATCAATAAGCGAAGATTATTCAGAGCCACATTGCTCCCCAATTTAACACCTATAAATTTACATGTATTCATCATTATAATGATAGATTTATTAGGTGGATGAATTAATGATGTGGGCGATGCATACTGGGATAGTAAACTAATTTATCTCGGCTGCGATATCCAGTGTTTGGTATATTAATCTCACATTGGATAACCACTGGAGTATCAAAGTTTGGGACAATTGTCTCTTGATGAATCCATGGATACTTTCGATAATTCTCAATGCGAATATGACTATCGTCCAATTGTTCATCATTAACTATTATTGATAAACTTGGTCTTGGACGCGCACCATCAGCGATGCATGTTAAATTAATGTGAGTATCGTTGTAAGCGTTTGCCAAAATTTTCAGCTGACGATTAGGAACTGTAAAGAGAATTAATAATACAGATCAAAAACTTATTTTCATTCATTTTTTAATTATTATTCAAACTATGGTGCATGAATTTTTCATTTCCAGCGCATTACATTACCGTATATTGTCATTTTTTTCGTTTGTATAGCCTCATCATAAAATGTAGTGACACTGCAAGTGTAATCACCAGTCATATCAAAGTTAACTTGGCGCAAGCGGATGATTGAATGCGTTAATGGACGATTGATATTTTCGATTGGATATTCTGTGAAACCTGCAATCACTCCAATGTCTTGTGGTGCCACTGCGATAAAAAATATCAACTTAGTTTGATATCCATAGATATAATTAACGTAATTATTCATAAAAGTATTGATTATGAAGGATTTGTTAAGAGAAGATGATTGAGCTGGAGAGAAAATGCAGAATTTTATTTTTCACGTTAAACTCAAATGGGTAATTAATGTAAACCGACTTGGTGGTATCCACTGGTATATCTGTTCCATATTGTGATACCATTTTATCACAAGACCATTTTCTCTATCGCCAATTTCATAAACGCACATCAATTCCACAGGTCCTGTGCCATTATGTACCGCCACTGGTAATTCAAATCTTGTTATTCGAATAGATTCATATCCTGTGACATTGTTTCACAGAGAAATTGATCTGTTAAATTTCTTATTGAATATTTATCTCTTGTATTTTGTTTCAGATATTACTTTTCATAGTGAAGCCCTACCAGTAATTGTGAAGATAATCAAACATATGCAAGGAATTGTCGTTGACAGTAAGCTGTGCTTCATGTTCGAATGCTTTTTGATACCCGACTGGAATATTCCGATGAGCTGAGTATCTTCAATCCGCGGCTCGTCAAAACTGAACATACAGAGACGAGTGGATACAGGTCGACAAGAAAGATTCTGCGCATTCTTCCCTTGACATTTTGAGTTCAAATGAATGCGCCTCTTTGATATAGTTGCGGACATCTACTTGAATATTTTATTAGTGACACTATTCGAATATCAAATATGCATTTGGAATAATTGAAGACTTTTCAAATTTATCACAATGTTTTTTTATGATTGACAAGAAATTATAGTTAATGATAATAAACGACTTGTCACGCAATTGAATTAAAAGAGTCAGATTAACTTGGAAATCATGATTCGACGTAATTTGGTAGGAAGACAGACCAAGATAAAGGCGTCATTGGATTGTCACCACTTTTCGCAGATTCATAATCATACAACAAAATCCATTTGAATGTAAGTCATTTGATAAGGTAATGGAACTTTTTAAACGCCATTAATACTGTCCAGAGGATTGAAGGTTGGATCATATTTAATTACTTCATCAAAAACATTTTTCCATACTCGTTCGAAAGTGTAATTTTTGCCAGTCTCAATCAAATCCATGATTTTCGTGTAGTCACGAAAATATTTGTGAGGTTGGGCATTGTGAAATCCTTTTGAAATGTAAAGTGACTTTGCAACTTTTATCGCAGGACTGAGGAAAAATGTTGTGGTATAATTTATAATGATTTCATTCTGGTTCGATGGTTCTGCAACAAAAACATGAGCTAAACAGTCATAAATAATTGGCGGATCATCAATGAAATCTGTTTTGAAATCATTTCCAGCGATAGAAATAATGGCTTCCCACTTAAATGGACTGGGTGCTAGATGTGGCGGTTTATCGAGTTTACGTAATATTGATTCGATAAGCGTTGGTGCAGCTGGCATCCATGCTCCATATTTATGAGTCATATCAATGACAATTGTAGCTATTGAAGCTGCAAAAACACTCGTATCATATTTTAATTTGTCTGTGAAGAATGAGATCTTCAATGTGATATCAAAAATGAAGCCTTGGTATTTAGGCACAGCTCGTTTCATTGCTCCCCAAGCGAATTCTTCACAATCATCTTCTCCTTCATTTAACGTTCCACAATCTTCTTCACCCTCAATGGCCACGATGTTCTCACAGTCATCCTCTTCTGTTGAAATATTGGTGGCACAGTCCCGGATTTCAGAAACTTCAATTACTGGATTCATCGTTATTTTCACAAGTTTCATTAATGTGGTAGAATTGTTTGATGGCATTTAACGTATTGCATCACCTTCGTATGTTTATAAAAATAGAATAATTGAATGTTGAACAGTATGTTTTTATGTATATGTTTTCAGAAGAGAACATGAGTAAAACTAACACATACATGAAAAGTAAATTTCATTGAAACAGATAGAAAATTCTATAAAAATGTTGGACATAGTTTGGAAAAGTAGAAAAGGGAATGAGTGAGCATTGAAAAAGATATGAATTTTGTTCGATCATTGAATCAAATATATCGATTGAATTATATAACTATGAACTATATATGAAATTCGGAAATTATTGATATAAATTCATGGTGCTTTCTTCAAAAGTTCAGAACATACCGATTCAATTTCGAATCCGTCTCGATGTCGGTAATGTTACTAGCTACATTACCACATCAGGTTCAGGAAGATTCCTTTCTGGAATTCTTCAGGAATGTACCGGTATCCATTTTGATATGTTGCAGAGGGCGTTGAAGTAATACGTTTTCAAATGTAAGGTTATGTTTACACTTGAATTGATTGAGACAGAGAGTAAACACCAACAGTTTGCCAGTTAGATTAATAAATGAAATAAACAATAGAATATCAGTGCAAAAATGCCACAAGGTGAAGATGATCCGAAACAGGTTCTGGCGATTCTCAATTCTTTAGGATTTATCGGTATCACAGCAGAGCAATTGAAATCGTTCATGAAAGGTGAGAGTAACGGTTTTCTTTAATTCCAACGGTTATATGAATTCAAATACAGAATCAAATAAAACGAATTATTCATTTTTGTCCCTGATGATATATTAATTTTTGTATATTTCCATTATAGATTTGAAGTTACATCGGAAAATAAAAGAACGTCAGCGTGAACAATGGCGAGAGGAAACAAAAAAAAAGATATTCTTGAAACAGCGTCAAGCACTCGCTGAATTAATTGAACAAAATACAAACGAAAATTCTAACGCGAATTCTACTGTCAATGATCCTCCTGTTGTAAAAATCAAGATAAAATGTGTAACAGAATCAGATTCAAATGATGATATTGAAAATGACGAGAAACACGCTCGCGTGTTTCGTAAAGAAAAATCACAAAGTCCACGTAGGGGACAGAGTAAGAAGAAAGAAGTGGAATTGAGCGCTCGTAGTAATGGGACTGTCAAAGTATCGGGAAAAGAAAGAAAACTTGTGACGAATAGGCCGGAAATGGTTGAGAGTATTCCTGATCGAATTGTTAGTGCCCCAGAATTATCAGAAAATATTCCACGTTCACGACCACGATCGAAAAGTGTTATATCTAACCCTAGCTCGGGACGAAATCCATCTAGAAGTTCATCTCGATCTCAATCCAAATCTTGTGAGCAGCATTTTCATCTATTCGATTATTGATTAATTTTTCTTATTTGTCGTAATTTTATCTGTTTTTTTATTCTGTTCTCAGTTATTAGACCATGGAAATTACATCCGCAAATTCAACGCCCACCGCAAAATGTAAAGTCAGATCCGGTTTTGTTGTATCAGCAGTATCAAAAAGAATGGAACCAACGGTCACTGCCGGGTGAAAACCGACACGCCAAAATACGATGGGCAGTGCGTGAAAAAATGCTTGGCACTGATCCAACACCTCGGGTAATTCAAATATTTCCGCATCATTAATTCCGATAGCATTTTTTTTCATACATCTCATTGTGAAATATAATTCTGATTTCAGCCAATATTGAAGAAATCTTGCAGTTCTATGAGCGTCAAAAAGAGATGATAGAGTAGAATAGTTAATATGGATTCCACTGCAATGACGTGTAAATAGATTTTAATCGTTTTAATGTTATCAGTTCAATATAAACCATGAAATTCATACAATAGCATATTGTGTTTATTTTACTCGCAATCTTATTCAAACTTGATCTGTCTTGAATTTCGCGATTAATTTTCTATTATCCGGTCGATTCAAATGGTGTAAAAGCTTTTCCTCAATGCGTCGCGCCGCACGTTCTGTGAGAACTAATGTCTCATGTTTCAGCATGCTGTAAACATTCAATCCTGAAAGTGTACAAAAAAAAAAAGATAAATTACATGCGATTCAATTTTGACAAAGACTTCTTTGTCACAACCAAAGATATTGAATCTAAAACGTACCATAAACCGGCATCATATTAACATGCTTAATTACATCAGTTGCCATTGTAATATTCTCTGGCATTAGGTCTTCCGTATCGACAAAAAGCACAGAAGGCCCCCAATTTCTCTCTTCAAACAATGACTCCAAATATGAAGGATCTTTTGTTGGTATCTCAATATCATTAACAATATGAAGATTGTCTTGTGCCAATTTCACTGATAATGTAACCGTCAACCCTCGGACACGAGTATAAAATGGAAGCATATAGAAATGCGTTGTGCCTGATCTTGGACCATTAACAATACCACCACCTTTAAATAATGGTGATCGAACACTTCCGTGACGAGCACGACCCAATCCTTTTTGTCTCCATGGTTTACGACCACCACCACGCATTTCAGCACGGTTGGGCACATGTACCCAATTCTATGAAACATCAATCGGATATTATTATCATTAGTAATTTTATAAATTTATTCGGGGACACCAATGTCCGTCTTCATAAAAAAAGTGTTGCTAATTATCACATAGATACTTACAACATATTTATATAATCTCTGCCATCGAATATTTTCATAAATAGCATCGAGTCGTGGTCTTGAAGCGAATATATCTGGATGTAATGTCATCAAACCTAATTTATTGGATTTAATTGTATCCATATTTTCAATCCAAACTTGTCGTTTCTCTTGGTACAATCTATCATCATTGATGTACTTTATGTCTGATATTGTTGGCGTTACAATTTTGTTTTCAACATGATTTTCAACTACACTACAGAATTTCGATATCTGATTTGAATATCGTTGAAATTTTGTTGTTAAATTGCGTAGTAATAACGACATTTTACCACGAAATTTGTCTCTTTTTGAGACTTTCGCAGTGAGGATGTAGTTAACCTCAAAATATCGAGCGTAGGTGAGAAATACGTGTTTTGCACGAGAACGCTCAGTAAACTTGTGCGCATTGATTCAGCGCATGTGCTAGCAATGCAGGAAAATATTTAAAAACGTGGGAAATGTATGATGAAGATAAATAATAATATAAAATAATATATTATATTCTCAATCGTCTTCCTCATTGATTAAGTTCATTATAATAAACGTAACGAAATTCCCAAAGTAAAATATAGGAATATCTATTAACCTATAAAATAGCATCGAATATATTATCGAATATATTTGATTGCTATCATGCATAAAAAATTACTGATATTTTATCTTTCTGTATAAGGAGCTTGTTTAACTTCCTCAATTTGTTCTACATCTGGGTACAAAAGAATTTATCTTGTGAATATATTGAAGTTCAATAGCAAAATCAACGTACCAACAGCACCAACCTTTTTCCTTAAATTTTCGAATACGTGTGCATTACTTTGTTCTTTAATCTGTAATTCTCATTATTGTCACCTGTTTTCCTTATTATTAAGTTGTTTATCTTTGATATGATTGTCATTGACGAAGTTCATTTAGAATGATGCCATTTTTGAGCAGACCAAACTTGAATTAGGCATACGAAATTCTATGAATATTCCAATTTAATGTAATTTGTTGAATATAATGACATGGCTCTATCAATTTCAATGGTAATTTGAATATTATCTTCCTCTAAATCATCGATGACGATTCTGAGAGTGGAAAATTTCTGTGTCAAGTACAATCCATTGTCTGATGGGCTACCGAAACAATTTTATACGTCGATTTATGAGTAATTTGATAACGAGATGTTTACCCATCTTATTTGTATAGTTATATATACTTAATTTGCGTCGGTTATGACGACAATGACATATATCTGTATATGTTCACTCTTATAAAAGGGGATATTGAAAAAATAGATGCCTCATTCTTATTCTTATTTTCATTATTGAAGGTTGTACATAGTCATGCGGGTTTAGTTGGATTCGTATATCTCATTATTTAGATTTTATCCTGAAAGTCACTACCTCAATCCAAGATCTCTTCTGTGTCACCAGGAAAATTTCTATTGTGATAATAATACTCTATTAAAAGCCAAAAACTCATATCAATTAATCATTTTGACATTAAACTATAAAGTTCCTTTCAATTGAAAGAAATTTATCATGAAATACGTAATGAAAGGCGCTGAAATATTGGGTTTCATCACGATTACCTGTGTCCTCCCTTCGTTCGCACGAGTTGGGAGCGTAAGTACTTAAACACACTCATGAATAAACAAATTTACAAGTAAAATAAAATGTCTGATCATTGATTTGTTCACTTAGAATTGGATACATTGATGCCAATTAATTAATTAATTCCATATTCATGAGATAATTAATAAAAATGAACTATCTTGTTTTAATGTACTATTTGCCTCTAGAAAATAATAAATACTATTCCAACAATGATTGTTAATAGAATCATATTTGTTGATTGTTTCAGCATCATCGACTTGAGGTAAGAAATAGTATGAAAACAAAAAACAAATGCATAATCAATGCATTTGATGATAATACTTTGTTCGTATCTGTTCATGTTTAATTTATTCATCGACTCGTGATTTATATTATGGTCGATAGCCGATGGTTGGACCTCACACGTGTGAAGGTTATTTCGATCCTCACGGATATTGTGAAATCAGTAATAACGGTTGGAGTAAAGGTGTTGGTTGTCACCCTGGTTATATGATCGCACCACCAATATGTGTACCAATAGGATGGTCTTATGTGAGTACTTAGATAGACTAATAAATTCCAGTAATGAATTATCGAATTATAGTTACAAATATAAGATTGATCTTCCAGATGCAAGTAAAAAATGTTAAAATCTTGTTTAGAAATTGCATTCATCATTTTGTGCCTACATTATCTGATACTATTAATTTTCTCAAAACAGGATGTTTCTCCGACAGCTGATCCGTGTGAAAGTTTTTCTGATGATTGTAAAATCCGTTACAATAGTACAGAGCTTGGCTTTTATATGACGTGTACGCGTTCCTACAAATATTCACTTTGTTCGAACGTATGTGAATCATGGGAGAGTGAGAAAGTAAGTCTTACTCCAACTGGACAGAAGAATGAAAAATAATAATTCGCGTATGAATTAGATGTTATACATAAAGACAAATAGATCCGAGTTAAATTTTTTTTAATATTTAGGGAGTTATCACAAGCGGCCCATGCAAAGATTTCATTGGTAATGAGCACGGGAATTGTTCCATAGATTGGGGTACCACCTGGACAATTCAATGTCAACCTGGTTGCAAATATGTAGCAGAATCGGCTCGTTGCGAATTGATAAATCCACCGAGCAATGTGAGTGATTGAACAAATTGATGAATTATCAAACTGGAATTGCTAATAATCAATGGATTAATATATTTATATTCAATACAATTATTTGTGGGTTCTACTTTGTATGTACAGATTTATTAATATCAACAATATTAATGCATGTAATTTTTTTTTATATGTAGGAGTATTTTTACTACGATGGGTGAAATAATGCAGTGCTACAACGGTTCGGTTGTCTCCAACGATACTTTTGCCTTCCGTTAACATGATAAGTTTATGTGAATGAATTAAATCAACGAATTTCTTAAATGACAATTAAACATATTAATATATGAATAGCAATTTTTTTGGAGAATTGGTGAATTGATAAGAATTATGTAGGATTACAGATGAATAGATAATGAATACCATCAATGATTCAACTCTTCATCGCAATTATATAAAGAAACTATTAGATTAATTGACAAATTGAATGTATATTTGGAAAGTGGTGTAAATTAATATCTAATAAATTATATTGCAAATTTTAATTGACATGATTTAGTAGAGATGAAAAATATTCCTTTTTTTCTCAATCCTATTAATGATGTCTCATATTAATGAGCATGGTGTAGTAATTACTTATATAAACTACTTGGAATTCTCTAATCAACTGTGAACAGAAAGATAATGAAGTCAATACATGTAATATATAAAAGTTTAAATTAATACAGTTTTATAAAGATAAAAAATGCAACATTTTTAATTGCACATCTCTTCTGAATCATTTCTTTGATAAATAAATGAGCCTAATGATGAATTTTAATCGTGAGAATTAATTGAGAAAACCATTTAAATTCTTTGATAAGTAAGAATAGAAAAAAAGTAACAAATATAATTCTTAGAATTATTGATTCATATAATCATAAACTGAATCCATACAGATTGAAAAAATCAACACTATCAAAATCTCAATGTCAGTCCGATGATCTTTTATTAACAATATTCATTTCATGGATAAACAATCAAAGTTAATAAACATTGAACAATATGGATATAATTAACATTAAAAGCCTTAGAAAATTTCTATATGGGAAAGAAACTTGAAAAAAAGAATAAGTAGAAAATATATATTTGAAGCTTGAAATAATAAGATAAATAAACAGATATAAAAATGAAACTGAATGAATTAAAAATCTCCGCATTTTTATTTGAACTCTCGTGATGAATAATATAGTGTTTATATACAAAGCACCGCTGCACAAGAGCATTAGAATGAGGAGAAGTATATTGCCCCCTACTACACTACCCTTACTGCTCCCTCTTGTGCGCCGTCACGGATAGAAACACCGCGCAGCGTCTCACCCTTCCACCCACCCTTTTGAATGACCGCGCGCGCCGTTGATCAATACCGTGCAACTCAACTACAACCAACAACGCCGGTTTGGAATGGTCGAATATTGCCCGGCACGGCAATATATCGGGAAAGACACACAGGTGGGACACCCCCTTTCGCGAATCAACCGTGAAATAAATTACAGTGCATTTCATTCCATTAAATAAATGTTAGTTTTACATTAAAAGTCTCAATAATCAAAAAGAACATTGAAATAGTGTTTAAACTGATAAGATAACTGTGTTCTCTCTTTAGGTAACGGTAATGTTAAATGTGAAACGACAAATTGACATGGAATTGTCCTACAACGAGAGCTACGAGTGAGATTTTGTGCAGAACAAGAGACACAATAAATTTCATCAAATGCCACTGCTCAACGAAATGGCGAAAGTGAGTTATCAATTTTATTATTATCATTAAATTTTAATATTTTCTATATTGAAATTTGATGAATCAATCAATCAATCGTATTTCACTGTTGTTGAATTTTAGATATTTTATTCGTGGGACTATTACAACGACAGAAATATTGAAATAAATGCGATAAAATTCGTTTATTTTTATTTATTATTATCACAATTATTCTATCATTTAGACATTTATTTTTAAATTCATTTTGATGTATTAAGAGAAATTCGCCACGTCGGCACATCGATTACAGGCGTAAACTCGCGTGTCACAGCAGAAATTTTCTACATACTACAAACATATGTATACACACTTATATACTATAGAGAAATGACACCAAGAGAAAATTCTTCAAGCTTGTGGTCGAGAGTAACTAACCGATAAGTGCAAAAGAAAAAAAAATTAAGTTGAGTTAGGAAAAAGAGAAAAAAAAAGGGAAAAAGAGGTCGTTTAGAGAAAGCCACGTCTGTCTCAGTTCTTCCTTTTTTTTCATTTCGTTTATATTATTAATGTAAATAAAATAGTCATAGTTGATTATGCGCAGGGTTATTCACAATCCCTGAGAGGTTGACAATTAACTAAATAAAAAAAATAAATAAACAAATATGAATAAAAATTTTGGAAGGGGAAAAAGAAAGGAATTGATGTTGACTCATCACGAATGACAAGTGTATGTATATACCACGTATATTTCCTCTCAATCTCTCTTCCTCTACCTTTCCACCTCCCTCACCACCCCCTTCTTCTTCCTGTTACTGTCACACGCCCTCGTTTGTAGATTCCGTGATAGGGGCGACAGAGCGTAAATTCTAGCGTGACAATGGTCGCGACAGAGAAAAATAAAATGATGCGAAATATGGAATAAAGCAGGACAATAAGGATGACAATCGATCGAGCGTGTACGTGATTCTACTTTAATATCAGTTGAATAGTTGACAGTCCATTGTATGTCATCAAAACGGTAAAGTTTTATTTATTTGGAATATATTTTCGCGAAGTAAGAAATAACTGAATCACCTTGTGTTTTTAATATAATAGATTTATATAAAGAGAATGAAATATTATTGAACGAAGAAATTAACTGATGGAATTTTTGTAATAAACATTCGTCCTTGGTGAGTAATAATTGCAGTATGGTGTCTTGACGTTAGCACAGCTATTCTGAAATCGATTTAATTGATTATCATACAACGCTCCATTTCTTGGAATAATTATTTTTACATATATTAATTTTTAACATGATATTGTGATACAGCGATAAAAAGTAATGTCAGGAATTTTTTCGTGTGGGAAATTGATAGACTTTTCGAATGTATAAATTACTGAGATACATTTTATTTAAAAAGATTATATTGTCACTGAGGTGTTGTAGTAGATGCGAATTTTTAAATCATTTGGAAGTTGATTGCATTGAGAATTGTGAAATATGAAATATGATATTGGCATAAGGATCAGTCAATGTGATCGACTCTTATTCGAACAAGATTTTTATTCGTTGAAATTAGAACTCTTTTAATTTTGAATTGTGAATTTTGTGTGGTTGTATGCAATGAAGATTCACAATCATGAAATATTTATGGTGAGTTTCAATAGTGTGTTATTTGACTTGTTGGAAAGTTTTTGAAGTGTCTTGTTGAATTATTTGGCAAGCAACTCTTATCGGAAAAGTGGTATTGCTATTGGCTAACTGAATATTATATATTAATAGAACACAATCGAGTTCAATAGTCTGATTGACATGGAAGTTCACGTTTATAAATATATTGTTTGCACGACACCTGACATGAACGAACTGTAACTTTATCATTTTGATTGAAATTATTTCCACATTTTATATATAATGAAAATCAATTGTGGAAGTTGTGAGAATTGATCCCAATTGCTATCAATCAAAGTGAAAGATTGGGATTTATTATTTTTTTTTTTTTTTTCATTGAATGTAGTACATTGTACTCTATAGAATTAAATTATTTCTACCGCAATTTTCTCACATATTTTCTTTAATATCAGGGAATGAATTTATCTTTGTAATTCATCGCTAATTTATTTCATAATATTTCCAGTGTTGTTGCTACTGACCCATTTGGTATGGAGCATAAACACTGAAATAAATATAACAATGTTTGAGAATATAGAATCTTGGTGCATAATATATTTTTGTAATATAACAATTAACTTTAGAATACTGACCATACACATGTAAAACACATAATTAACAATCCGAAACAGTTTGGATAATTAATTTGCGAATAATTTTTTATTACCGTTGGAATAATAGTTAAAAAATTAAATTTATGATTATTTAAATACATGATATAAATATTTATTATTGAAGTTCTTTATTTTTATTAAAGAAATGAGATGTTGACTTACATAATTTCTCATTCTTCAACTACAAACTTTATCAATATGATATAAAGGCTTATTTAAACGAATATAATTTAAAGAAAAATGGAGAAATTGATACACATTTATCGTGTATGTTTATAAAAGTGTAGCAAACAAATTTTGACTTTGCAGTTAATTCAACAATTATTAAAAATTTGCAATAGTTATCATCGACTGAATCATCAATAAAACTTATAACTTTACACTTTTATATTTCCAACTGAACAATATTTAAAAAAATATTTTTCCAATTAAATTGTTCATGCTCTTAAACTTCCTATATAATCTTCGGAAAAATATGCTTGGAATGTACTATCTCTTCTCTCTCCTTGTCTTATTATATCAAATTCTCCCATAACGTAAATATAATCAACTCATAATACGTAAACACAGTAATTTCAGAAGAAAAATTTCTTCTTGCATGTGTGTTATCATGGCCTATTATAATGCAATCGAAATTATTCTCATTGCATTTGTGATTTCATTTCCACTTTCATTTATAATGACGAATGTACAACTCTCATACATTTCCTTCTTCAATTCATTTCCTTTTTTTTTCCATAGAATTAAAATATAATCCTCTAACTATTTCTCCCTGAATTTGTTAACTTCGTGACTCTGAAATAAAATAAAACTGTTATTACAATTGAATATTTGTTTCCGTTAGTGTCATTAAAAAAAAAAACGACCATGAAACTTTTAATAGTCACCTTACAATGAATTAAAAATCCATACAGTCATCGACATAGTTTCCAAATTTATATCTCCATCAAAACCAACTGTTGCGGAAAAAAAGTGTTACTCGATTGAGTGTATACGTGCACTAAATTCAAATGAAACAAAATGAAATGTTCACTTACCCGTCGAATGATCATGACGATGATACCAAAGACCATGACGGCCATACAGCGGTAATATCATGAGCACCGGCACTACGGTGGCAGCCAGTCTACATATGATACTAGTAAGACATATATGTACTATACCAGCATAGTGGTATTACGAAGGTCGTGAGCTCTACTCGCGCTTTACTCACAAACATTTTAGATGGTTTAAACGTATATATGTTCTGTTATATACTTCGTCTCCTCTTCAATGTACGCGCGAGCGACCCAGTCAAGTCAGTGTTGAACAGTCTGCCGCGCGTTGAATGCCGCCGCGAGTAATACACTTGTATTCTGCAATTATTTATTTCTTCATATAAATATATAATAAACAAACAACTTTGGTTATATTAATTAATCAATTTTTAAATTGATGAATAAAATCGAATCATTAAATAATATTTTACGCGTCAATTCGCGTCGGTAAAAAATGAAAAAAAATGTTTATATATAAATAAATATTGCTGCAATATTGTAAATGTGATAATGGGAATTTATAATAATTGTAAATATGATAATGCGATGATGAAATGTGAGAACGATTACATAAGGCGAAACCTTACAATAATACGTAAATATAAAATTTATTTTTCTATCCTATTCATATATTATAAAAAATTCTAAATAATTGATTTGAAAATTTTTTTTTATCATTACAGTTAATGATTGTGTCTTTTTCATTTTTATATAATCATCGTCTTACTAATCGTGTTCCAAAGATATTTCTCGTTCCTCACAATTTGTTATGTAGATAATAAAAATCGATTACAAATACAAATAATGTTGTAGATAAATATATATTCACTGCGTTCCAATGCGCTTGAACGATGTTACAAATACAACAATAATCATACTTTGTATGTAATTTCAAGTATGTATATATGTATATGTTTATAAGTGTAGTTGGCCTCTTGACGTATATTAAAGTCGCCGCGCCGTCGACGTGCCGCCATTGCGAGAGCATATAAAGAACGACAAAGAGAAGAATACAGAGTTAGAATGAGAGAGAAAAACAGGTGGAATGCACCGACACATTAAAGTATATTCAATGAGTTTTGTATAATGAAACGCTATTGAAATTGAAAAAAAAAAAAAAAAGTTATTCATTTGAAAATATCTTGACATATTTTCTATTAAAAAAGAATGGGGAATTTTTCTTTTCATGTTCTTTGCGCTTTCGTATTTAATTAAAGATAAATAAATGAAAAGAATGATAAAAAAATGGGAAAATGAAAATCTTGGAATGGAAAGCGTGGATTTTTTTTATCTACAATGATTTCTCGTAAATGATAAATATACGCATTGAGTAATGCAATCACTATCGTTTAATTATAGTTTCTCTATATCTGAATATATGTTTGAAGTTTTGTATAAACGATAGAGAGACGCGTGCGTGCGCGACGACGGTATATACACACATAGATATTATAAATTTATATACTTATATACATGCTCACGGATTTACGGACTAGTGAGCGCACAGTCTAGAACAAAATTTGCTATATATATATATATATATATATATATATTTTTCATCTGTGATTGAATTATTTTTATGCATATACAACCATGCATATGCGTTGCAATTCGTTGCATTACAATTATAAAATGCATATCCGGAGAGAAATATCCGTCGTCTCGATTGATAATTTAAGGCGTTGTCGTGTGTTTTTTTCTTTTTTTTTTTCACTGTTAAATTGCGAATAAAAAATGATGAGTCGTTGAAATTATCTTTTATTATTTGTAGAATTTATGAGGATGAGAATGTGTATTTTTTTTCATTTGTTTGAACAATTGAAATTGAACTTGAAAATTTCGAATGTTTTGTGTTTGTTGATTTTCAGTTGGTGATAAGAGACTGTAATATTATTACATTTTTTTCGTTCTGACTGATATGGTTCAATGTTTTTTTTCCAATTATTTGATAAGTTAATGTATTTTTGATTTTGTCTTTGTTTTTCTTTTCGTGGATGTTTATTAATTTGAACAATTTATTTTATCCTCATTACATCGAGTGTGATAATTTTGTGGATATGTCGTGTAAGACAATTATTTTACTTATCAGTTCAAAATTATTTATCAGAATTGGTATTGGGAATGATGGTTAAATAGATGACAGTTTCTTTGTATTTTGATAGTTTCATTAATACAACGACATTGAATAGACAAAAAACTTTGTTAGTAAAATAGAATATTTGGGTTGATAACGAAAATATTATCAAAAATACTTTTTTGTTCTAATTTCAATATATTATCGATATTTTATACAATATGGAAATAAATGGCGAAGAGTTAAAGAGGAAGAAGGAATCCATTGTTACGAGTTATAAGTGATTGTTAAACAGGTCATGTATGTATCTCTACTGACGTCAGATTCTAATTAGCATTGTTATGAGACATCATGAATTTAAAAAGTCAAGTGAAATAGTAACAGACAGAACAATCTTTGATAAATCGTCTCGTCAGATTCTTCATGCAAATATCAAAGTAGACATTAACCAGAAAATTGATTTAAACGATGAGATTGAAAATAATATTCAGCTTCCTGTTCAATACATCAGCATATTTTTACTCGACATTATAGTTCACTGCCCTCGTTGAAGTATTTTTAATTCAATTGATCCTTTCGATACAAAAAAACTCAGATGATCCTCTTAATAATTGGAGTATTCATAAATATTTTATTCTCAGTCAAGGAATAAATCTATAACCAAAATATTTATTTTATAAAGCAACAGATTTTTGAAACAAAAATATTTATCTTTAATAAAAATACTCAATTTTAATGAAGACTTTTATAAACTGCATACTTGGAAATAAATCCACATTCTATCAATAAATAATTCAACATGTTGTTCCCATTTTAATGGGCTAGATCAGTATGAAGACTAAAAAAGAAAGAATTGAATTATTTTCTTTCATAAGTTATATAGAAAAGGAGAAAACTGATTTAATTAGTTTGTGCCCTTAATTCTGTTTAGTGAAGGCTTCTTTCTCTTTATCTTCATCGTCATCTATTCTTCCTTTAGTTCTGGCTTTTTTGCAACGCGTTACTTCACGTATACACAAGATAATGATAATGATGAAGATAATTATGACTTGGAAAAAAAAAAATGAAGACACGCACAAATAACATAACAGACAGTCATTCACTTCTCTTTGTAACAGTGGTTTATAAACTACATTCATCATAATTTATAACATGCACTCACTGTTAGTTGCACAAATATAAATATAAAATAAAGAAAAAAACTTATAACGGACTTTAATATAAAATGATGGGATGAATAAATGTTTTTTTCGTGTAGGCGGCGGTGGCGGGAGCGCGAGTTTATAAATTAGCACAAATTACTTTGACTACAATTGAATAAAATTGTGTTAATTCACCGCATATTTAACCCACATACAATACATCAGAATGCCCCTGAAAAGTTGAAAAAAAAAACTTATTTTCTCCTATTCATCATAAAATAATTCAATCTCACTTTCAATTTCATTTAACCATCAAGAAAATTTCCAATTTTTTTGTGTTTAAATTTTTTCACACCAGCATTGATAATTTGTTGGATATGTAAAGGAAAAAAAAAAAAAATATAAAATCAATGCCATACACAAGTCAATCTTGATGGTATACAAAATGCGCGTGTGAATAAGCCGTTAGACTTTATTACGAGTGCTAACGGCCGTTCGCAAATGCACGATTGAAATTTATATACATGTTCGTACATACATGACCGACTAAGAGTAATACTTACAGTTGTATTACCTATACAAAGACTTCAAACACATATGAATATACATATGTATTATCTAATTTGAGTTCAAATGAAGAATTGGATAAAGAGGTGGTGGATTTGTGCGCACGCGTGCAGATGCGCGGCATTTTGTGTGGGACGTTGAAGTTAAATTAATCTAGTTCACAATGAGTAGTTCAACGAGTTATATTAGCAAATGGTCAGCATACTAACTAACTAAATGAGTGAAAGTTCTATCCATGGACTTGACAATTATTCGGACTAAATTGTGAGACCAAGGCCAACTACAATAACAATGTTTTAGTTGATGTAATACCGTACTATTAATAATTAGAAAACATTTACATGTAAATTGACACGGATATTGTTCGCAGTTGAGTATTGAGATAAAATTAATGGTGTAAAATTTCATTGCAATGTTTTTTACGTTCATTCTTTTCAAATGTTAATTTGAATTTTATGACCAGTGATAAAATCACTGAAATAAAATCTTTACAAATGTAGTGAATTACTTTTTAATTCAATATATGATTGGTAATTTAGTTTACTGCTATTGTTTAATTATCTAGCAGTGTTATAATGTATTTTAATCATTCATTATATGTTGAATTGTTGAAGTACTGAAATTTTATTTATTAATTAAAAGCTGTTGGAAAGTTGTAGTAAATGTGTCAACTGACTACGTGATTTTGTGGTTGAAGGTGCCGAATACAAAATAATTATTTGAATGGGGTGAACTTTTATTGTTAGTTTTGCAATTGTCGTTATCAATCGACCGAACTATAAATTAGTTGACATTCATAACAATTCATCATAAGGGTTATTGGTATCGTATTAGAAAAAAAAAATCAAATGATTGTTACTAAATGTTTTCTTTATTAATAAATGTAATCATCATCGAGATCTGATACAGAATATTTCGGAATAGAATTTATACAATTTTTTATTCACAAACATTTGGACCATAAAAATATTCGGAATGTGAAACTCATCCGAATATTTATTTTAATGCTTCTTCTTCAATTCAATTTTAATTAATTGAGAACTAATTTTTGCATACTAATAATTTAGCACATCACGTCATATTGTCTTACACGTACTCAAAGTGAAATTCATTCGAATAGTTCGCTTTGAATTCATTCTGAGAAGCATCCTAAATATAACAATAGATTTCTCATACTCATTTGAATTTCTTTCATAATTTATACGTGAAACTAATATTAATAAATTGCAAAAGACACAATACACGATGGCGTAAAATGCATATATAAATTTATTTATATTTACTTCACTCTCCAAAATCAATTTTAAACATGAAATATTTTATCTTATAATATAATGCTAGAATAAATATTATGTCTTCATATTGCATAATATTGATTTATTCTTTTCATTCTATCTGTTTGCATCTGTATAGAACGCTGGTGAGAGCAGAATACCGGTTTCACGTGCGGTGCGTCCATCATATTTATCAAAACCAAAAATAGTTGGGCCAGCAAAACATAATAATGGTGGATCAACAAGCGTTGTAAATACAATTTCAAATAATCGACGTCAAACAATTTATTCGGGATGTCTTCCATTGGTAGAACAAGAGAATATTATAACACCAAAAACGCCACGAGAATGGACTCTTGGCTCATTATTTACTTCAACGCCATCAGGTAAAAGTCCAATACTTTCAATTTTATGTTTTTTCTTTTTATATATATACTTTTTTTCTTATCGTTTTATCGTCCTCACTTGTTCTCTGTTTATTCATTGAATAATAAATTCAAATTCAGGCAAATTGATGGATACGGCCTTTAATCCGCCGTCAGTGTGGAACTTCAAGGATAATAATACACAACATGACTTGTCATTGCAACGAAAAGAAGAAAAGTCTTTCAGGTATTTATATATCAATCAATCAATTTATCAATACAATATCTATCCACATATTTTTTCCTTCGTCAATTCTACTCACTTGATCTGTTGCTTATTTATGTTTTATTAATTGCAAATAATAAGCATGTAAAGAAACATGACGACATAAGTTATGAATATTTCATTAGTCAATATTGAAACAGCAAGTGATATATTGTTTTCATTTACACCATTTTTATCTTTTATTTTTCATAGTAACTACTACGATCAGATGAGCATGTTGGATGACGTTGGAGACAGCTGCTTAATGGATGCATCACTAGCCAGTACATTTAACGAAACTACAAATTCATTGAGTGCTGCTCATCAATATCTATCATTGAATAAACAGAATTCATTTGAACACGACGAAAGTTTGGGCATATTAACTCCTGATCAAATGACCGACTTTACTGTACTATTGGGTTGTTCCCGTACGCCATCGTGTGAAAATATATCGCGACAGGCAGCGGGAACGACTTCATCATCATCTAGAGCATCACGACCAACAGATGTTCCATTCAATGGTGATATTGAATTACCTGATGGTATTATTTGTGAACGCTCACCATCATTAGAAGAATTACCGTTGGATCCAAAGCCACCTATTGATCAAAAATTGTTATTAACTGAACAAACAATTGGTAATGCATCAACAACAACGACAATAACAACAGTTGCGTCAGGTGCCGCAACATCTACTGCCCAATTGCCAATGAGTTTTGTCACATCAGTGACAAGTATTACGAGTTTAGAGGCGGGCTACCAAGGTGACGGTGAAAATTCACGACCAGCTAGTCGTGGTCCAGATCCACCCGCAGTACCACCAGGAAATTTACCTGGCAATTTACCTGCCTCTTGTCATCCGTGTCGATTACAAGATCCAATGACTGATTCAGATTTTTTTACTGAAAGCGACGCGGATGCGCATGAAGATATTGTACGTGGTGATAGACGTGCACAAGTTATTGATGGAACATTATTTTGTGCCCCAGTTGGACGTCGATGTCCTAGTTTTGCCGGGGAGGAAATGGATTCGAGTGGTATTTATTCAGATTTGGATAAACGACAGGATGAACGTTATAATATGGAAGAACAATTGAGCGAAGAGAATAGTCCAGATACTGCTGATACAGGCGACACTGTTGATACCCAGATGTCACAACGTCACGAAAAATCACCAATACTTCTGCCAGCAACTCCGCAAGTGATAATGGATTTTTTGCAGGTTAATAGAATTGTTTTGTTTATATATATATATAGTCATATACATACACATATATATATTTGTGAAATCGCCGAACGAACAAGTTTATCTGACTGAGCAACAAACTGGTACCGGAGGCCGTAAATAATTTTTTTTTATGGTTCTGAACAGAAATATCTCTAGGCATTTCTACAGGCGAATATATATCGATGAGTACACGATAAAAAGTCAGATGAAACTTTGCCAGATTGGTCGGGGATAGCAATTAATTGTCAATAAAATATTTGAATTGTTAGCGCAAATAGTTTACTCTCTAATGACACTTTTGTATGTGAAATTTCATTCATTAGGCAATTTTAATGAGTCTGAAGTGTCTTAATGCGAGGGAAAAAAATATCGTGGTCATCATCTATTTACAAAGTATACCCAAAGTTATTATAAACGATTCGGCTCATCTAGTCAATATTTATACATAACAATGATGTAGTCGAGTCAATGCTGACAGACACCGTGAAACGACTTTCGAGGTTTTTTTTTGTGGGTATAAATTTGTCTTTAACAATTAAATTCCGTGATTATTCAAGATATTATAAATTATAAACTGCGATATTCTGTGGAGGCTATACGTGACCTTCGTGAAGATTTATTCTTACCTCGGACTATTACTAGTTGTCTAGACTATCAATATACAAAATTGCTAATAAATTTTTCATTGTCTCCTAACAGGTATCAAAAAGTCCAACGGATATTGCAAGTGACATAACGCCGGAAACTCATGAAGTGACGGTAATTCATGTACCAAATGAATCAACAAATCGTTCAATCAACGGTAAAGCATTATTGAACAATAAATCTGATTCTTCAACATTGAAAAAATATAAAATGCCGAAGAAAAATGTTGCATCGAAAATAAAAGCGATGATTGAATCCGGTGTTAAAGAAGATACATCATCATCATCATCAGTTAAAGAACCACCACGACGTATATTACGTGCGCCACGCAAAAGTGGGAGGTGGGATGCGGTAATGAGTAAAATTGAAGCGGGAAAGAATGAGCAGAGATTGAGATCGCCTCGTAAAGACATTAAATCACGAGTTTCGCAAACTTTAAATTCAAATTCAACCCCAATATCATCATCGTCTTCATCTGCAGTTTCATCAGCATCTTCCACATCGGCGGCAACAGTTGCTTCTGCAAAACGGTTGAATGGAAATACGAATAACAATCTGAATAAAGACAAAAGGTTGGTAAAAATAAATTGATAGAAAAAATTCCTGGACAATTTAATTCACCAAGTGATTTTCAATTTTGGAATTTTCCAGGAGAATAAGAGTACGTCAGGGAGTGAGTTCACCACTGCAGGAAACTGCTCGTAGTTCTGTACGCAGTTCAATGAGTGATCTTAGTAGTGCGCCAAGCAAAGGCACAGCACCCAGTAAGTAAAAATGGAATGAATGAAAGTGCTGTGTTATTTTATTCCTTTTTTTCCCTCTCTACGTTGGGTAAAAGAATAATTTATGGTGTAGGGTGTCACATTCCGATATATGTATTGCCATTGGATAGGTGAGGTTTTAAAGCAACCTTCAAGCCCTTCGGTAGGAGTCGGCGTTGATCGTGATCCCTCGTAGCAAGAGAGTTGTCCAAGTGTGTCCCACTCTCTGTTATGTCTTTCTTTTCTCTTCTTCAGCGTAGAGGAATCAGGCAGTTGTGCGCGGCGTTCGGCGCGGCATGCGCCTCTCATTGCCTCCACTGCCTTCATTATCCGTTTTCAGAGTTTTTCCTTGATGGTATCCATTCGGGTCACGAACATCAAACTACAATCAAAAAACCATATACTCATAATCAAAATAGAAAAGAAAATAATGAAACACACATCAAACGTCAAGTAATCAAAGTGCACTGCTAATTAAAAATAATCAAAAGAGAAATAAGGAGAGTTGATTTTCTGCATATCCACTGCGATAAATTTCCGGAATGACTAGAAGAAAGTGGTGGTGGAATATGGAATATTACATGAATAATATTCATGATCATCAGGATGAAAGCCGCGAGAGTTTGAACTTAGAGGAGTGTGGAAACAATAATAAAAATTTGTTGTTTCAGGTTTGATATTGAAAGCAACCATTGATAAAAGAGCGCAAATAATTAATTAATTTATATTGTTTATGCATTGAGCATATACATAGATCATATTTTTTTTATTTAAAAATAAACAATCGTGTGTTATAAAAGATTTTTGCAATAGAGTGAGCGCGAACGGGTCAACGGCATAGCCGTTTATTTCCGGCATTGTACGTTCATTTCTTCTCACTCAAACTCTTTCTCTCGCGCTTCGGCGTCTTTCCCGTTGGCTCCTCTCAGCTCTCTATAGTTCAATCGCGCAACACCACCACCACCACCACCATCATCACTCGCTAGACTTGCTTTTACCGTTTTCCATCGCTGTGTATCGGCTGTGTATTGTATGCCATACTATCAACGTGTTCCCCTCTTGCTTACTGGTATTGAGAGACAGGTGTAGCACCTGGTGGCCACGTGCTTGATCGCATCAAGGCCGACCAGAACTCACTCAACAGTCTGACAAAATTAATTTCCGATTCATTTTGAATATGTGATAATACGTAAAGGAAATTAGTGTGTTCAAATATGTCTATCGATGATGATGAGATTGGATATTTAGTTTGAAATTAATCTTGGATATTGGATGAAAAGAAGAAACAGAAAATGTACAATGTCTTTCGTTGATGAAAAGAAGATAAAAAAATGTGCAAAACGATTGAATCAATGCTAATGGTATGGGTAACTGGCCGAGTTAAGATTTTATACCTGGGTGACAAACATACCTATGTGCGTGCGGAATTTGTCAAGCGAAAATAGGCATCAAGGACACAAGCGGACAATGTAGGCTATTGATCACCATTGGGCTTTTTGTCGTTGGCATTTTTGGCTTGGGATACATTCTCTAAAACTCACCACGGTCAAGATCGACGCTTTTCCTAATGATATTTACAGAGATACGAAAATAATGTGATGAAGAAATGTGATGTGATAGTTGATGATCTTGATTCAATGATGGATTTTCTATTGGATTTTGGATAATTATATAATATATTTTCATTTTCAATGTGAATAATTTTCAGTTTTATATTATCAATTACGTGTAAATTGATGAAGTAATTAAATTGCGTCGATCTTGATTGCGTGATGGGCCAACAGGGCTCAAAGGGTCGAACAGCTCCGGTGCGAGCTGACCTAGTCAGAGAATCAAAAATAGGATTTGGAAGCTTGAAACGAGGTATATCAGTATATTATAACGTTGTCATGTTTTATATATATACGCACACGAACGTCAATGCGTGGGCTCTGAATATATTATGAACAATTTAACATGTGTAATTAATTTCAATAAGATTCATATTTTAGATTAAGAGAAGAGGGCAATGGCTAATTTAAGTTCGAATTTATTAGGACTTTTTGTTTGTTAGAAATTTTGTTTTTTTTTTTCTCAATGTTAGTGAAATAAATTTTCAAAACGTAAATATGTAATATAACGTGACGTGAATATGTTTCATGCCACGAGGTCGTTCTATTTTAGAAAGATTTTAAATGTTTGCTCGGGTTTTTGAACAGAGGGCGAGTGCGGTATCAATTCAAATTTCCTGTTTATATTTTTGCTTGGCACCTGCTTTCACACACTTGCCATGATAAAATATACATTTTATATTTTTATACAATACGTAAATTATTCTGTATTGTAAAATGCCCCCGTTTTCACTTTTATTTTCTATTTGACATTCAGTTTTATTATTATTATTTTATTTCTATTCATATTGTAATTCTTTTTCCACCCTATTTTTCAGAACGTTCACCTGTGACAGTTAATCAACAGCGTCGAGTAGTGAATGGACGTAACAGCCTCAAGTCGCGCACAACAAATAATGACACAAAAAAAGCTTGCACACTCGACTTATCACCGCTCAATCTTGGTAAATGAAAATTCCAAATTATCATATCGACTATCTACTGAAAATAAAAAACTTTGGGAATACATTAATATATTTGTTTTTCCATTTTTAGATAAAAGCCCAACGCCCACGCGTAAGCTACAATCAAATCGACGTCCAACACTCAATAATGTCTGCAATAATACCGAAAAGCAACTGCAAAATGGATCGGCATTGGCAGCAAAAGGTGGATAGAAAATCAAAGACATTGCAAAAGTTTTTCTAACAATAATTCTTCTTGTTTTCTTTTTTTTTCCTATCATCGGTCAATTAAGTTTGAAATTATAGAGGAAGGGGCAGTGTTTATAGAGGAATAAAAGAAAGAAAGACTTGTTATGTGTGATTACATAGTATAGACTTGGCAAAGAGCTAATTCAGTCGAGCCGCGCGCGTCTCTTGAACGTTTTATCACGCTCTCGTTATTCACTGAAACGTTACCGATGCTAAACTCATTTGACACATATAAAGAGCGTTACATTGTAGTTGTTGAGTGGTAACACACACTGCTTCCGGTATATATACATGGGAGCCGTGTAATAAACATCATAATTAATAATGAGAAACACACCAATTAAAGTATCATCAATTGGCACAAATAGAACTGAAATTATTCCCAGTAAAAAAAAAACGGAAAAAGAAAATATTTTCTCCATCAATAATTCATTTTATACTCTCATATTTTCTTCGGCATTGTTAAATCATTTAACTAAAATCAAATAAAAAATAAAAGCGGATGTACTTGGAGGATGGGCGGGCGGCAGAGTAAAATTGGCACTTCCGGTTATTAAAATTAAGGAGCGTCAACTGTATTTGTACAACCCCAAACAATTTTAAATTCATTTGAATATAAATTTATTTGTTTCCCCTCTTTAACTCACTCATATGAAATAAGCTTTTGTCTAAATTAGACTGATATAATCACTCATTTAAATACCATTAAAATGTTTATGAATCCGATCATAAGTATTTCAAATTTAGGATAATTTTGAAAGAGATTTCACAAAGATATTTTCATTCGGCGCCAAGAATTATAATTACTACACTCATTCGCCGTCGGTCTACCAAGTATTATTCTGCCAACCCTCACTCATGAACCCATTCGCTATTCAACAATTGTCATTTTCCTACAAGAAACACTGAACCATAATTGCACACAGCCATTCAGGTATAAATATCCCAATAGTCAACAAATGGTTCAGTTATTCAAGAGCAAATAGTGGGGATTTAAAATTCCGAGGTAGGGATAACGTCTTGGCACGAAATAAAATGTCCAGGTCGTTCAACATTGGCAACTGATCAGTACAGTGGCAAGGTTAAGAGACTGCGTCGTAAGAAATTCAAAGAAATTTCAATATTTGTTACAAATTATTTTTCATTAAAACGCGCGGGGCCTAAATATATATGTGATAATATACATCAATTTTTATGTAATAATACAAAAGTGGAGAAGGGAAGTGAAGTGATGGCACCTGTTATATTTATTACAGATCGTGGAACAAAAGAAATTAGATCGAGCCCAGTTGTTTCACCCAGAATTCCACCTGAATACTCCCACCAGGAGGCACAGACTGAAGATGATTCAATTGATTGTGATTCAAATAAATCGAAATGTGCGCAGGATACAATACAAGCGCTGTGTTTGACCATACAGTATTTGACACGCCAGGTAAATGAGAATTTATTGATTGATTTGTTTGTACTGTCAATTTTTTCATTGGTTGATTGATATTATTCATAATGTTTTGCTACAGCTTGATGAGTGTACGACAACAGCACAAACTGAGCTGCGCCATGTGACAATGGCACGTGTGAATTTGGAGGAAAAATTGAAAGATGAACGTGAAAATCATGAGAAAGCCTTGAAAGAATTATGCACACAATGTTAGTATATCAATTCTAATCAAATTCATTTATCTATTCGTTAAATGATTATAATTTATAGACACTTGTGTATGGATATGAAAGTATTTGCTTTATTAATTTATGTCACGTTTTGTTTCAATTATCAGTGGAGACGAGTCACGCTACTCGCGTCAACGAGCTTGAGAATGCATTAGAACAAGAGCGGGAAGACTTTAATGAACGATTGAAGTCATCGCTTGATAAATTAACGAATGAACATGAAACAACAATGGAACGTTTAAAGACAGAATATTCCATGGAAATTCAATCTAAAGAGCAATATTGGAATAATAAATATTTAGCATTATCGACATCTGAAAATGAAAAAGAATTTCAAACAATTCGTGATGATTATGAATCATTGAAATCATGTTTGAAACCAATTTTTGCATTGAAGAATCGCGTTATTGCTAAATTGAAATTGGATATCAATAATCTACAAAAACAAGTTGAGGATAAGAATAAATTGCAAAAGCAAATTGACGAAATGAAGCAACAGTTGAAGAAAAATAATGACTTGAAGGATATGAATGACGAATTAATTAATACAGATTCATCTGAGTCAAGTGAAATAATTGATTGTAGTTTATTGACAGGCAACGATCAAGTAGCTACGTTGCGCGCAGAAATTTGGTCATTGCGTTCAGTATTGGAGATACGTAGTCAAGAGAACGCAACAATGCGAAGTGAAAATGAAATTTTGCGCCGTAATTGTGAGGGCAAAGAGCAATTAGAGCAACGTGTTGAATCGCTTGAAGCACGCTGTGAGGACTTGAAAGCCCAATTACAAAGTAAAGAGTCATATGAAAGGCAATTATCACATCAAAATGAAATATTACTTGGATCTTTCCATGAAATTTCAAAACACAACAAACGATTAACACAGCGTAATGAAGAATTACAGTGGCGATTACGACAGAAAAATGAAGTTGTTAGTGTTTTAGCTAATCAATTGGCAACGCCAGCACCACGTTTGTCACGTTCATTGGGTCCAGAGCACATTGAACATTCAATGATTGCCGAGAAAAATACACAACCAGCATCAAGCTCCATGATCAAATTTATGGTTCAAAAAGGTGATTCTGTTTCGTGGACATTAGAAATTGACGAATCATGTGATCCATTACCTGATATCGATCCAGTATCGCCTGCAGTCTCTCGACAAAACTCGCTGCGAAGAACGCCAAAAAAGTCATTGGATGTTCGTACACGTTCCAAAAGTGTTTCAACAAGTGATGTTGGTCATAATAATGATACTTGGTCACCCGGTTATAATTCAACACCAGTTGTGTCTCGAAGAAGACCACGCAGTGATCCATCAGCTAGTGCAATTGTCACACAGGCTGCAAACAGTGTGACTGATGTGGAAACAAATTCAGGTGCGCGACCACAAGAAGCTGGCGGTGAAGCTATGATTTCTGAAGAAACTTCAGCAACTAGCAGTGAAGATGAATCTTCAGCCAGTAGTGATATTGCTCGTTTGTCGATGGATTTTGGTTGGGGACATACTGTTGAGTAATGACCACAATTTACATAATACTTTCTGTTATTATCCTTATCATTATTATATTATTTGTCTATTATTTCTAATGAAATTTCCGCCGATATATTGTAATATTCTTGATCACAATTGCAGAAGATCAAACGAAAACAATACACACAAAACACACCATAGCATATGGGGTATACATTATATATACGTATTTATTTATTGATCTTCTCATTGTGATCTTAATATTTAATTATTTCTAATTTTACTGAACATTTGTAAAATATATGATCTTGTTGTTGATTCATATCTTTCTGTTTTGTTTTAGTCTTTTTTTTTCCTGGTGCAGACAAAATTTATGATTAGTATTTGTTTGTGCATTTTTTCTGTTTCACTTTTGTGTTGAGGACGAGTTATTTTTTTATTTGGGTGAAGGAGAGCTATAAAGTAGGAAGAGAGGCAATGAGTGTTGTAAATATTTGGCGATAATAATGTGCATCATGATGCGTTCATGCAACATTATTCGTTCTGTTTCTCTTTCCTTATTTTTCATTGTATTTTTCCTTGTAAATATTCATGTAATAATCATTTCAATTCATGGAACAATTCGTTTTGTTTGTATTTTGAATTCTTTTTTTTTTCCATATTATGAATAGAGGAAGAATCATCCGGAGTATTGTGTAGGATGAACATACAATTATTTACAGTAAAAGAATGCATTCATTGAGAAATTTAAGCTCGCTCTCATATTTATACACATAATATCCATTATATATAATAGTAGGAGGATCATGACATGCCACGGTTGCTTCATGCATTCTATTTATGAATTTTTCTATACACGTGATAACCGATTGAAGATTTAATTGGCCACACATTACTTGGAAATTGAACGATTAAACAAAAATAACTAACAAAAAATTGATAAATTTAATGTCATCATTTTAATTTTGATAGTTGCAACGAAATATCGTTGTCGTTGAATTGGTGGAGATAGTAAAAGAATAAAACTGAGAAAATTAATCTGAATGATATATTAGAAACATGAGTGGAAACAATGAAGTAAATGAATGAAATAATCATTAAATCAAATACATCAAAGTATTATGCGACGAGAAAAGTGTGTGTATTTCTCTTGCACATGTTGAATAATTCAATGTAATATAATTTACTTGGCAGAATAAAACATTCATGTTACAAATTTGTTGATTTTTCTTTTTTACAATAATATCAAAAATAGGGATCATTTACCATAATCCCTATATGAGAAACGTGTTAACGTTTCATTGAAAACTGCTTTTTTCTTTTCATAATTATTCATTTTCATAGTCTAGATATTTGATTTATCTATTGTACTGAAAGTCCTCGTATAGTTGTATCAATGAAGCGGGTGTACGAGGCGATACCAATTTCAAGGCCGCTGTGAAGTCTATTCTTGTCACTTTCTCAGGCTTAATATTGTTTTCAAGTGTTCCAGCAGCATAACTCTTTTCAAGTGCTTTCATAGCTGCTTCGTGACAAACTGCTTGAACTTCAGCGCCAGAATAGCCTTCCGTTAATTCGACCAAATCGAGAATATTTACATCACTATCAATTGGCATTTTACAGAATTGAATTCGGAATATTTCTTCTCGCGTTTTTGCATCAGGCAACGGCACATAGATAATTCGATCCAATCGGCCGGGTCTTAAAAGTGCCTGCAGAAAAAAAAAATTAGTATTAGGAGGCGTTGGAATTATCAGATTAATATAATTTCCCCAATTCGGCTTTAGAGGATAACCAAAAGTAATCACCTTATCAATCTTATCGGGTCTGTTCGTTGCGGCGACAAGTGTGACCGCTCCCAATGCTGTGACACCATCCAATTCCGTTAAAAGTTGTATCAACACACGTTCTTGAACGACATTTCCGCCACTTGCAGTATTACCGCTCGCTCTTTCACCACCAATTGCGTCAATTTCATCAATAAAAACTATTGACGGTGCAACTTGTCTCGCTTTACGGAAAACTTCTCTCACTGCTTTCTCAGAGTCACCTACATACTTTGAAAAAAGCTCAGGACCCTGAAATAAAAATAAAAAGTAATAAAAGCCATTACTTATCATTACCGGCTATAGTCCGAATGTCCACTTTTGCAAAAGTTGGTTAATTATATGAGTATGAATGACTGAAAATTTATTTCTCTTACGAAAAAAAAATTATTCAATATTCTCATGACAACGCAAACAGGAATATGTGAAAAAATGAGCATTACCTTGATATTTATGAAGTTGAGTTTACTTTCAGTTGCGAGAGCCCTTGCTATCATTGTCTTCGAACATCCAGGAGGGCCGAACATTAGAACCCCGCGTGGTGGCCTTATTCCCAGCTTCGTGAATGCTCCAGGACATTTCAATGGCCATTCAACGGCTTGTTTTAATTTCAATTTTAATAAATCTTGTCCACCAATTTCAGTCCATTTGACATCTGGCACTTCTACTAAAACTTCTTTCATTGTCGCTGGTGTAATAATTGTCAGTGCACGTATGAAATCAATACCGATTATCTCTATTCGACTTGTATCATCAATTTGTTTGCATCTGTCAATCGCACATTTAGCCGCTTGTGTGCATAATCTTTGAAGATCAGCAGCAAGGAAACCATGTGTAGTGAATGAAATGTGTTCCAGTTCATCATTATTAATGGTATTGGGGAGTTTGGTTAGAATTTTCTGTATAATTAAACGTCGCATGTGTGGTGTTGGTGCACATACTTCCAATTCATTTTCGATACGTCCGACACATCGCAATTTCGGATAAATTTCTTGAGGTTTTGCGCTCGTAGCTAATATCAAACATCTTATATCACTCTCGTACAGTTTATCAATTTCATCTAATAAGATTTTCATCAACCGTCTTTCATTATCACTTGGGGATTTTCTCGAACATAATTCATCGATATTTTCGAATAATATAGCACTTGGTGCTTGCGATTTAGCTTCATTGAAAATGTCGCACAGAATTTTTTCCCCTTCGCCTTGAGAACGATAAAGAATATCACCCGGTTCCAACATGAAAACTCTGATGCCATATTCTGACAAAACTGCATTTGATATAGCAGTTTTGCCGACACCAGCTGTCCCATAGACGAGGAATATTTTAGTCCACTTGACTTCTTTCAAAAATTCCCGGTATTTATCGACTAAAACATAATCGATTTCACTCCGTAATCTGTTCAAAAGTTCTTCATAACCAGCAATATCATCTATTTTTACTGCGATGCTTTTACTCTGCGATTCAATTTCATCACTTACAAATGTCCATTTCGTTGAAAAGTCGGGTTTATAAAACTTATGAGTTTCTTCGATAATGCTCAACTTTTCGAGCCCCTCTTCGATATTTCCGTCCTTTTCTACTATCGATTCTCTTTCGTTATTGTCACCGATTATTGCAATTATTTTTAATTTCACATTTTGACCATAGAATGGAATTGTCACACGATTTCCAATTCGGAAAATTTGGTCTACCGCCAAATGCTTTCGTGAATCTATTTGTGCTCGTAAATCTGGTGGCATCTGTTTGCCAATATATTGAATGATTATCTCCTTAGGATGGACAGCTCTGCTTTTGAAACTCTGCACCTCTATACGATCTTTATTATTCACTCCGTAAGTTTGCATTGCTGGAAAAGAAAATTAATTCATTAATTTCTAATCCCGTAAATTTCGTTCCAGTGAATCGACAGAGTAATTCTTACTTCTAGGAGATAAGGATACACTTGTCAAACTCTTCTCCGACGTTAGGAACGCTTCTTTAACAATGGTATGATTTTTCAATTTAATCAGTACGTAACTACCCAAAGCAATATTACATAATTCCATGGCCGATTCTGACATGAATATAAAATCTGCGACAGTAGTTGTGGTCAAATATTTCGGCAACTCTGTAATAATAAAATCCGATCAATTTAATGTCATAGAAAAATGCGTTTTGTTTTACTTCAATACCTTTTGGTAGATATGTTTCTACTCTGCTATACAAAATTCGATGGCGAATATAACTGTGAGTCCATTCAATGTCGGATGGAGGACATTCCGATTCATGACTGCCCATATCCTTCTGTGAAATTGTTGACGAACATTTCTCACATGTCATCCAGAGTGTTATACTTTTCCTCGATTTCGCCGACATATTGTCACTCTATTAACAGAAAGAAAAAAACATGCTTTTATTATTCCCGAGTGCGCTTTGCAATTTATGATAAATTTGCAGCAATAATTTTGTACCAAAATAAGTTTATGAAAGTTTTATAATATATAACTTGGAATTCAGTCGACCGAATTCATCCATCAGCTAGTTGCTTCTGATGAATGAACATTCTGTTATCGAATTGCGATAACGAAGTCTCAATTTATGACATCATATTTTCAAAAAATGAAAGCGTATAGGGTCATTTGTCAAAAATAACTTTTCTTGCGCATACCCTAAGTGGGGGACAACGTCAGTGGACGAATCAACTGTTAGCAAAGTATATTTTTGTGGTGATGAAATTGATCAATTTGTTTCAAAGTAATTAATCAACATTTTCCGATAAATTTCACCACTAAATGAACATAACCTGCAAATTGAATGCAAAAACATTTACATTGATCACAATTATTACTTTTCAACATAATAAATATTCCAGCGAATTAGAAAAAAGAATTTCTATCAATTTTTTCGAATTCAAATTTGAATTTCCAGTTGATTTCTGTCATTAATTCCAAGTGGAGAACATTATCATAGAAATAAATGAAATAAACGGTGGGTAAATAAAATTACAAAAACTTACTGCGATTAATAACAGCAAAACAATTAGCTAAATATAAATATGATTATGTTTTATGCATGCTTTCATGTGTTTATGTTGATTTTTTTCTTGTTTGTATTATGCAATTAAATTTGCACGTGTGGCAGACAACATTCAAATTGCCGCAACATTGGTGATATATGTAAGTACCTCCGGCGTTTACCCTTTCCATCACATACATGTGAGATCACACCAATCCCGTTTGTGTTGAACTACACAAGTCGGCAACTCCGACTATATCGACGGAGTCATCAGATGGCGTTTGTATGAATGAATTATTATTGTTAAATTGGCGCGAAACATAAATCAAAAACAGAATTCTATTTTCGTATAGGAGTTTTTGAGAAGCGCGTGGTGATTTTTAAAACATTGGTAATATCAAAGAGTACAGACGCTCATAGAAGCCCAGACCCATCTTAGGATATGAAAATGATTGCAAACTTTATTGATGGGTCGTATTACGATCAGAATGACTATTCAAATGACATATGACAATAATTTATTTTGATTCAATAATTTTTTTATTTTCGTTTTCAAACTTGAATTATATATATTATAGTTACTCATGCGATATGGCAAAGGTATTTGAATAAAGGATTAAGTTCTTTGGAATACGCAATTGCACTCGTTAATTCTTTTTACAAAATTCTGTAACGCAATTGGTGCCATTCAAATTCGAGAATTCGAATTGTAATCATTTGATTATACTCTGAACAATGTGTTCATGCTACTGTTCGGAATTCTACACTGTGGAAATAGTTCGCAATATTCTGAAGTGTACTTTCAATATTTTTGATGAGCTTTGAAATACAAGGGACCCATGTAAAAAAAAATATTTCACTTGGATGGAACATAAAACTAATCAAACTGATTATTTAGAAATACTGAATATCTATAAGAAAGATGCCGCCGCTCTGATTAATGTTTAATAAATGGTGAAACATGGAATAATACTTTATTTGTACTTGATTAGAAGTATAGCTGACCGTTTTTAGAGTGAAATAAATCAAAATAATACACACCAACACACGCACTCTCTAATTCGTCACTAATTATATCAGCCACATGACAATTCCCCGGCTAATTTGAAACATACGTTCGCACATTTCAATTCAAAATATCTTCTGGTACGCTTTCTGGTAGGGTGACACCTAATCTTGTAACCATCATGGCTGCAGCTTTACAGCCACATTCCAAACACGATTTTGGATCCCAACGTGATAGAACTCCAGCTAAGAAGCCAGCTACGAGTGCATCACCTGCACCAGTTGCATCCACGACCGGTGTTTTTGGTACAATGGGTTGGACCTGAAGTTATCCATAATGAATAACGATAACTGTTTTTGTATTACTGATAGTAAATAACGATAACATACTTGAACTGAATGACCATGGCCCCAAACGACAATAGCAGGCGCTGATCCACCTTGAGTCATTACGAAGATATCATTGTTAACCAACCAATCTTCACTGCTACATGCTACACTGGATACACCAACAGTAACTCTCTTTGAGCTGTTCAGCAAGAAAGGAATATCAGCGACTTTATCAAATTTAAGATTGAGTGCCTTTGCCAGTGCAGTCATCTCCCGAGCATTCCCAAATACAATTTTAGCCAATCCAACCATTTCACAGATTGCTGCATGATGTTGCTGTGAATATAAAGTTCATATACTTAATTGCAATCCAATATTGGTGGATAAACTGATCAATCTATCATAGAAGCTATTATGCTCTACCTCAACCATGTACTCTGCATTAATACCAAATGCCACAATTGTATTTTTATCCTGTGTTAACTTAACAATTTCTTTCGCAACATCTAGGCCGTGAGTTAAGAAAAAACCTTCAATGTATATTACTTTCAGATTATCCAATGGTAAATTACTTTTCTTTAAGTCAGATATGGTGTAAACGCCAGCAGCTCCTAAACTAGCTATCAGACTTCTTGATGAATCTCGTGAAAGAGATAGCGCAATGCCAGTTGGGAGTTCAGGATGAACAGCATATCTGAAATGATTATCATCACCAGAATTAGAAAATAAATTGCACAATTTTTTTGAGCAGGCTGAAGATTCCAAAACTCAAAAATTTAGAAGTAATCAGTGAAATTCTTACTGATTTTGTACACCGGCAGCTTTCACCATTTTTTCCACCGTTGCTCCTCTTGAATCATTACCTATACCACCACAAAATATGACTACAGGTGAGATACTTGATCCACCACACAGCCATTGTAAAATTCTTGCAGTATTCTGAGCGCATCCTCCAGCAGCAACTCTCTGATCCCAACTAAAAGAATAAATTATTTTTATTATTTTACCCCCAAATATTCTCTAATAATTCATAGACCTGGAACGAAAAAATTTTACACAGCTGCCAAAACCTGAATGAAAGTATTTTAAGTAGGCAAGCGGAAATGGATACATAAATTCAACAGAGACTCTAAAAATAAAAATTCTCATCACTGAACCTGTTCTAATGTTGTAACGCATTAGATGTTGAAATGTATGTTGGAACAAGTCATAACTTTTCAAGTATCGCCTCTGCCTTCCTTCTCTACTCTAAGAAACATCAACACACCAAACTTCCACTCTAAACTTCAAAATCTCGTCTCAAAAATTGTCAATGACAACCTGACAACGAACTGTACATAGAAAATAATTCTCCATTGAGGACTTTGAACCCACGTTAATCATAGCATAGAATCTTGATTCAATGATAAACAATAAATAGATTCAACCACTCTCACATGAACCGCTATCAATAAATCTATTCTATAGTAAATCATAAACAACCAAATAAATAATAATTACTCTGTCGGGAGATCAGAAAGGATCTGTTGTATCACATCTTCAGGATGTTCAATTTCATTATCTCCTTTTAGTTTATACTTCTCCAATAATTCTGCATCACGAATCGTGACAACAACATCTAGCAATGGATTACCAAATGCCACAACTGCTGGCAATTGTAAGTCAGTAATTGCTTTTTGTAATGATTGTTTTTCAGCCATTATCGTAATGTGTTGTAGGTTATTACACACATAAAACACAGCGCCAAGACTTTATTTTATACCTAAAAAAAAACAAATTTTATTTAGTAACACTGCCAATTATTTAATTATCAAATTAAATAATACCAACCACTTGATTTACGTATATGTCACTGTGACATTTGACAATTCTTTGACAATTCACAGAATCTACGTGACCTTGGCCGAGTTCTTTGTACGAATCGAGGTAGCCACGACTGGTCACGACCCTTTGCAAGTCTGTACCTACCCCACCCAAAGCGTTTCTCTGTACAGTAGTCACGTGGCGTGCAACCTTCTGTAGAATGTCGTAATCCAAATTTGATATATGTAGGTACATGTACGCACGATGAATTGTCGTCATAAGAGAAAGTTTCAATCGATCGACATCTTTATCAGAAGGAAAATTAATAGGAAATGAGATATGGATGAATAATCACATAATTCATTATTTCAATATTTGTGCATATGGATTTAAAAAAAAAAATTCAGATGAGAATTTTGATGTTTATTTATTGGGTATAGTTCAAATATTTGGGAGTCATACATCAGAAAAAGCTCGCTATTTCCTGCCTTATCTCCTGAAGGGTTTATTGGCGTACGAGACAACAGTCGGTGACGAGAAATAAATCGGAGAATTTAGCATAGTAAAAGGACTGAGAATTTAAATTTGTCTGTTAGTCTCTTTCAAAACTTATCAAAGCAAATCGCATTTTTGTCTTTTTTCTTTCATATAATATAAATTCCGGATGTAGAAAAATAGAGAAATATAATTGCAAGTTTTTGCTAAAATTTATGCATTTAAATTATCATCAACTATACTTTGCATTATTATATTTTGTTTCATTCCGACTAAAATCAATTTAATTGAATTCAATTTCACGCAATGAATCGACATTTTTGCAATCATAGCAGTGATTGGTTATTTCCGATATATCGTCTGAAGGTAAACGAACCACTGCTCAATATGCTGTTGGCGCCTACTGATGGAATTCAAATTTGGATGATTCGATTGAGCTTCCTGGCCCTATCAAAGAAAAAATAGAATTTAATAATAAAAATAAAAGCAGCGAATCAATTGGATATTCAAAAAGAATTGATATAAAATCTCATATCATTTCCTATTTTTCCAATTAGTTATGTGGATGCCTCCAAGATTGATCGAATACGGAATAATCTGCTGCACATCTCACCAATCCTAAAATTGAGCTAATTAAATTTGCATTTCTGTGAAATGTCATTGGCCAAAAATCCTGCAAGCTCTCCTATGAGTGCAACCTAACTTTACTAATGTCCAAACTCACAACGACAAGGTTGGGTTAGACTAATTCTAAATCGGTTAAAAAAAACTTGACGAGAATTCCACAAAGATTTTATCCAAATCATTGTTCTGCATTTAGCTAATAATCTTTCAGTTCTTATACCTACATTCATATCGACAGTGTTTTTTTATAGATACATCAAATGTTCACAAGAATATAATATTCATAATATTCACTTTGCACGTAAGATCAGTAATCATACTTGAAACTATCCATCGAAATTGTTAATATACAAGCTGATTTACACTGTGATTGTGATCATGTGTATACCTATTGATAGATATTTCGAAATCATATCAAGTACTTCTTTCAGTGCTAAAAATATTCTATTCATATGAATACACTATCAGCATGAATTTTAAAGTTTGATGAAAGGTAAATGATACAGGTAAAGAAAATTCATGTATATGAACTTAAGTATATTATCATTGACTGCGTGCACAAGATCATTCGGCACATAGTCAAGCTAGCATTGTTTGTATTTTTTCTTCGTCTACGCAACTATTCTCATTCTTCTCATGTTTCTATATGCTCAGCATCCGAGACACGACAACGATACAACAAACACTATGATGGGAACTTCGACACCTAATTTTAGTTTCTATTCTGCCTCGCCAATGAGACGCCTTTGGCAGCCACAACGTAGTAGAAAACCACCTTGACAGTTTACTCCAGTTGTCCAGGATGGCATACTCCACCACGAGGTAAGAAATAAATTATATATTTATAGTGGATGATTGTTGATTGATTTGTTCCTATTTGTTTATATTTAGAACATCGCTTGGACAATTTTATAATTCTTTGTATCATGTGCTAGACACGAAATCATTTATGACAGAGTTTCGTCGACATTCTGAAAATGGAGATAGACATAGCATGATTGAAATGATTATGCAAACTGAACAGGCATCAAAATTAGACATAATGCCATTTTTTGTCAATAAAAATGATGGTAAAGCACAAGAGCTTTATGATGGAGTACAAAAGTGTAAAGGAGCTTCAGGAAAGATGCCAATCACTTCACAAATTGATCAATTGACCAGAGCACTTTTTTCGGCCAATTTCAATACTCCATTATTTTTCATGATAATAATGACACGAATTCAATATTGGTTTGAAATTGGATTGTACATTAGATGTTACAAAGATTGTGAATATGCACTTGCATCATTGAATGCTGCGAGAAAATTTGATGGGGGCTTAGAAAACTGGCAGAAGTATCAGGCCATATGTGTTGCTATGAAGAATCGATGCATAAAGCAATTCAATAAAATGCATGTGAAGGAATCACATATCAATCGTGAAACAAAATTACCCAGAGTTGACAGAGCATTGAATAAAAAATTGAAGAGTTGCAGCGATGCAGTATCATTGGCATATGAACCCATTAGAGGAAGACATTTAATTGCTACTAGGAATATTAAAGCTGGCAGTGTGTTAATTGTAGATCAACCATTTTCATTCAGCACGGACAAACAAGCGATTTCAACAAACTGTTTACATTGTCATATCTCTGTAGACTTGGATACCAATGTGAAAATACCTTGTAGCAGCTGTGGAACGGTTCGTATTCAATTTGAGATGTGAATATAGATTCTCCTTGACTGGGAATTTCCCTTTTACCGAATTCTCCAATATTACAGGTTTGTTTTTGTTCAGTAAAATGTTGTGAAGAGGCTTGGGAAAAATATCACAAATATGAGTGTGTAATATTTGGAAACTTCGTTGAAGATTCATTGCATATAAAAGAAAGTGAACAGAGATCGCATGATCTTCTTGCTTATAGAACAACAGTTTCTAAAGCAATTGATAAACAGTCCAATACGCTTGATCCAGAATTTTTGTGCTATCAAGATGCTAAATGTGAAGACGCCAAAAAATCTTTGAAGATTGATGTAAATACTGATACATATGATCCTTTAGACTATCGGACCGTATACTCACTCGAGACACACTGTGATAAGACACATCCAAGAACCAATCTTGCACGATCCATAAAAGCTTTGTACCTCGCTAAATGTTTGGTTTACGCTTTGATTAACATTCAACCAAGTACAAGGGAGACCATTGGGTCACGTGAAATTATTTTACTGGCTGTGGCCATGTTACGACATACACAAGCAATTATTTGTAATGCTTATGAAATTGTTGAAAACTTTCGTGAGGAAACAACAAAAACTTGGGCACCCCGTAATGTTGGTGGTGCGATTTACACCAGTGTGAGTTTGACAAATCATAGCTGCTATCCCAATATTGTACGTCACACTTATGCAGGTGGTAAGTTGAACTATTATTATTGAAGAGTATTGAATAATAATCGTCAATCCCACTACCACCAAATTTATCTTGATGTATTTTTCCAGGTAATGTTGTTGTACGCTCATTAAGATTCATCGAGAAAGGGTCTGAAATTTTGGATTGTTATGGACCACATTTTATAAGTGATGCTTTAGCAGATCGGCAGCGAAGTTTGAAGGAAATATATAATTTCATATGCACTTGTGACCCATGCAAGTTTGATTGGAAATTTCCTCTCCCCAATGAAATTACATTCTGCTGCAATTTCTGTGGAAGTTCCGTTGATTCTATTCGCTCACAATGTTCATCATGCTCACGTAAAATCGATGTCAAGAAACTCAATCATCAACTAAAAAAATGCGTGAAAATCCGAAATACTGCCATTACTAAAATGTTTGAAGGGCATTATTCGGATGCGCTACCTCTTCTCTTAGAGCATAGTGCCTCGCTAGACAGAATTTTACTTGGTCCCAGTTTCGAAGCTATAAAAACACAGCAATCGATTATACAATGTTATAATAGCTTGGGGAATATTGCGAAAAAAATAACTAGTGCTGTTGTTGTTTAACTATGCTGTAAACCACGCGCTATTTTCTAGAGGGTATCCATAAAGATTTCATTATTATTTTGAGAAGGGGGATAATTTTATTGTCATTGAAGTGCAAGTTAATAGTTAATTATCACAACGATTCTCACAGTTATAAGATGTTTGTTTGTCGTAGGACGATAATTATATTTTTTTCAGAGCAATTAATGATTAGATAGATGGAGTGAGGCTCTAGACCATAGGTCTATTATTCAAAATACAAATATCCCTCGAATCTATCTATCCTATCAAATGTGTTAGGATAAAATAAATATTACCTACAGAATAATCGTAGGGAAATGAAAAGAAAAAAAGTCATAATGATAGAGGATTTCACAGATACTTATGCATATTCAACGATGACTTCTCATATATTTTTCCAACGTTAACGTACGTGGAACACAATAAAAATTTGTTTTTTGACCTCATTTATGTTTATATTCACCCCTTCATTATACCTTTATAATATGAGAGATTTATTCTACTAGTTTGCACAAAATATTCCGAGATTCTATTTTGATATTTTTCATAATTGAACATTGAATAACTTGTACTTTCGATTGCAGTACGGTTGGAAAAAAAAATTGACATTCTCCTTTTCACATTGATGGCTTAGCCCCAAATGATCAAATATATGATTCAAAATATACATGATTGATCGCATCAATGATATCATCATATGATAGATCCATTTTACTTTCCATTGACGCTAATGCACAATGAAAAATATATACATCCTTAATATATATTCCAAATTATTCAATTCCCAGTTTATAAATCTATATATACAATTACATAAATGAATATATGAATATACAATGGATTACCTCACAAAAAGACATCTCTTTTACTGCTATCGATAGAAGTGATTATCCTCCACTCAATAAAATCTGTATGAGATATTCGCGGCTTTGTTGGATGATTAAATGACCTCGTTGAGAAAAACATAATGTGATAGTTCAGGTTGTATCAATCGATATAAAATTGGAACGTATCGAGTGGAAATGAGTTGTAATTAATTCACTATTCATGATTATGTTGAATCGGCTGACAATTGAGACTGTATCTGCTTGGAAAATCAATTATCCAATTAGAACGACGCGCGAATTACATGTTCTACATTTTTCGACCAATTTTTTTTTTTCATCTCGATACACATCTGAATACATATAATTGGTAGCAATGAAAACAATTTGTTTTCTCTGGTTACCCAATGTATATTCATTGTATGCTAACCACAGTGGACGTGCATCCATTCTTCGTTATAATTCTAACAATTAATTCTGCTGATAATTTGTGTATTTATTCTATGGATTCTGAGAATGCAGAATAATACTTTTGCGAATGAACATGTCATTGAGGATACACACGGCTTAATTTAGCATAGACGAGCATTCAGATTCTTTTCTTCTCCATGTAAACTAAAAATTTGTCTCGTTCGGAAAATTATCCAGACGAAAATGCCAGTTGAACATAAAATGTGTTTCCATAGATGATAACGTATCACATAATGCTTATGAGTCTTGTTGAAGACGAATCTGGTCAATAAATATATGACGAATAAATGTTGATGCGAATAATTGCACTATCTTTCCTGCTGATGAAATCCATTTGCAATTTTTTGAATCAATACTGCAAAATTTGCACTATTGATAGTGTTAAGTGGTGAATGCCAGGAGATCAAATCAAAGTTAAATAATACCAAAAGGGTGTACCAATTTAATTTTTTCTGAAATTTATGAAAATGTAAGTGAAGTTAAAGAGTGGTACGTTGCGCATTTGATGGTGTACATTAATGAGTCTCATACGAAGCGAACATAGCCTTTGCACAACAATTAATATTATTTTATCAAAAATTAATGCCAATTGAGCATTGTCAACCTGAATGTCTATGATCTGTTGCCTCTAGGCTTTCAAAATTTTCCCATCCAATTTTATAAGTCACTATCAAGAGAAATTTAAATGGATAAAAAAAGAAGAAAAAATTTGTATACCCTTTCGATATCAAAAGTAAAACTATCACCACATGAATAATGATATTTGATTCCAAATTTAGCTATAGCATTCGCATATTTAACACTCACTTCTTCACTGTCAGTCACTAGTCAAACGCGTTCGCCTCCACTTTCACCACTGCGTATGCCTTCACTTTTACTCTGGACACTTTGCCGATTGGGTTCCTGATTTTCGCGTTCCCTTTCTCGCGCTGCTTTTCTTTCTCTCATCAATTCCATTCTCCGAGCGCGATGTAAACTTCCAGAAGGAAATGTTGAGTCTTCGACAGCGGCTGCAGCTGCCGCAGTTGCACCGCGCTCAACAACCGTCTTAATTACAGAGACATATAAAAGAATAAACAAAAGAATGAAAAAATCATTAAATCGAATATCAAACTGTGTGTTTTTTCTTAGAAACTCTTTATACAAACCTTCAAGATGAAACTGGCTGAAGAAGATTTAGCATTCGGACTTTGAGCACCCCAGTTATGACCATGGGGACTAAAGTAACCGCCTAATTTTGGCTTAATATGTCGATTGTGCATTTCCATATGTACAATTTTCATAAACTCTATTTGTGCTGCTAATTTCTGAATCTCCTCCTTGAGCTCTTCATTCTCTTGATATAAGTCTGTTGTTTCTTCAGCAACAAGACCACGTATGCCGTTTAATGAAAAACTTGCCGTGATACCGCGCGCGCGGGCCCGACTGTCCCATCGATCGCCATGGCCACGTAATACTCGTATTACCTTTAAAGGAAATTATTGATATAAGAATCATGACTCATTCGAACTCTAATTTAATTGTCGAATTAAACAAAAGTGTTTTTGTTCTAGAGAAAAGATTGAATGAAAACGTACTTTTGGCCCAAAGACTAAGAATACTGTGACTGAAGTCGATAACTGTGTACGAAGAAAGCCGAGAGTATATTTCATGTCTGGTCCAGCGTGCGGGAAGATGAATAGACTGCAAAGAAGAGAAAAAAATACTCCTTATGTTTTCTTTGTTCCTTTTGATGGCAGAAAAAGTAAGAATGTATATGATGACGGTGATAACTTACTGGATTGCAATCATCGTTGTATTTACGACTGCGATATTGTAAATTGCGTAACTTATCAACCGTGCTTCGTTGAAAAGACTTTCCGCATTTCTCACATTGTAACAAACTCTGATGCCCCAAGCGAGGAATAAAATTTCGGCTGAAATGAGTAACGATAATCACTATAAAGTATTTACATCATCCGCAACTTATTCTATTAAATCTGAAATGTTGAACGGGCGAATTGTTTTTCCCTTTTATCATGAGTCATCATGATTCATCGTAAACAGTCTTGAAATTAGTTTTCTATTAATTAAGAAAATTTTGAACTTACCGATAGCGAGACTGTGATCCCACCAATTGTAATCACATTGATAAAACTCTAGACCTTGCCCATCAGCAATGACATGTGCACCAGGTGGTGCACTAAGTGTCCAAGTACTGAGATAAATCAACATCACCAAGAGAATCGGTACCATCCATTGTAATAATTGTTTATCAGTAAGTTTAACTTTATGGGCGCTTTTGACACGATACGTGAGTGATACCCTCCAAGTTTTCATTAAAAGTGCTGTATAAGATATACAGAACCCAAGATGTCTTGTCCATTTAGTAGCGATGCACGAACATAAATCAAGAACAGGAAATATGGCAGCCATCTGTAAAATGGCAAAAATATAGCATGACGGCTGAATATAATTATAAAGCATTATCAAAGATAATGCAAAGCTCCAAGATAATTAATGCATAATTTCATGGACGCCACTCACTTCAAGGTACATGATTGCGCATCCAAGTAATGTAATCGACAAAAAAATTGGCGATGCAACCTTGAAGACTTTGAGTTTACGATATTTGTACACGTAAATTATAAGAAGGACGGAACAGCAGGAGCAGAATATTGAGAATGTCAACAATGTGATTCTTAAACAGAAAAATTAATATTGAAAATTTGTTTTATCTTTTCTACAATTATAGTGTCAGTTAGATAATTAAACGATGATGGGAATAACAATAATTACCTGAATGGCCAATTATATGTTGCTAAACATGGCTCAGGTCCTTTGCAAGTTACACATCCGGTTGCACATGGAATGCAATTGAATACTTCACGATACAGATCACTTTTGTTCGAATTCATTTCATTCCAGGCAGCTTAAGAATTTTCCAAGAATTTTTAATTGAAAAATAATAAGAATATAATGAAATATGTGCACGATAATTGCACCTATTCATCCATCTTCGTCTATGATCACAAATAATTAGATGTAGATAATGATATCTCACCTTCAACCAAAACGCCATCAAACCCTGGCAGTTCATCTTCAACAGTACTCTTAGCATCAATACTATAGAAACCATCACGGCATCTACAGACATAAGCACCCTTCAACCAACCCGGTGCCACTGATGAACCATCAACATCTGCATTCTTGGGATGAGCTGGTCTTCTATATTCGCACTAGTCGAATAAACCAAATAAACCCATTAATCCAAATTGATTTTAGCAAAATTACAAAATATTTTAAACTTTCAATTAAAATTAAAAGCTCTTGAAATTCTGCTGTGTTTACTTGCGTGGTATCTTCATGGCACTTGTGTGAACCTCTAAATGACTCTATTTGATTATTAAATATTCTATCAATATCGTTGGTAGATTGTGAGTCTGATGAATCACATTGATTAACTTCCAATTCACTGATATCAATATCCACACTGAGAAAATCACGAGTGCCACTGAAAATGATTATAAGTGAATTTCAGTTCACAATATTGACATAAAATGCAAACAGAGTTCTGAATCTATTGAATTCCCATTATTCTTGTACTTCCACCTTTCTTTATTCTATTTTCTATAACTCTACCGTGAATCAATACACATCCGTAGAAGCATATATACTTATGTGTGTATGTCCATTTCAAAGCTGTATACTGATAGTATGTAAAATAAGTTCTTTTAGTATTTGACCAGAAAGTTCGCCTCTAGGAGCGAGTATTCATTTAGTTGAAAAGCTCCAAGGAAATTTCAATAGCACACACAAACATGTACAGTCTTCTATACAAATTACATTATATATATTTTGTATATAACTGACCTATGTCGTGAATTCAGTTGCCGTACGTAAACACTATATGACATCAGCCACTGGTGAGTCTTGCAAGATAAATAAGGTAGTGTCCACCAACCCATGTATGAATCCACAGCAGCAGATTCAACAAACTTTGGAGACCTAGAAAGGTTGGATGGATGCTAATTCAATATAATACAAATACACTGAATTATGCAGAAAGTAAAAAAAAACATAAAGGAAAACTATAAACCAATATCGCAGACTGGAAAAAAATATATGTATGTTTGAGAAAATAAAAAGGGGGAAAAAGGAGCGAATGGAAAAAGTTATATATACTTTAACTGTGAATTGGTGCCGTCGGCATCCTCAAACCAAGGTAGTCCCTGGTGCGGTCGATATCCCACGCGGAGGGTGTCGCTCTCAAGTTTTATTGGTTCACCCATAATACCCGTTGTGCGTTTCAACCAAGTTTCATCGATTACAATATCCGTTGATGCATTGAATATGATAACTCTCGTTGCGATCGCATTTCTGATTGACAATAACAGTGACTTTGCGATAGCATCCAACAAATCTGTTGGAATCATCATGGTGAATGAAATTGCAGAGATACATTTTTTGATTATATAAATATAAATGGAGCAGACTAAGTGATTACTTACTGGTGTGACTGATTGACCCCAAATTTTGTAGCATCATAGTAGCCATATCTATTTTTTGTTGGGCGTCATTGAATCGATGTGGATCTACAGCAACTGGTAAAGATTTGTAGCCAGCAGTGGAAGCACAATCATCCCCTAACGCATGTGATGACGCTGCATCAATTATATCCAAAGCTTCTTCCACATCAGCCTTGAAATTGAAATAATTGAAGGGGAAGAATACTTTAACATGAAGTAGCAAATTTTCTCTGTTTTATTTATCGTATTATGGAACCATACATAAATTAATCCCATGATATATGTAAATGTGATTATTAGACAACTTTGATGTCGTAACCAGATGACAAACGATAATTATCGTTTAATTATTAATTATAATTAATTGTCCATTCGATATCGATGCTATTAAATAACAATTTTCAAATTATTCTCACCGGCCATTATCGAAATTATATTCAGCTCATATTTCTCAACATCACCCAAACTTTGACGTTATATCTTAAAGCTGTGTTTCCGTGGTCTTTATTCATGAACAACGCTTTAATATGAAATCATTTTATGCTAAATTTTGTAACGGATGGAAAAGATATCATGCAACTTTTCCATCTTTTTTCATTATTTTCATAGTATAATAAAAATTTGATAGTACTTTTGAACATTTCATGAATAAACTACTGAAGAACGCACAATTGAATTCGATTAACTTTTGATTTTACATTCGATTTACAGCTCAAACTACTTTATGGAACAAACTCGTAAAATAATTCTTTACTATTGAAATCGTGTGGGGTGTTGTCTACTTGTCTCGTAAAAATATGCCGCGATATCCACTTTGGAATTTCAAACGATTCCAATTTCTTTTTTATCACTTTGTGATAGACAAAAAATGAAAGAATGAAAAAGGCGTCACATGGCCGCATAATAAACAAGCGTGCCCTAGAGCACAAAAAAAAACAAAACTTGTAGTAACAGGGTAGAATATACGAAAGGAAAAATGTATAATTAAAAAACACAATTGAAGGGAATTCCGCAGAAAAGTGGAATGAAAAAGGGAATGGAAACGTCATGAGCCATGAGCGTGACAAGAGCATGATGAGTTGGTATGTGGTAGGGGATGGTGGTGGATTTTATCTCACCGTCAGCTACATTGCGACAATAAATTTCCGGGGGATGCGAATGTATACAGATATATATACCTGCCTTGGAAATAATCCTATCGAGAAAGTTGTCATAAAAATGTTAAAGTACTTAATATTATAATTAAATAATTTTCTTTACTCACTCGACGAAGTTGAAAGTTGTCCGAGCTTCCACGTGGAACGTCTGTTGTGGTATACGGTGGTGGCGATGTTTTCGAGGATGTGGTAGATGCGGCACTCACGCTTGCATGGACGTATGTCATTACCGCGATAGTGGTCATCGTGGTTGTGGTGAGATGTAGAGCCGCAGCATGCCAACTCCTGTTATACTCCATGCCTCACGCTAATCATAAATATTCATATCATGCGAATAAATTTGAGGCACTTTAATTCAAATCAGTCAACCATCAAACGCTAAAATTACAATTTGATGATTTGTTTTTAGTTCTTAGCAATGGATTATTTTATTTTTTACACTGTCAAAGTATGGAATACAACGCTGTGTTATAAGTAGAAATAATTTATTCCCTCGTGGTTGATATTCTCATGAACTTTAAGAAAATTAATGTGATATGGTACCACAGATGTATTCGATTAGATTTACGAATGGATAAATTGGAGGGAAAAAGCTCTGAGGGACCCAACACTTATGAACAAGATACTTTTATACTGGAATTATTTTTCTACTCTCAGTGGAATCACTACTCAAAATCATATAACAAATACAATGGAAGAGCAAACAAAATTTTCTCATCAAGTAGAGAAAGCAAACTTTGAGCTTCTGTTTAATCACATAACATGGACTATTTATTGTTACCATTGATATTATTCTCTCGATTAAAATCAGATTCGAATTATTATAAAACAGAAAGATATCTAATGAAACATTAAAATATCCCACGGATTTTTCTCATTTATCTATAACATTTTAGTTTTAAAACCACAATAAATTTACGATGTTCAACTTCAAATTTACTCACAGTTCAAGTCGTCTTTTACTACTCACCAAATTGACAGGGAAAAAAAAAATGAATTTGTTCTTTATATTCATTTTATCATGAAATGAAAAACCTGTTTTTTTCTCAGTACTCATACCAATTTCATCACTCAATGAAAATCGTTCAAACTATAAATCAAAAAGAGAAGAGAAACTGCAGAGTATCTACTATCATTCGATATTTCCAAATGGGATTGGCTAAGATCAAAATTGGGGTGGGCTGAGTCTGTATAAAATACCCCAACACATACAATATATGTAAGAATAAAACGCATAAATATCTGTTGTGCAGCATCAAATCTTGTTTACTCAGTAATCTCATCAAGCTCATAAAAGAAAGAGCTATTTTATATCGGCTAAGGAATTGCAATTGTAATGGAAACGATTGTAATATAAGGGTCCAAATACAAACCTCTATTTATATTAAATCGCAGTATCTCACGTTTTCTTCCTTCTTCAATTTAGTTTTATTCCTTTATCTCAGAATATATACCCCTTACTTCCTCTGAAATCCTCGCCTCCGTTGTATAAATATTGGTTCCCCACTAGAGATATGCGCTTGAACGGCCGCTACTTCATGCGCCGTTCGACACGATTGCATCTCCATCATTGCTGTCCTTTGATAACGTCCAACCCCTTGGTAAATAATTTACAAACTAATTTGGTCAACGCAGAAGTAGTTGTTGCCGCCCTTGTTAATATTTCCGATGTTATCTCTAATATTTCAATTATTTATTGTATAATGAATATTATGATGATGCATTGTTCTCGTTTTATCCATCCAAGTATACCAAACTGTAAATAAAAGAGAATAATATTTCAATGTTAACAGCATGTTCATATGTCACACACATTTAATTATGAACCAATGTTCTTTGATAGATTAAAATTATGTAGATGTTTTGATAATGAAAAAAAAAGAGATGCTAATGTATTGTTTTGGATTATTTGTTTTTTCTTCATTATTTATTATAGACCACACTGCTGAACAGGAACAATGAGAATTGCCAGAGGAAAGTTATGTTATATCACATTCACATGTGCTACCATACATGTTAATGAAAACATAAAGGATCCATATTCATAATAAAAATATAGCAGTGAAATATTTGTATGTACAATTTTATGTTCTTGTATAAATGGAAAGACATAGGAGATGAAAATGGGGTTGAGCTCTCTATTGTTTCATCAGCTATGAAAATATATTCAATAATCCTCAATAAAATATCCTCTCAGTGTATGCATTTTCACTAAGAATCCACTGCAATTTCATATTGAAATATCTTTCATGTCGGTACTCATCAGTGATAAAATACTTAGTAATTTATGGCTTTAATTCAATTATTTTCCTCAATTCAATTCCTTGATTCAATTTTGTCAGATGTCTACAAACTGAGTTCAATTATGATGTGGTAAAACCCACAGTTTGATTCAAGGTACTTGATAGATATCTACTGGCGATTGATCAATCGTTCATCCATAATTCACGATGAAACATTTATATTTGAACTAGTACTCGATATCGACTGATAATTTACCGGATAATCGTGCAATTAAGATCCAATCGTGTCAATTAAATTGCGGCCATCCGGGTGATGAAGTTGACTGAATTTTCACCACAACTAATTTGCTAAGAATTGAACGTGGCGTGAATAAATTCCATTGCAGAAAAAAACAGTATAATTTTCTATTTTCTCATAACCTCTACTTCAAAGTTATTACTGTTGATTATATCATTACACTGAAACAAGTGAAATCTTCTATGACACCACATCACATAATTCTACCCGGTGATATGTAAAAGAACATCACAATGAAAGTTCAGACAAGATGTGATAGTAAAAAAGCAACGATCAATAAAGAAAAAATAAAAGAAAAGTACTTCTGACTCAAATTTCATTTGACACAATACTGGAATGAGCGTCCTCTCAACAGAAATTCAATTTCAATTATCTTCGTCATTGTCATTATTATCATTATATGACTTCATTCCATTTATTTTTATTACACCAATGCTGAGAGAAAGAGGATCTATATAAATTTCACGAGCCGCTTGTCAAAGACTGAAAGACACCATCGCATATTATAGAGATGAGAAGCTCATAGTGGATAAGCAGATTATAAAATCGATACTCGGAAATTGAGCATATTAACAATCCACAAATAGAGCATACGTGTACGTACATATGCCCATTTATTAACATCGAACGACATTCGACGTGAAAGTAAACAATAAATGATATATTATGACACTAGATGATGCTTCACTCGAATCTATGATAATATTTCATATATAAATTAAATACCATTACTTTTCACTTATGATTTGGTTAAAGATAAATTCTGCTAAGAATCGACAGGTGGATTTATCATTCCACTTTTTGCGTCAGGACATAAACTTGATATATGAAGTAAATAGTCACAATTAAAATTAGAGCTTTATTGGCATATAGTGCATTATGAAGTTCATAAAGAAATGGGAATGTGAAAAAGATATAGAAGTGTATCTGGAATTCTATTGAAAATGACATGTGGGTGGTATTAAATAGTGGGCGAAGCCGGAGGATGTGATCCAGGAAATATGAGTGGCTCGCGGGAACATGGGTCGATCGATGCAGCAACCAACAACCTGCGGCCTGTACAGAACTCTATTTCTCCCTCACAGTACTCTTCCACCCTTTAGTCCCTTTTTTTTCTTTCTTTCCAGTACAAGTATTTACAGTCATATCACGCACATCGTATTCCGACATGATGATAAACAACATCTGACATCGTGGAGCACTACACAAATCAATGTCCAATATTTCGTGAACTACTTTCATTTTTTCCTGCTATTTTGAAGAAAATGTCACGGGTAGTACTGTTGAGGAAACTCGTTATCAGTTTGTGGTATTTCTATGCAAACAATATTTGACCCTCATGCCATTACGCTTTTCATATTTTATGTAAAGATTTCCTCCATTTGAACCACGATAAAATCTTTCCATTCTGAAAATTCTTTCACTGGAAGATATTTCAGAAATTCTGTTTGGGAATTTGGAATTTGAAAATAAGTGAGGGTGCGAGGTAACACTTTGTCAAGTGCTCGGAAACAATCTGAATGAACATAAAATGTAACTACAATTGAATTAATAATCACACGAATTCGACAAACGAGGGTGAACAAACAAAAACGATTATTTATCAATAAAGTTAACCATTGCCATCACTATTATTGATTGAACATCAATAGCAATTAAAGCAGGTGGAGTAAAAGTATAGTATGATTTATAACGTACATAGATTCGTGTTATGAATACGAAGTTTGTTGAAGATTAATGCAATAACCACCCTCGACGGCTGCGCCTTTATGACTGGCCGTGGAAAAGGCACCTCGACCACTTCGACTCCGATTCAAGCCTCAACTGGTTCGACTAGATTGCGCCGCGCCGATTCCCAACGAGTATACCAACATTCCCAACACGTGCACGGCTATATAAAAGCAAAATACGTGTATTCATGTAGCTGTGCATGTGTCTGTGGGGATGGGGATGTCTGTGTAAGCTTTCGTGGCACTTGCGCTTCTCGTTCACCACCTTAGTCATAGTTCATCCCTCTATAGCTCATATCCATATAACATATTTTACCATCTACTATCGTTGATCGATGCTTGTGTTGTATCTCATGTACAAATCGATACCAATTTGCCACGGTGCCATGAACCGTCCCCTGTTTTCTTAATAAAATAAGAAAGTCAATGAGTATGAATTCCCGTAGTTGGATAAAATAAAACGGGATACAAGTTTTGGATTCTCAATTCAATATATTAGATATCGCTTATATACAATATACATATAGACTTTCATTTAGATCTAAAGTCAATGAATAATCTTATTTGATATCGATTTGAATAATTTAGTGAACTCCACCGAAAAGCCAACCGTATTTGATTTCATGTTATTTATATTCTCGCTTGGTGATTGTGAAACTCAATTTCCCACTTTTTTTTTTTCATTCGCTCCCCCTTTTTATGTTCATCAAATTTTATTCTTCACTCGTTGATCAATCTACCAGAAGGACAATCGAAAAGTCATTGTAATGAGACAGCGAGAAATAAATTTTTTTCTATTATTTAAAATAAATTTAATAATAGAGAAAGATAAAAAAAAAGATTAAAGACTGCGTGACTGATAATGCAGTAAAACAAATCTCACTATCGCATTGTTGCCTATTAAGGCGTATATATATGCAAACATACATACATACATACATACATAGTTTAGATATTCTATTCCGCGTTTCATTCTTATTCCAATTGTCTATTGTCATTTACAGAGACGCGCGCATTAAGCACTACAGATAAATTCGATCATTATTTGTTGATTATTATCAAATTGTTAGTGCGCGTCACGTAAAATGAACGTTGACAGTAGAATATTTGTATTAAATATTAAATAGATATAAAAATGGGTCCCTTGTAAGCGTTTAACTCAGTATGACGCACGAGGCACAGAAAACAATCATATGCTTAGCGAGGAGTTTTGTTTTTGTTGACTCCAATCAATATATTCCCGGTTTAGTTTGTCACCCGACGTTCTTATTCACCAATCAGTCTTTATTAGATATACACGTGGTTGTTGTCATTATAGCATTGTATTTAGCGCGAACGTCTGTTTGTGACATGCTCATGGATCAAAATCTGAAGCACCTTCATACAATTTATACGGTTCAATGACTTGCAAGCCCAATCAACTTAATGTTGCACAACTGTGCATTGTATATTCTACCAGTACGCCCAACAAAATTGGTTACTTATAAATTACTTACAATGCTGATATAAATCCCCGATTGTGTCATCACAACATGTTTCTTCATTTTTCGTTTTTTTTTCGTCAAACATTGACACTAACACATACTTCACGTATTTAATTTTATATGAGTAAGTAATCTTTTTTTTTCTTAATACAGGAAACTATTCTCTCACAATAACTAACATAAGACTATCTGAGGGATAGTATTTACTACATCGACTCGCGATTTGGTACATGATAATAAAATTGATAAAATGTGTATACTTTGGTATATGAATTGTTAAAAAAAGAAATTGTTATGAAACAGACAAACACTTGAGAGCCGGTAAAAATCGTCAACGTCAATCAGTAAACTCGTCTTTGGCACGTTGGGTTACTGTTGACTTCTATAAACGTTATTTATCTCGATACTGTTGATAAATACATTTTAATGAATCGTTAACGAGTTGCATTGGGATTTAGTATGTACGTAATCGCATTTCATCCCTTTCTCGATGTATATTTGCCGCGTGCGATTACATATGCACGCGGTTTTCAATTCCCCCTTTTCATGCATGAGAATCAAACAACCGTGTAAATGCAATCAGGTACAGCGGTAGCATTTCGATAAAATCGATGATAAAATCGGCTGTTCGATTTTTTTCTGTTATTACTTTGTTGGTTCTTTTTTATTTTACCAGTTACCATTTCTTCTTTTGTGTGCGTATGTGATCTATTTCGTCATTGATAAATAGTATCTGGTGTCGCGTTGGAAAATCTTATGGATCAATTTACTCAAGCGACTTTTTTTGAAAATACTCAGCGGTAGTAGATATAACAGCTTATTCAATCGAGACGCCATCCAATTTTTCATCCTCATTTTTTGCGTGTTCTTCAATTGGCGTCGCCGTCCTGTCATGATTCGTACAATTTCCTGTAGTACACGTACTCTCAGCAATCTCTAGCCATCGCTGTTTATTCTCTCTCACACCAACCACTAGCGGCTCGAGTGTAGAAGAGAGTAGTGCAAAAGCCTAAAAAAAATATATTTACTTTAAACCAGATGACAAAAGAAAAGAATAATTAAAAATCAATTCTGCTGTTGATATTGCTGTTCTCTCTATGGCGACAACGGGCATGAACAATGAGTCAAAGAATAAAAGATGTTTATTGTCAGCATTTGCATACCTCGTAAATAGGGAGACATATAGAATCGATGAAACCAACTTGCATCATCGGTAATTGATCCTCTTTCTCGCGATTCATGATATCCTAGAATACATATGACATGTATTAATATCGACACCTCTTTATTTGACGAAATTCATATGGAAGAGACGAAGAAAAAATTCGGTAGTAAAGTAAAAATTAACAGTACTAACAATAGGAGTGATATTGAGCGTTCTTCGTTCAATGTCGCCTTGTTCGAAAAATTCACTGCTGACTAGTTCTGCAACGCGTTTCTCAATTTCCCATGGTTTCGTTATTGCCGCAAGGTCGCATACAGTCATCAACATACCACGTAAAAGTTCTCGATGTTCACCATAAGCCCAATTGTACGTGCGACCACGGGCAATACCCAAAAAAGCTCCACGTTTCCGAAAATAAACTGCTAGATCAGTAGATAAAATGGCATCTTCCAAGACTTTTACTACTCGTGAATACTCCTCTTGCGATAAATTCGAAAGTATTTGATTTCCCTGGCTGCTCAATATCATCAAACACTGATCAAAGTGATGATGTTCCATTGTTGAGGTAGAGTACAATTGAGCGAGTGGCGACGAAGCCCTTAACCAGGAAAAAATGTCAGTTAAAATTGACGAAATATGAATGAATGGATGAATGAACGAATAATACACGCTGAACGCGAGTCGTATTTGTTGTACTACGAATCAGTGGACATACTTTATTTGAAAGGAATTATTAGTGCCTCTGTGGTCAAGGTCATGGCACAGACAAGCAATAATAAGAGCCAAGCACTCGATTTCACCAAAGATCTTCCACCATTGGGTAGCCTGGAAAAATAAAAAATGAGTTTAGATAAGAATACGATTTTTACTCTGTTCTGTTGTGAATAAATTCTACTCACTGTCAGAATAGCAAACATCATTTGAGCAACGTTGAATGCATGACGCCAATTATGATAAGTTACGTTGCGATAATTTTTCTTCACGCTGAGTAGCCAGCGGCACAATACGTCGTAGTCGATATGGAAGCGCTCAACGAAATCTAGATCAAGAAACATCCGGAGGCATGCAGTTAGAGTATCATCATCTTCCATCCTTATGTCATCAAATTTGAAGTCGTGGAGATGAAAGTAAGCCGATGATGGCACTCTTAAGCCCTGCTGAGTCGCGCGGGATCGAAAATATGTGCATTAAAAATTTGTGTACATTGACTAATGATAACTGAATATTTTGTTATACAGCTGGAATAGTAGATTTCGACGTCTTATCGCGTGACCGTAACCAACCAGAATATTTCCATGCGTCCCCTACTATTCCTGCATACATCAATGAGTAGGAATTCGTGGAATCAAAAACACGTATGCATAATATGAATGACTTCTCAGAGCATATATCACTGTGTCTCTTTTTCCCGTTAAACCAAAATCATTATCGATTTAAAACGGGGGTTCATATGAAATTATTTAATGTTTACATTTTCCATCGAACACGCTTCTCTTTCTTTTATTGCCACGTGATAAGAATGGTGGCTGAAAGTAAAATAAAGAAAAAATTCTCAACTGCGACTAACCCTCAGCCGCTGGGCATCCTCGAGTGAAGCAGAGGCATGGTAACTCAACACTTCAAGTGTCACACTTTGTTTAGCCATTGCAGTAACCGCACGTTCATACCTACAAACATGAATTCAATTAATGAGCTTTCTGTATTAAAATTGAAGGAGATGTTCGATCGATAAAAATCGCTTACATGTGAGTGTTGTGTATCCCCATGCCACAAAAAATAGCAAACGCTTCCACAAAGTTCTCATCATTCTTTGTGAATACAAGACCGTCAAATTTGTTGACGAGTTGAATGACACCAATAATTTGTCCCAACGAATTCTTGATTGGCATGCATAAAATAGTCCGATGACGGAAACCAGTGCCGTCGTCCACAGATGGATCGAATCTCAGGTCCTCATATGCGTTTGGAATATTGACCGTCTGTAATCACGAATATGTGATTGTGTTGTCGTAAGAATTATTGATATCAACGATGATCTCGATGACGTTTATTTTCCAACAGAACGTCGTCCATCCGTGAGCAGCTTTACTTTTACATATTCCATCATCTGTTTTTTTTTGGTCTAATATTTTCTGATCTCTCTTAACTTTTATTTTTGTTCTTACTGAGAGTGTTATGACATCTATGCTCCACAGTTGGGTACGAAACAATATATAATGAACGTTTATTATAAACGTTTGTGTCGGTAGGACGTGAAACTTACCTCGCCCGTCGTCGCGACATATCCGGTGATGCCTACGTTTATGGGAAATCTGCTCTCGAATGGGCTGCAACGTAAAGAGACCAATCGGCAGCGATTCGTTAGATCCGAAAAAAATTGTCTCACTTGTTTTTTTAAATGCTTTTTTTTCTAATTATTCTTTGTTCGCTCTGTCCTCGAGCAGAGAAGCAGATCTTTTACTAATAATTTCATTACTATTTTTTTTTCATTTTCATTCGCTGTCGCGACGCTTCTATAATAGCATGATCGCATATTCTTTAGATCAAAGAAGAAAATTCACATTTGACAATCACCTGGTTCGCGAATCCGTGTCCTCTCCAGCAAGGTCATTTGCCTCAAAATCGAATACTCGTGAGAAACTGCCCTTCGATGCTTTATGTACTAAAAGTACCTGGAAGAAAATAATTTCAGTATTAATTTTCCACGAACGGTACTCCTTGCACACCTTTTTTTTTAACTTGTCTGATCACTTTTGGCAAGATATTAGTTTTTCATCCAGAACTTCATGAACAACTTCTATTTTAGACTAATTGTCTCGTAAGGAACATGGTAGAGTATAGACTTGTAACACTATAGCATCATGATAAAATGGGTGATACCGTTCCTTCACTACACCATTGCAAAATAATAATTCCCAGGTTATTCAATTAAAGTTTCCCATGTGATTAACTTTGTGACACTCAATTGGCGAATCTCTTCAATTTGCTCATGTAAATAGTATAGACCACGAGAACTCTGTGCCAACTTTGATGGGCGAAAGCTCACACGAGGAGTAGAGCGTATAATAATCAATCGAATCGAAAACATATTTGGGGAATAATCACATCGATAAATATAGATATTTATCCACATTATCAGAATCTAGATACTGACAAAATTGTTTTGGAGACACACCTGAACACGCTGACACTGGATGAGCGATTGCGTGTGAGTTAAAATTCTAAAAACCATGTGTTCTATGGTGCTCTGTTCTTCGAAGATCATTCTAGCTAAATCCAGTAAAACCTGAAATCAAATGGAATAAAAAAGTGCTGAGTGAAATTAATCTTGAATGCATTTTAGCCACGAAGAAATATAGATATAGATACATAACACTTCGAGTTGAATGACCTTACCTGGTTTCGCTTTACCTCCAGCTGACTCTTTTCATACAACTGCGCATTCCTCAAACCAATTCCACAAAATTGCAGATAACTCGCAAATATTTTCTCATCTTGTACCGTGAATTGTCCCTCTCCACCGAGTTTATTGATAACTTGGGCGACACCTATCACATCACCGCTGCAATCCTTTATTGGCATACAGAGAAGAGCTCGAGTTCTGTAGCCGGTTAATGCATCAATTTCACGATTGAATCGTGCGTCCTGAGTATAGCAAAAAAAAACGAATAAAAAAATTTATTATTCAGCTCCATTCGAATTTTTTTTTTCTCAACAGTGAAATGGAATTGTAAAAAAAAATTGACCTTGTACGCATCGGGAATATTGACTGGTTCACCACTTTTCGCAACATATCCAACAATTCCTGTGCCCCATGGAATCTTAATCTCGTCTTTTTTTTCCATTTCAACTAATGTCGATCGCGAACAAACGTCAAACAATTTCGATACAAGACATCTACGACGTGCACACAATTCCGAAATATTTTTGGAATCATTTTCAAATTCATTTATCATCGATCCGTTCTTATTATCACATGATGAAATAGTATTGTTATTTGATCGGAGATTATCATTGTCTCTGGTACAAACACGCTCCCCTTGAACCAAAAATAATGAGCCACGATCAGCGTGCAAAAGCATGCTGACATTTTGTAGAATCTTGTGACACAATGATCTTACATCGAGCTCATTGCATATATCCTTGACCTAAAATTAAATATTATCAATTAACAAATGGAATTCGATCAAACAAAGACAAAAAACAGTACATTGATATCCGATAAAATAATTTTATTATTACCAATTCAAAGATTAAATCTCTTTCGTCCAATTGTCTAAGTTCATTTCTTGATCGCCGTTGTGGTCTTGTTGCCCCACTGGATCCAACCTGTTGGCCACCGACCTGTTGCCCCAAATCCTCTGGCGACACACTGAGAAATGTTGGTGTGCCATCAATTGTATTGACAATTGGTTTAAGTAAGCCACCACGTTCAAATTCATGCGCTGAAATTTTACGAACGGGCGTTGTCGCACCCGATCCACTGCTTGGTGATGTAACTGATGTACTGTTGCATGAATTGGAATTCGATGAAGTGTGATTTTGACTTGACATGTCCATCATGCAACTTGCAGTACTGGAAGAGGGTGCCGTTGCATGCATGACTAACCATGCGTCCACAGTCTGTCTCGTGACTTTTCTACGCGTCAAATACAACAACGCAAATATTCTCATTAAAAATTTTGAAATCATGTGCAAGTATGATGACGGAACTATTTTATTTGAATACCTGAGAACATAATCGTTAACAAATTCAGGATGTTCATCGAGCCACGCCTCCATGCGTGCATGCTCTGCATCATACACAGTTGGTGATGATGACGAGGATGATGATGTGGAGGATGATAGTGATGATAAACTAGAAATGGCAGGTGATCTACTTGACGAGCCATTAGCATTATTACTATTCCCATGTGTTTTTGGATGCAACTGTTGATGTTGTTGATTGTGTGCATTACCGTCATCGAGCATGATTCCAGTCTGTACGCTCTGTACACCCTGTACACACGGTGCCGCCGTTTCAGCAGTCATCCTCGGCTCCCCGCCAATGCTCCGTAAATACAACCCTGTAATAAAAAACAATAACAAACGTCATATTATATTTTCGTATATTGCGACAGAAATTCGATGTGATCCCTACAATATTTCATACCATAACGGTAGTATGAAATTCCGGCACATACCCCGATAACATTACAAAGTTGTGGTCGAGATATTCATACCGTGAAATGTACCATGCTCAACCGGCTGTGAGGAAATTTATGTTGACCATATTTACGGTTCATCACATCAATAAATTTGACACGGAATTTTTTCATGATCAAACTATAGTAAATCTATCAAACTATTTTAGATTTTCATTGTCAAATCAGGTTTATCGTCACAATTTCGCCACTTTATGTGCATAGTCATAGAACTGTACATGTGAGTGAGTCTGAACATGTATGAACGTTTCATATGTCAAGTTAAAGAGCGGATCTCCGATAAGCATGATCGACGGATGTCTTACGCAATGCGGCCGGTCCATTCTGGGCACGGTGACCAGACGATCAGAGAATTAACTGACCGCGTAGTCAAGTAAATGCCACTGGATATATCTGTTTTCCCTCATTCTGCGTAGTAAGTAAAGTATGGATACTATCTTCACGCGAGTATATTTATATATATATATATATATATATATGAGTGATAGTGTGCATTACTTTCGAATATAGTGAACTACTGCCTGTGCATCTTGAATCAGTGAGACGATTGTAACAGGACGTGAGAGATCCCACATGATTCATTCGTAGATTCTAAATGAGATTGTCCATAATAATAAGTTAATGCCACTACAGTTTTACGGGTGGTCCTTCCGGCACCTCCGCATGTCCTCGTACATTAATAAAAGAATATAATATCATGATGATTGGAAAATATAATGGTGGTTAGTGTGGAAAGGAGAAGTGAAGATAGAGAGGGAGTGGCCGAAAGATTACAAAGATAAGAAACCAAACTGCCGTGACGAGATGTGTGCGGTTGTGTTTGTGTTCATGTGTCTTCGGCCCCGGTTGAGTTTTAGTTTACATCAAGCATCGCATAATTCATCGAGCCAAATTCACAACATCGTGGCCGCATGGAAAATACCGTTACCCTCCACAGTTGTTTTCTTTTCTCTTTTCTTCTGTTTGTTCTCATTTTACGTCGCATTCTGACTGACTTTTTGGTTACTTTTTTGTGTAAATAAAAAATTCATACAATGCTTCATTGTATAGTGACTGTTGTGAATATTATTTGATATTTTTTTTTTGTTTCAGTTGACTTTTAAACTCAACATTATAGAGTTTGGACTCGAATGTTTATGAATCATTCATCGTCAACTGTGTTATCGTAGTGGTACGCAAGAAATAAATATAAAATGTATGAACTGTAAAGAATGAAAATAAAAAAGCAAGAACAACGAAAATAATGATGAAAAAAAAATATAACGTCATAAACTTTTTTATATTCAGAGTGGAAAAAAATTCACTTAGAGCTATTACAAAATTCAATCCATGCCTACATATAATCAGGCCAGGTCAGTCGCTTGGAAATGAGTGCTTGTAGTACTTTTCTGAATATTAAACAAATGATAAACAAAAGGTATAAATAAAAATAGAGAGTAAAATAAAAGAAGATAATGCACCGTTGAAATTTTTACACTGCGTGTGCGCGTGCACGTCCATCAACATGACACGTGTGATGTACGTGCAGTAAATTTCCATATTACTTTTTGTTTATTTTCATTTCTCCACGTGCATCAGGCGAAAATTATGTTTGGGATGTAATGTAATAACATCGTGCGCAACCGAGTGCCAACTCCCGTCCCTGTATGTTCAGTCATGGAATTTAACATAGTCACTTTGCACAACACACGTGGTGAGCTCGTATGCACTCATCAGCGTAATCATTACATCGTTGCTCGACGCAAAAATAAACATATATATGTATATGTGTAGTTTATATAATAAAGGAAAAAAAAGTGCGCCTACTACGTCCTGCGGATGGGCAAATCATTGGAGACAATAATTACCGGATGCAACTGAAGACGTAGATGCAACAGTATGTGTATATACATACGTCATTCTTCAACAAAGAATAAAAGTATAATCTTGATATTATCAACCGACAGCAGTGACGTCAAAACATTTTGATATTTGTCTAACATAATTAAATAAACGTATTTAAAGTACGCAGTCAAAAATATTATCTAATAATCCATCGATAATTTTCTATCGACACGAATTTCGCATATTATTCGAGATAATTTCTCATCAGTAAATTTGTATATTAAATTTTCAACTGTGTACAAACATTATAAACAACTAATGTAAAATTTTTTATACCATCATCACATTATTATACAGAATTGATGCACTGGCTGAATTACATCCGTTCATAATCATGATATGAATACAACAATCGCCGGATGGACCAAAACGAAAATACCAATTGCAGAGAAAAATATGGATCGTTGTGTTTTTTTTCTTTTTAATTATTCTGCGTCGTATTATATCGTGTCATCGACATTTACGTATTGTAGAAAATTTTTATTTCCATCATCCACAAGATTTACATACAACTTCATAATGTCATTGAATATTTAAATATCATAAATTGTCAAAACAGACTATCACTGTAGATATAATGTGATCAATGATATTTTACATCCCAAAGTGTACACCACAATCAATCGCATTTTTTTTTCAACGTGCTCTTCAATATTCAACTGCGCGAAAGACTAAAAGTCCAGCATTGCTACAATCCAACCACATTGAAAATAATAATACCGGACCTCAACAGTGCGAGCGCATTCGATACAAAAGAAAAGTGAGAAAAGAGAAGAGTTGATCGTAGGCATACGACGTCAGCAGACTTTCGTTCGTTGCCAAACTATTACACACTAAAATACCTCACGGAGATGAGGGCCAGATGAGCCACTTGTGCCGCCGGCATCGAATTGCACAGCGATATATATACATTAATATATCAACATATATATATATATATAAATGTTTATGTGTTTGAAGATATTTGAAATCTGTGACCAGACTTCCTATTCATTTCCGTTCTTATTGTACGTTTTATATCAATCAAAACATATTGGTGTCTGTAAATAAGTAATAAAGGTAATAAAGAAAAGAAAAAAATGAACCCAATTGAAAATTTTTGCCTTAATAAAATTATGAGAATTGTTAAAACAATTAGCTATAGAGAGGATTTATTTATGAGCAAATACAAACTCGCAAATAATTCTGTTCAGATGAAGCCGCGCAGGGGCAGACGAATTGACCCCAAGAGACAGGGGCCAATTGGGGCCAGCCCTCATCTACTCGAGTAATTATCCATTAGCTTGCAAAACATGTATATATGCTTACACATATATATATATATATACGTATACAGTTCCGGTATGTACATTGTTTCATGCAATTAACCCTTGAATGTCACACGAGCCTTCATTTTTAGAACGAGCAATTTTTCTGGGACATATATACAGGATTTCCTTTTGTGATCCGATTTCTCGTTCGTATTATATTATAACTTGGAATTTTCTTCTCCATTGTAGTAGAAATAATTGGATGAATGGGAAGAAATCGTGGGGAAAATTGAAGCTCGTTCAGCATCATACCAGCTTTGTTACCCTCATTTTTTATTCTTTCACACTTAGAGTAGCAAATAGTTCCATAAGTTGAGATGAGAGTTTAGTAGAATACGTGGAGCAGTGGAAAATTAGGTTTGGACATTCCAATTAAGAAAATAATGTTCAACAAAGAAAATCGATACACATGAATAGATAAATCAAATTATTAGTTATCTTCATACATAATAGTATGAAGATAATGGAGTTTCGCAGTTTCCAATTATTTTATTTCTTCATTTTTTTTTTGTTCCGGATATGTATTTACTATTCCACCCCATATATTCCCATATCTCTTCAGAATGATCCCAACTGTCTACTGACATTTAATATCCATAAATATAAAGAAAAATAGCTTAAGAAATATTTATATCTGCAATTTTTTTTTTCCACCCTAAAAAGATAAATCCTTTGCTAATTTTACCCCTTGACATTTCCGATTTAGGGGAGGGTGGGACAAGATGGCCCATCTAAACTGTAAGGCCGTCTTGCCCCACTCTCCCCTATCAATCACAATACCATTTTTATATAATCTCAAACATTGTCACAAACTGTAATATTAAGTCGTGCTCTTCATGCGCATTGAATTCTTGAAGGGATAAAACTATTGATCACCTTAAAATGCCATTATTAAATGTCAAGATTGATGAGAAGTACACTTTTCTTTAAGTGTATATATACATATACTATACGTCCTTGACGTTATCTTTTTTTTTTTCAAGCAAGATCGTGGGTCATAATGACACACACACATTTACAGAGTTTGAGGTCAATATCATTGGAGGCCACACGCTCATACCCACACATAAATGTAAATAGATGTTGCAAACAACGGGAGAGAAAGGAAGTCAGGATGGAATTAAGTGATGCCGAGCAACTTGACCCATGAACGCATAAGAACCAATTGCAAACCAACTCAGGACCTATCACTGTATCACACTTGTGCCCATCATCATGCACGTTCCATTGATCGTGCGCACGCGTTGCCTGTCCTTCATGCTTTACATATTGCATGGTGTCAATATGTTACGGGTTATGCCATAAACACATGACAACACCAATGTGATCCATCTGGGCTTGATTGTGATTTTTCATCCAATGTTGTAGTTTTAGTCAGATTGATCAAAGTCTAGGGAATATCAAACGATGTTTTGTCCACGAAGACATTTTTCAACATTCAATAATGAAATTTGTTTGTTCAGTGCTACTAAAAATTGCGAATAAGTCAGAATTGATTAATTCTGTGTTAGAAATAATTATGTAATAAATTGTTGAAAAATTGGATTTTGTACAGATATATCACAATGTTTTCCTTCAAATTAATAATTACAACTAAGTATTCAGTGAAGCATTTCGTGGGGAATGACAATGCTCAAAATAATTTGTTTTATTCCTACTATACACCAATTGACGTCACGAATTTTAATTACACTTCATCCATTATACTATTGTAAGTAGTATTTGGAAGGGAAATGGGTGATACATAATGGGAGGAAAATCCAATGGCTGACAAATTTATATGTGGCTGTTTTCAATTATGAGTGGATCGTTCCGCTGTTCTTTTTTGTTGTTGTTGCAATTATTCATCAAATTGTGAATACAAAACAGTTCATCTTTATACTCATGAGGATTGCCAACATATTTCATAGTTGAAAAAATATCCGGAGCTCATGATGTTTAAATAGATAATAATGTTAAAAAATTAACAATGTTTGTGTGTCTGTGGTCAATCTCGCCAAACAGAATTTTGTGCTCAACGCTGTACCATTTAATATAATTATTGGCAAACAAAATTGACGTTGATGCCAGTGTGGAATAAATAACTAGCGTGTGCTACGAAAATGGCTCAAATAATTTTCTATTGCCAATTCCAAGTTATATCCGATCATTTTTAGTCTCATCTATCGACGGGAAACAATTTAAGTCTCTAACAACGTCATGTTCTTGAATTATCAATTGACTGATCCTTTAATATTCAAAGACGCCAATTCTTTTTCATGATGATAAGAAGTTCGAGTTTTCGAAGAAGTAATGAATAAATATAAAAATAATATTCATAAAACTAAAATAAAACAAATAAGACTGGAAAAACTCTGACATATGTGAAAAAAAATTCTATTAGTAAGACACTTGCAATTAACAATCATTCCCTTCCTTATAAAATCTACTCCGACGAATAAAATTCCTTCATGAATACTCCACTGATACATCAGACAACAACACTGACCCAAATGGTTTTCCACCCCCATATTAGAAAAGAACATGAAATATAAATGATGACTGGATGCGAACTATTGATTGCTCATAAGAACTACATAGCCTGAATAATCAATGGCTAAGAAATTTCCGGCTGAGAAAACAGTCGATACATATAGGGAGTTCCCTCGACTCTTCTTTGTTCAGAAGTCAATGCGTTAAAGCAATATATATTCTTTACCATCCTATTAGTAATGTAGAAGAATTATTTCTCATTGATCCATGATATATACCTGATAGAGGAAAGATGAATAATTTACGTAAAATACTCAATGGAAAATTTGAGATCCGACATATCCACAATTCACATTGAGTTTTGATATTATCAGCTAATTTCACTCTAATTTTTAGCTGTTTCGCCATTCTCATTTTCATAATTATTAAATAATCCATTACCCTACTTGTTCATTATGGTTATATTCGTAAAAAAAAAATCCACAGACTTTTCACTGCTATCCCGCGGTCTTCAATGATTATCCCTCACCAATGATTATCCCTAAAATTCTAATGCTACATAAAAAAACGGAATATCCAAAACAACAAACTTCATTGCTTTGTTTTTCAATTTTGTTCGTATTTCGGTGTTCTTTAAAAATTACTTTGTGAATTTTAGAATAAAATGAACAATGAAATTTAATGATTTGAACAATTTGGAAATAATTAACTCAGAAAAGCTGCAGTAGATATGTAACAAAGCATTTGTTAATAATCAAATATCTTTAACAATTTAAGCGATTTTACAGGTGTACCATCACAAGTCAAGTGTTGATATCTATTGACAATATATACAAACTTACCCGGCTTTCTGCGCGAACTCCAGAGCACAGGGGGATGCGCGGAGGCGGGGTTACCGGCTGAGGCAGCCAGCTTGACTGTGTTTTGTGAACCTGCAATTAGAAAACAAATCCTGATTTTATTCAGCCGTTCAAAAGCTATGAAAATGAATATTAAACGATAAATATAAATTTTGAATAAATTGGAATTAAATACAAGTGAACACGTCGTATCTACACAGACTAACCAAATAAACACAATATGTTGGATGAATAGTTAATGAAGTAGATAATGATGATGAGCATCAGCTCATGACTTCACGAATACTTCAATTATCAAAAAGTAATGTGAGGTATTATCATTAATGAAATATTTCTACGTTCATCAGAAATAGAATGCGAATTCTTGAATAGAAACAAAATTTTGATGACGAAAACTTTCACAGTTGTGACATGAGAAAGAAATTCCATTCTTAAATATAATCTTTTTTCTTTCTGGATACGACAATCGAAGTTTTTATGTTTACAACTCTTCACACTTCATTTCAAATCTGTACATACAAACTTATCAAATCTACAAATTTGATTATAAATATATATGAATCAAACACGAATTGATACTGAAATATATTTATTAAATATAGTATAATCTCTTTTTTCTTCTTCTCTATTGTATTGTATTGATTATTTAGACTTCAGGGAAATGATTATTATCAACAAACATATTTGGCATGATGGCGAGGGATTATCCGGTTCGTTTCTAGGAATTGTCAATATACGAAAAGTTTGTTTTGTTTCAACGAATAATTATTGGGTGTGCGAGGTCGTATTTGGAATAATTTGAATTTATTTTCTTCGAACTAGAGAAAGAGAAGATGTAAAGTGAGAACATGAGTTTAAAATAAAACTGCCAGATTTTAAAGATTGCGAATGTTATATTAAATTTGATGACATACTTCAAATAAATTCTGATAACAAATATTATTGGAAAAATGATAATGTTGATTAAATTTTCAAGAGATTAATATGATAAATTGTGTGGATAGTCACGTTAATTCGAACGATTGTGAAGTTTTATTATGCAAGAGAGATATTTTGGTTTGGATATCAAGAAGGAAGATTTATATCTGCATAATATTCTGGACCAAGTTGATAAATGATATAAGAATCCATGAATAACATTGAAGATGTATCGGGTATTATTTATTTATGTATATATATATATATATATATATATATATATATTTCATCTTCAATGATGAATATGGAGAAAAAGAAAGGCGACGGGGGCATCTCACCCGTTAGGTTTCGTGGCGCCGATCGTCGTGCGAGAGCCAACGATACAACTCTAAGCTGAGCTGAAGCGTCGAACTTCCATTTACATTCGTAGTCTATCGTGACACATTTTATTTCGTATATCTCATATGTATTGTTCGTTATACGCGATGCGTACGTGTTTTCCATAAATTATATTTATCGAAAAATATTTGTACAGCTGAAAAATAATTGTAATTAATGTACACTCGCTATTGATACATCAATTTGTTCAATTATATTCAAATAAGTTGAGTTTCATTCTAAACATTTTTTGAAACAATTAATCGATATAAAATTGTGATAATATTTTCAGATTTCTTAAAGCAAATAATGTGAATCACCCAAAGTATTATTTGTCTATTACGTTTTTGTTTTGTTTTGACAATAGAAACGCTAGACAACTTTATCGTAATGTTGGAAAGTGAAGTGTTATGTAAGTTTGTTGTCAATTACACGAAGGTCAATAAAAAGTGTCCAACGGAAACTTTAATCTTGTTTTCCGCAAAACTATGTTTTTCCCCCAACTCACTGACATGATATATTTAAAACTAATGAATCGATTGAATTCCAATAAATTTATTTCCATTCGCAAATACGTTATCAATAGTCTATACAAAAATAGAAAATGATCTACAAAAGTGTTCTCTTCATTTTTCTTCGCGACAATCTAAAAAATAAACTAAAAGCGAAAAAATTTCGTTTGCCAAATCACTTTTTTTTAGGTTGTTGTGTGTCAATGATTTAAGAGACTATAAAGGCAACTTTCCCCAGTGTGAGAACAATTTTTTTTCCTACATTTCAAATCATCACTGAGCATGAAATCGTGTCAACCATCACGCCTGAAATATTTCATCCGGTCCCAACCGCAATACTGTGGTAGTTGAAATATTAATTTTTTTTTTTTTTTTTTCATGACGAAATTTCACATAGCACATTGGACTTGGATAAGAATATATTGAAAAGAACTGAGTTGCAGTTTGCTTTTTTTTTACGAGGAAAAAATTCATGAGTATGACGTATTGTCCGGAGATATAAATGAGAATATCCTCTTCATATTCAAGGCAAATTGCTGTTAGTGAGATTTTACCGTATAGAATTCATTGAGAAAAATTGCATAGAAAGTCTCAAAGTGCTTATCTTGCAATGACGCACGTAGTGATTCAAATGAAATCTCTTCGTAAGCAATTTGTCATGAAATTGTGTAGTATTTAGTAAAGTCAATGCTTACAATAATATTATGATTTATGTTTTTTGCAAAATTCATTCATTACCATTCGCTCCTATTTTCGATAAATCCATTTGACAGAAAAAATAACGAAAATGAATTATAAAAGGTTGGAGAGATATTGTACACTTTGTATATAATAATTGAGGATAAGAATGACCGAGTCTTGAATCGTCCGGAGTCTTGAATGTAACTGACACCGCATGGCGGTTGATCAGTAATTTTTGGCGGGACTTTATGTGGTTATGTGTGTGTGTGTGTGTGGGTTTCCATGAGGATGTTCGTGAATGTATTGGAGAACGAACAGGAACATAATATGGTTAATGTGTGAATATACAATACGAGAAATGGTAAAATTCGGCTGGAATTTGATAAATCTTTTTATAAAAAATAAATGTGGAATGAAAAACCTCATCCTGCATTAGCACTCTAATAATCAAATTTTATTCATGAAATTATCTCTACTGAATGGAGGAAGACTCGAATAAAATTATAATTGAGACAAATGTAAATTATAGCATTCCTGATGACAATTACAATCAACTCTAGCCTAGAAAGCTTGAGATATAATGCAAATTGTGTTGAATATGGTTTCGTTGATGTCATCAACATTCAATATTCAGTGGTGAAATTTATTGTGTAGACTCAATTGATATTCATATTTATTACCAATATTCCAATTGAAAATAGGTTTATTCATTAACTGTTATTCACACACACTAAATTGGCAGACACTGGTGTCGTCGGTGTTGCGAATGTCATATTCAAATTAATTCCAAACATCAACTAAGTATAAAGCATTAACTTCATAACAATCTGAGCTTAATGAGTTGTATTGATTCATAATCAGGATTGGAGGGAAGTTGACAATGGAGTTGATTCCATGAGTAATATCAAAGCTTTGATACAAGATTATCTTTTATCTTACAAAGTTATTTCTTAGAGTACTGCAATATTCAATGTACATCAAATTTGTTCATCAGCACTCTCTAAAATATTTCAATGAAATTTAATTCTATTGCATATGAATAAATTTTATCATTAAATTTATTGTTATTACGGAAGAATAAAAATTCTTGTCATTCAATACAGTAGTTAAATTGAACAAAATTATTCATAAATTCATCTTGAATACGATAACATAATAACAATCTTTTATTTCACCAACTCTTTTATCGTGATTTTGCTCGCGTTGATATTGGATTATACAATGAACTTTGAAATTCTTGCCATTGGCGTCGCGCACCACGGGCATGCATGAAATTCACAACTTGTTTTACATTTTTATTGGCTGTTGATACTTCTTTTATCGCAATGCAATAATATACGGTATATATTACTCAAGAAAGAACAAGCTTTGGAATCGTGAATGAATTTTTCGAATGGCTCCACTATTTTTGGAGATTATCCCGAACAAATAACAGCACAAACTTTTCTCCTCTTTTTATTATTATCAGCATTGACATTCCGATTATATATCGTACGTTGATGCACCACAGATTTTATTTTGCACTTTGGGACAGAAGTTTGTGTATTTGAAAAGATATGTTTACTTCAAATAAATCTTGAGTATACAAATATGGGATTTAATTATCAAAAATATATTTTATTTAATACGAATAATTGTTCTCACAGTTTGTTCAAAATTCTTTCTTGTGCAATGATAAATTCTGAAAAACGTCAGTGGCAATTCACGAAATTCTTGTGTAAATAAACATACATGTTTATGTTGTCAATAAATAAATTGAATTGAAAAGGCTTTTCGGAAACGACAAAAATAAAATCAATATTTGCACTGATTCACAAGACACGTAAATTTGAATGTATAAACATATATGCATAGTTGATTCATCCTGACAAAACATGAATATCCCTGTATTGAAAACGTTTATTGAATATTTTCGAAAATTAATTTCCCAGAAGCTCAATAAACTATATTTACAAGTGATATCTCTTATCAATATATTGTTATTAGTATACTCAAGGTTATTGTTCACATTTGATCACTGACAGTTAAAAAATAAGGTGGATGCTGTATGAAAACAAAACAAAGTGTGAGTTCGACAAGGCCATCATTGATTAATCAAGTGAAGCAAAAAATTTGCATGCTATCTATTGAAACAAATAAAAATCATCACTTATATTTTGACTTTATATTCCACTGATAAATTTTAAATGACAATGAAGATTTTATGCAAGAGATATTATTTGTCTTTGAGGAAGTCGCAATCATAGACAGGGCTGACATGAATACACATGCATATATATCCATGTGGCAATGGCTATAATCTTCATATAAAATTTAACCATTTCCGAGCCATCGGATAGCGGAATAAAATTCAATGAATCCAACTGTAGTATTATAACCATTCGCCCAATCGTGTATCGCGTGCGTACAATCCGCACGATATATCAAAAGTGAGAGAACAAGAAATAAGCAAAGACTAAAGTGGCACCGCGTGTACAATATCACCAATGCAAACTCGTGTTTTAACGTTCAGGAGTTTGCTGAATTGTGCGTGTATATATGAATACACTCAAAAATCCTATACATACTGAACGTTTGGCGAACATATCACCGGACTCGAAAACATCATCCAGACTCTTCTGAAGAACTGAGAAAAATAGAGAGACTGAGTGACTGAATATAAGAGAGAAAAAAAAATAATGAAATAGAGACATATCAAAATACAGAAGATGGTGAAGCTGTAGATAGACGCGAGAGAACTGAAGGTATGGTAAATATACACCAGACGTTTATCAATTTTCTCACAATATATCTGAATATTCTGGCGTCTTGACAATGACGTATATGAACGTACACGAATGTATATGAACGTGCGTCAAGAAAGAACATTGTGGGAGGGGACGATGAGCGATGACAAGCCAGTATGAAGACGAATAACGAAACAGATACATATAAATAATATTAAAAATCGCGAATGGAAATGGAGGAAGTGGAAGGTGTGCAAATAATTCTCATACCACATATAGCAGGGAAAAAAAAGATGACAAGAAAAAAAAATAATAATGAAATAACAATGGCAGGATATCAATTGATTATGAATGTCATCAACTGTGAAGGTCAATGTTCCATGAATAGGTGTCCATGTGTATACTGGACAAGCTTGGAGAGGAAAATGATAAGAGAATGTAATCCAAATAATATTGATATAAATTGCGACTCATTGACAAAAAATATTGGTTTATCATGTCTAAAGTAATAAATGAGACACTGACATATAATTTAACCTCTTGGAACGTACATTCTTCACCGATTCGACTCTGATTTGCAGTTTAGAATTTTGACGTTACTGACCCCAAAGAAACAAACAAAAATCACAATTCGTCTTATTGTAGTGATTGAATCACAGTCAGATTTTTCATATACAAATGAACTGATGTGGAGAGTAGATTTATTCTTAATTCTTTATGATATTATCAAATGACATTATGAATTGATTTTTCTAATATTTACTGACGATAAGGGAGTGTGAATATTCAGATATATTCATGGCTGAACACTTCTCCAAGTGTTCAGAATGAAATAAAGATGTGACGTTACCTACATCTGTTGTCAAAAGGGTAAAACGAGATATAAAAATTCAAACAAACCTGAAATCGATTAAATGGAACAAAAATAAACATAAAACTTAAAAGTAAAATTTTTATCTAACCTTGGCATACGACAGATGTTTAAAACACCACCTTAGATGAACATAGTGGATCTTTGAAACCCATCTGATTTCCATTCTCAAATATCACCTCAAAAAATCAGTATATTTCAACATATTCTTCTTCCTAAAATAACTCAAGCGCGAACATATACGATGAAACCAACAGGCATGTCGAAATGAGAACTAGTTTCTAAATAAACTGAAACAAAAAAAAAAAGATGAAAAAGAAGAAGAAAAAACTGACATTTCTACGACGAAGAATGAAATTTCTCAGTCTCAAAGACCCACGTATATTTTACCAGGATTAAAATTGTTTCGAAAAGGAAACAAACCAAATGATTCATACTAACGATGCTGTTTCTGCATTCTATATATAATACAATTCAAAACGAAAAACTTACTTGTTGCAGCAGGAACTTGAGGCACTGCATCCGCGGCTTCGTCCCGCAATTATAACTCTCTTTTGATCGCATCCGATCGTTTCGCTCAGGTGCAACAAATCAATCTCCGTGATATTATGATATATCTCAATATACCAACGTAGAAACCGTATACAAGATATATATATCTTCACAATTATTTCTTCAACTTGATGTAACTTATTCACCCATTGATCATCAAATTACAATTAAATGTAAAAGAAATTATCGCAGCATTTAAATAATATCATCACAGCCATTGTCACGAGATAGCAAAAGACACCGGTAGAAGCGTCTATGCACACATACATATACAACAAATAGATAAATGTGCAACGCGTTACTACGTAACCATTAATCGCGCTTAGTACACTATTTATTATTTTTTTTTTCTAACTTTTTCTTTTGTTGATTATTTATCATTGTTTTTCCCGTTTTTTTTCCTCTTTCGTGGCAGAAGGCGAGCAGGAGGCACAACGAATGACAAGGGAAAAGTGAAAGAGAAGATGTAACGGGAGAATAGACGAGTTGGGGAGGTAGTTCGAGGGAGAGCGAGAGGGCGAGAGAGAGAGGGAGAGAGAGAGAGAGAGAGAGAATACTTATTTAATGGGTGGGGATACAAGAGGGATAGAGACAGAAAGAAGTGAAGTATCCGGAAGCACGTAATTCTAGGATTCTCGATGAAGGCAACAGCGATGGTAACACGCGTTACACTGATGCGGATTACGACAGTCGATTTGGCGTTTGCACCAAACTTCTCAGTTGGTCGATTGATATAAATGCTGAGAGTGCAACCTCAAGAAAAGTGGCGTGTACAAATATATATATATATTTAAATATATATATGTGTGTGTGGAAGTGTATATATATGCACTCGAGAAAGAGAGCGAGCAAGCGACTAGTCGCCGCTCCTCGTCTCTTTCTCCACTATAGCCGCACGGCTCTGCGACACCGTGGAGTTCATATGGCACGAGCGTGTGCGTGACCTCGCGCACGCGAACTCACCGAGAGACGACGACGATGATGATGGTGATGATGATGATGGGATTAAATGGAACTCAATCACATGTGTATGAATGACACCCGGCATTTGCTACCTGTCGTTACGCACAATAGATTGATTTATACAGTATTATGCATTTAATTGCAATTACTTGCAATTTCTTCACGATATTTTACGTGTATATGTAATTGATGATAAATGAAAACAAAGAGCCGATAAATGTTACGACACCGTAGCGTGATAGGGGCAAATATGTAAAATAATGTTCATTCAGTAAAACGTTCTGTATAAAATTTCATGCACTACACAATGGGAATTATTTATTTTGCTTTGGTTGAATGAAATTTTTTAATTGGAGAATTTTATTTTGTTCATAGTGCGATTTTTTTTCGTTTGTTTTGTTTTGTTTTTTTTTTGGTTTTATTGTCTCTGGCACTGTTTGTAGCGCGAAAAGAACACTCGTGTTACGCGACAATGCGTCACGTTGCCTTGCTGAATGTTCTGTTTTCACATTGCTTGTTCAGCTATCATGTAAGCTGAGGTACTGCCCCAAGCAGAAGCGGTAATACCAGTTCATGGCGCGGCGCTGCCTCCGCTGGGTTGTGATATCTATAGTTTTGCTTGCGTGTTCTCTCTTTCTATTTCGTTTTCCCCTGCTATTTTTGCTGGCGCAATGCATGGAACAGTTATCTTTTATCTTGCTTATTCCATACTCCCACCATTATTCGAAACAAAGATCGAGTCTTGTGGTGGGAAGTTTGCAAGATGAGAGGTGAGGCGTCGTAGCTGAGTTACCCACGTCAAAACCAGACTGTACCAGTTCCCCCACCATAATGACCTCGTGCGGCGCCAGCTTCTTATCTATTATCACACGGAATAGTAACAAAAATCACTCATATGATATGTACGTCAAGTATTATTTCATTGCTTATTGAAAATTGGTCCGCAGCTCAGTTTATTGCCTTTGAAGTTTTCCATCAAGTTTTTTCTTTTTCGTATTTGCTTTTCTGTTTGAAATTCACGAATTGTTATTTTGAATTTCAATGGAAATTCTCCATGTCTCATTGTTGCCAAGAAACTGCGGAATCCAATGTGTCATTTACTAAATGGATCAAATTGATATTGAACTTTAATTGCTGTGAGGAATTGAAGATAAAGAAAACATTTTACACAATGACATAGTTCCATCAGATATCGATTTGTTGTGGTTGTTATCGTTGGAGTGGCATATTGAGAAAAGTGGGTGGCTCATTGTTGAGAATGTTTTTCTGTGTATTGTTCACTCATGGAAATATTTAGAAAATATTTATTCGTTGAACAGGTGGTCATTATTGATCATTTTTGCAGTTTGGTATAGTTATCCATGATGTATTTATACTTCAATTTCCAGAGAATTTATTCAATATGAATTTTGTGAATGTAATCAAGACAGGAACTGTTATCACAGTTCAATTACTGTTGATAGAATCTATTTTTATGCTACCCCATGATATTTCCAATCAGGGACTTCAATCCAGTTCAGCTGCGCTATCTCCAGACTTCTTTTGGAGGACATAGATTCAATGTGACATAAAATTACCCTACAGTTTGGTAGATATGGTTAGTTCAATGATTCCTCCGGCAATAGTCTCACATCATTATTTCATTAGCCAGATATTATTATTATCATTACTATCATTATTGCCATTATCATCATTCGATCGAACGATTTGAGTGGTTGATATAAGTGCAAGGCAGCAACCAAGGCGATGTTGATGTATATGTACTTCGATTTTATTAAATCTTCCGTCGTTCATAGATATGTTGTAAAAAAAACGAAAGCTACTAGTTTTGACTACTGGATTTTCTCTGTCTGTTCAAAATCAATCCATCGGGGAATATTTCAGGAAATATAGGGAAAATCCTTCGCGATACAGGTGGAAAGCGAAATTATAGGGAATCGCTATATCTCGTAGCATTACACTGCGCGAGTTTAAAAATTATCAATCGCGGAGAGGTTGTGGGCTGCTTCAAATGTTGAAACCAGTAAGAGTGTTTTGATTCCACTATGTACAGTTAATTGTAATGATCTTTTTTCCGCCATTCCTTCATGAATTCGTGATGATGAGGGACCGTGAGAATATGTTTCAATATGTTCTTCCGCACTCACAACGATTTAAAAACTTTCCTTATCATTGCGTGATGGAAAACGATGAAGAAACCAGTAACACGAGATGTATAATAGTGGTATATTAATTATGATATAACGACTCTTACAGTGTGTCTTAGAAGACCGAGTTATCTACACGTTGTTATTAATTCAAATTTCAATCTTGGTCATCTGGTGGTATTCCTAATTCCTCATCTGTCCATTCAGACGGCTCAGGATATGGGAACTCTCCCTGGAACCAAACAGAGGATAAGGATTGATGATATAAAAAATTAATGAAACACTTGATTGAGAGAAAGTAATGTAACAAATTTGATTTTGAAAAGTACATACAACAATATGCCCCCAGTCATGCCACAAATGCCATAACACCCACCACCACATGACTCCTCCTAGAAATTCAGCTAGTATTTTTTCATTCCGGCTCCCGATGGCGACTTCCCGATATGTTACTCTGAAACAGAAGGAGAACGTAAACAACATACTCATCTGTTTTAATAAGCGAGCTGCATTTTATAAAAACCATGATTGAATTGGATCAACCGTATACCAATTAAGATAAATTGGAAATTATAGCGACCACGCACATAATAAATACTGAACGTCGATATCAATCGCGTCAGGTCAACAGAGGTGAGAAAAGTACGGTTGGAGGTAGGAATAACTGTTGTCATCTTTAATATTCATTCAACACGTGACATAATTGATGAAAATTTGGGATTATAAGTAAAATATATCTAGTCGAAAAATATATTCATTTCATCCGTTAAAAATGGGAATAGAAACGATTCAAATAATCACTATTTACTTTGGAAAACCTAACCTAAATCATATTCAAAGTGGATTACATAAGAGTACTCACCCGTGCCCGGAATTCCGGATTTGCATGATATTCGACGAGCATTTTTGCTTGGTAATATTCGATGCAACTCTAAATAATTTGAGTCCTCGGGAAATTATCATATTGAAGATGTTTTTATTCTACCAAGTTCCAATGAATAACTTCATCAAGAGTCCCTCAAGGACCCTGATCTTTGTACACTACAACTTGCTACAGCTGACTCGTTTTCACAATTGCCATCAATTTCCTTGAAGATGGCACTACCTGCCGGTTAAAAATATTTAAAATTCCCGCGGAATGGAGAAAGGAAATGAATGTAGATATAAAGAACTAATAGGAGATATGCAATAAATATTTTGTATGTATTTATTATACACTGTTATTACATCAGATTGTATGTCTGATTACATAACCTCAACGACGTCGCATGTTTACATTTTTCTTCATCCGTACAATCTCATAGTTTATATATACAGATGGGTCAATGAGGAATATCACTTGTAGACCCTATACCGAATGACTGTTATGCATAACGAGATGTCTATCTATAAATTTTTTATCTCTTTGTCAATTCTAAAACGCAGAACAAATTCTCCCAATGTGACGCACTATTTTACAACCATTGAAAAAAAAATATATAATGGATATATCTTCATTCTCAATGACTCCGATTGATTCAGCTTCCCTGAAATTTGAAACTATTTAATAGCTAGTGATGCGTTGCTGTGTGCCGTAAATCATTCAACATGGATTAAGCATCCAACAGGCGGATAATTTGTTAGGGGTGACCCACTTGAATGATTGGATGCGATGATTAATTATGTATCAGTTCGCAAGTTATTGAGAATTATCGTTTATCCTCAAACGCGATTGGACTAATCGTTCTTGTATTGAATCTAATGAAACTTATAGTAACATAGTCGTAGGATTTTCGATTAGGCTTTTGAATGCTGCGAGCCATTGCGCGCCAACAGCACCATCAACTGTTCGATGATCACAACTCGCAGTTACACACATGTATTGGGCAGTGGTGAATCTGGAGAAAAAGATAAAGTGCTCATGAAAATATCCTTTTGACATATCAATAAAATTTTGATACCTGAATATTATGACTCACCCTTTTTCATTATCGGCAGGAATGAGCCTACTTTCAGTTGCACCAACAGCGAGAATTATTGACTGTGGTGGATTAACAATGGCTGCGAAATTTTTAATACCAAACATTCCTAAGTTTGACACAGTTATCGTACCACCTTGGAATTCTTGGGGTTGCAATTTCCCTTCTCTCGCTTTTGCGGCAAGAGCTTTCACATCTTTACTTATTTGCGTGATACCCTTCCAATCAGCACCAAAAACAATTGGTGTTATTAAACCGGCTTCTGTGCTGACGGCGACACTCACATCTACGTTGTCATACCTTTGAATTCGGGAAATACATTCGATTAGTGAAAACATTGTACTGAGTTACATTCCAAATCGAATATCAATTTCATATCTGATTAACTCACTGTCTAATGACACTTCCCAACCACGCACTGTTACCTTCCGGCACCTTTTTACACGCCATTGCAATAGCTTTGATGATGATATCATTAACGCTCACTTTCATTTTCTCTTTTTCCAACATCTTATTGAAGTTTTCACGCATAGCTAACGCAGCATCCATTTTCACCTCCACAGTCAGATAATAATGAGGAATGGTTTGTTTACTTTCTAACAAACGTTTAGCTATTACACCACGTATATTTGATACAGGAATATCAACGCCACCAGCGAATGCAGTGCCCATTGTTACACCCACGCCAGCAGCTGAAGCACCATCTAAGTCTTTTGAAGTAATTGATCCAAACAATCCTGAACCCCTCAATCCCTAGAGATAAACACAAATTAATTGCACAATTTCGCAAGATGAATTGATGGATATTTTGTTTATTAACGCACTTGTAAACTTAGTCCTTTTTCTGACGCAAGTCTTTTGGCCAACGGACTGGCATAAACTCGATCTCCGGGAGCGGTCGCTATCGACGGGGCTGAAGTCGTGGTTTTTGGTTTCGGAACTGGAGGTGGTGGCGGTGATGATGCAGCAGGAGCAGCAGCTGAAGGGGCTGGGGCTGCTGCTGCTGATGATGATCCATCGTCTTTAAAATCTTTGAACGCTGCTACACTCTGTTCATTGTCGACGATTATGCATACAAGTGCACCAATGCCAATATTTTTGGTACCCGCCGGTACAATTATTTTTGCTAAATATCCTTCCTCTGGTGTCTCAAAACCCATTGTTGCTTTGTCTGTTTCGATTTCAGCCAGTAAATCACCTTCATTTAATTTGTCACCTGAAAATGAGAAATCAAATATGGGAATCAATTAGCCTAAGGTATTTCCAGGAATCGACATAAAATCATGAACTTGAGAATTGATTGATTACCTTCTTTTTTCTGCCAACTGATGATCGTACCAGTCTCCATGGTTGGAGACAGAGCAGGCAATGTGACTTTGATATGATCAGGATAATCAGCATAGTATCTGAATTGTTGCCGCCACACTGTCCCTGAAGATTGTGCATTCCCTCCTTGATATCTACAGAATAAACAATAAATTCATATGTTTGAATCGTCATAGAACCCTATAAAATCACAGCATTTTCAGAATCCAATGTAAAAAAAATGATGCCAGACTTCAGCCGATAATAATCATATTTGGAAGAAAAATATCGACTAAATAAATTGGAGAAAAATGGCATCCTCAAATGTCACGATACTGTGAAAGATTAAATAACGAATCCATCCAACATTCGACAGTCGAACATAACCTCAATTGCTAAAAATGATTAGGAATTAAATAAACCTAGATAATTGCTCATCACTCACAAATTATTTCTGATAAAGAACGAGAATAATCTTTTTTTTCCTATGAAATGCTTGCAAATTACCTTTGTGATTTTCTGTGAATACAACGCGCTGTTAAGCACCTGACGACATTAGTTCGCACGGCATTACGTAGTGTCATCCGAGCCAAATCATTACGCAGTTGGGTTGTCGATCTTAACAACATTTCTTCGGATATATTATTTTAACTTCTAACTTTTAATGTTGATAATAACGTCGATGACTGCGATTATGACCTGCGCGCCAATTATAATTCAATCTTAAGGATGGTATCGAGGATACTTATATTTTTACTCCTGCACGTTGAAATACTACGACAGCTTCTCTTTTCCAACTCTATATAGAACAAGGAAAAGTTTTATTATTTAGAGGTCAATTAGAAGGTCACATGATTATCGTGTATTTGTAATTTCGCGCCAACGATGGTGAATTGATTTTTATTTACCTAATATAATGGTATTTTACACGATGTATTCACAATTTTTGCATAGTATTTCTGTTCTGGATGAAAAAAAAAAGTTATAAGTTGTGTATATAGGATGAATTTTGTAGTGGTGTAGAGAATTCAATTAAATTCGAAACAACATCTGGCAGTGATAAAATGAACTAGTTATGAGACGCAGTATTCAGATATTGTCTTATCGATAGAGAGAATTCACGCGAGTACTTCGACGATATTTGTCGCAATTTGTGACTATGAATTTACGAAAGGTGATAAATAAGGTTAATATATTTCATACAATTGAAATTATTGATCGAAAAATTTATCACTATCGCAGAATTCTCTAGATATTGGCATCACGAGAGTAGTTGTTCATGTGAGGTTATGGTATTGGTTAGTCGGTCGGTAAGTGGAATTCAAGTTGCTGTATGACCAATAGCTGGTAACGTTTTTTTTATCTATCCATTTTGAATTTGAATTTTTAAATCAGTAGGAACGGTTTTTTCAGATGAAATACTTTAATTTTATGAGATAATGAGGATTATCTGGACTAACAATCGTTGGCGATTTATATTCCAGATCATTTACGTTTCTAGAATAGGTAGTGAGTTGATATTTGTCTATATTTTTTATGTAGATATACTCTTCACGTTCATTGTTAAGTGGAGTCTATTTTAAATGTTATTTTAAACTCTGAGAGAAGCATTGGGTCATATTTTAGATCCTATTATTTTCAGCTGAATCGCTTCATCTGTATCTGTATTGGTTCATCGTTAGGAGAATTTGGAATCGTGGCTCAACTAGACGGAGCAATTTCTTGGCGCCAGTTCTTATCAATAGTGAATTGCCATGAATCATCAAACTCAACATAATCGCTAGCGATATATATAATGAAAACAACTTTACAAGGCTATTCGGCTGTATCTATATGTAAATGTTAAGATACTGCACTGTCTATGATTATTTTTTTGTTCTAGCTCATAGGTTCATTGTATCAATTACTGTCGATATATACCAGAACTCGCAACTATGAAAGGACTCAGAATAGCTGTAATAATTGCAGGCATTCTTGGAAACACCTTGTTCAGGTAAGTAATACGTCTCATTTTTATGAGGTAAATAAAAAAAATCCATCGGATTCCCTCAATGCAGTGAGCTTTGTTTCTTTGTGGTACTCATTATACTGATCACATGATATTATTCATATTGAATTGATAACAAAATACGATGAAATATGTATCTCTGCTCATTCTAGTTCATGCTCGGAACTGCTGCTAATTGATACAGATGCAGGTGCTGATGATGCAACTGCGATTCTATTAGTGTTATCAGCGTGGGCACATCATGATTCAGATTTCGAAGTTGCTGCAATTACATGCACATATGGAAATACAGCTGAATCAAATGTTCGACGAAATGTTCTCAAAACCATCACTATTGCCAATGCCTCCCATGTAATAGCATTCAATTATTGGTGGAGGATATATGATATGACGACTCTTATTGGATTTACTTCATTATTGTAACGGAAATTTTATTCTATAGATACCTGTTTACGGTGGCGCGAAAAAATCATTGACTACCGAATTTGTACCGGACGACTGGTTTGGTGAGGATGGTCTAGGAGATTTTGAATTTGATGAAAAAATCATAGCTAAAGTGAATGAATCGTATCATGCAGCCGTGGTTATGGTCAATCTAGCTAAGCAGTATCCGATGCAATTGAATATTCTTGCTTTGGGACCACTCACTAATCTTGCGCTAGCGATTTCATTGGATACGAATTTCACAAGTTATGTTAAAAAAATTTATATAATGGGAGGAAGTGTGGCAGGTTTAGGCAACTTGTCACCTGGCGTTGAATATAATTTTGGTGCTGATCCTGTGAGCAATTTCATTGTTCTTAATTCAACGATCATACCAAACTTGCTTTTTCCTTGGGAGACGGCTGCTAAATCTGGAATCTCGAAGGCATGATTTTTTATTACTGAGGATCTGTATGAATATGTCTCGTCAAATTGTGGCATCAATCAAATCTTGAAATAATTTGTTTCATTCAAGGAATGGCGTAATAATGTTCTTGGACAACTCGATTCAAAGATCATGCAATTTTTGAATAAAGCTGAACGCAAAAGTCTGCCGAAGTCATCGACTTGGGTATCTGCGGATACCATGACAGCAGCGGTCATGCTCTGGCCAGAATTAATAGATGAAAGTATAGAACTTAATGCTTCGCCAGTTATGGATGGGGACGCAAAGGGAACTATTCTGGTAGATTATGGCAATCTGACTGGTAAACCAACGAACGTGAATATTGTGCGAAAATTCAACGTTAATAAGTTTAAGGAAAAACTTGAACATTATTTTTCATCTTTGATAATATAGAAGAAGCTTAATACACATATAATTGAATAGAAGTGCATATGCAGAATAAAATAGCAAGTCTCCCGAAAAGGCGTGGGTGAAGTTTGTCTCTGGCGTTGATCTTGTAGCAATCGTTGATTCTTATCACAATATCGGTAAAGAAGAATGTGTCACTGCTACAAAGACTACATTTCATTGATTTATTTCCGAAATGAAAACAGAGTAACTGATGATCGAGTTAGAAGAGTAGCGTTCGGAGCACATCCGAATTTAGTGAATTTTGCAAAGTGTTAGTGAGACATCATTGATATTCTTTGTCGACACTGAATAACGTCATCATTTTTTCGGAATATATTTTGACAAACCGTCCGATTATGATAAAATAAATATTTCATCTTTCGTTATCATTATAGTCTCACACAAGTAATCGTTAATGCGGAAAACATAACTTTCACATTGAGCTCTTGTCATCATCAATAATGATATGTGAGAGATGAATTATTGATTAAGATCGCATTTATCATCCAGTCCGAATTTGTCTGAAATCTTCGAGGAGTTCTTCAGAACTCTCTCGTCACGCGTAAGAAATATTTCTCAATGGAAATAGGCTGTATTAAATCTCAATTCTTTTACGAGCTGTACTGTTTAAATCTATTACTTTCGTACTTGATTTATATTCGTTTTGAGCAACTTAATAAGATAAAATCGTGTCACCACAATTACTGCCAATAAATTATGAATTTATCATGCAGGAATTAAGAATTATTTGAGGCTGATTCTTATCAGGTGGTAAGAGAATCATTTATCATTATTGTTGGAGGGGTCACGAATGACAGAAAGAGCAATCCATCTTCACATCCATCAGAGCTGCACCGAATTATAAATAAGTGAAAAAAAAATTCACAGTTCATAATCGTTCGTGGTTTTCAATACAACCATCGCGTTTACTCAATTATGAAAAAATTGAATATTGTAGTAATTTCTGGAATTATTTTAGGGAGTGCCTTGTTGTGGTAAGTGACAAACAAATACTTTCATAGCAAGAAGGATTATCAAATCAGATATGGAGCTTATTGGGATTCTGCATGTGAATGCAGCTAATGTTATTTATACATTGCAGTTGCTCTGTTATTATTTTAGTTATTAACAATCATGAATCACCTGTTCATACTAGTGCATGCCATGAGACTCTCATAATTGATACGGATGCGGGAGCGGATGACGCTGCAGCTATTCTACTAGTGTTATCTGCTTGGCAACATCATGATTCCGATTTTGAAGTCATCGGTATAACATGCACATATGGGAACACTGCGGAATCAAATGTCCGACGGAATGTCCTCAGAACTATCATCACTGCCAATGCTTCTTATGTAATATCAATTAGTACTCATGATGATGTGATGAGCACTACAAAATTTCCTGCATAACTAAAAATTCAAAATTTAACAGATCCCCGTTTACGGTGGAGCACAAAAGCCCTTGACCACCAATTACGTTCCGCGTGATAGATACTTCGGCAAGGATGGTCTTGGAGACTTTGTAATGAATGACAAAATCACAGCTAAAATTAATGAATCGTATCATGCAGCCACTGTTCTGATCAATTCAGCGAAACAATATCCAAAACAATTGAGCATTCTTACTTTAGGGCCTCTCACAAATATTGCGCTGGCAATTTCGTTAGATGCAAATTTCACCAGCAATGTTAAAAAATTTTACATAATGGGTGGAAGTGTAGCAGGTCTTGGAAACAATTTGCCGGGTGTTGAGTTCAATTTCGGAGCTGATCCTGTGAGTAACTTCATTGTACTCAATTCAACTACGAGACCAAATCTGCTTCTGCCTTGGGAAACCGTAGTTCAAAGTGCAATGCCGAAGGTATAATCCTTCATTCTTTTCTTTGTTAAATTTAGTTTAAATTTCATATAATTTTTTCTCACAGAAATGGCGCACTGATGTACTCGGCCGAGTCAACTCGAAAATTGTACGATTCTTAAATCAAGCTGAAAAAAAAAGTTTGGATGCATCATCAGATTGGGGATCAGCAGATACCATGGCAGCTGCTGTGATGCTTTGGCCAGAATTGATCAAGAAGAGTGTACTGGTTAATGCTTCACCAGTCATGGATGGAGAAGGGAGGGGAACCCTTCTTGTAGATTACCGCGATAAAACAAGTAAACCAAAAAACGTACAAATTGTTCAGGAACTCGATGTGAATGCATTGATGAACAAAGTTATGCATCATTTTTCATAATTAATCATCATGAACAGGTTTTGTACTCTTATGTGAAATCCAGATTTATGAGAACGAAAACTCAGGAAAATAAGCTTTATACATTTTTAAATAACCAGCATAATTTTTTTTTGATTGTTTGGATAAGAAAAATCGGAATAAAATAAATAAATTTATCTTATCTTTTATAATTATCAGTCTTCATCAATTGGACGATAATAAAGTGAATCACATTTTCTCAAATTGGCTGCGATCTTCAGTCATTATCTCCATGCAAAAATTTAATGAAGATCATAGGCTCCACTAGTTAGGATTTTCATAGGTATTAGCTACTAGTCACCAAATATCCCAAAAACTGTTAGTAACGCTAAATAATTGGGAATGTCATCCTCAATTTTAGAATTTTCTCATCACCTACTAATAATTTTTTATAAATTTCCGAATGATCTGTTATCAAACGACTTCGAGTCAACTGAAGACTGCCATAAAAACGGGGAAGAGTGCTCATGCACTTAAGTACTTGGCTGTGTTGGCTCGAAATTTATTCGACTCTTTGATTATGCCGAAAGAATACACATGAATAGTGCGTTATTTTGGGAAACCCCAGATGCCTTGGCAGCTGCTGTCATGATCTGGCCGGAATTAATCACGAAGAGTGTACTGGTTATGGAAGGGAACGCGCAGCGTTCTCTTCTCGTATCTTACGAAAGTCAACGTCAATGCATTTCTGAATGTAATTATGTATCATTTTTCATAATCAATAATGTTGTGAAGATTTCAGATTGTAAAGTGGTTCAAATAAAAAAAATATAGAATCACCACCAGATTCGTCTAGGAAAGATTTGTGTCAGTTTGATAACAAGTTTTATGTGTCAAAATAAAAGTTCTTGGACGATAATTATTAATTGCTGGTGAATCAGTGTCGTGAAATCTCAAAGGCAATAAATTGATTTCACGTTATTTGCTAACAAATCACCCAATGTGAATTGGATAATGGTACGAAAAATAATGATAATATGATAGAAATGATGAAATACTGTTATGCCATTACCGACATATTGTTTGATTCCACTCCCACCGTTTTTGAACAACAGCAGAAGTAAATGACCTATTGCGAAACTTAGCGATGATGTCACACATCATATATAAGTACACAAAACAGTTTGTTTTGCAACGGAAATTACTGGGTCATCAGAAGTTGATCATTTTGATAACATAACAGTTAAATGTGTGGAATTTCCACTTCTGAGATTTTCTCAAATATATTAAATCATATGTCACAATATGTATAACGTTAAGTACTATCATATCATTTAATCTTCCTTATAAGTATCTGGAACACGGAATACTGAGGTAGCTGGTCGGAAAATTGGATTGAGCCCCAGAGCGAAGACAGTGTTTTTACGTTCTTGCTCAAATTTTGCATATTCTCTCTTGTCTTTGATTTCCGTCCAACATCTGCAACCACAAAAATTAATTATAATTGAAAAATATTTTTATTTCCATCTACATTCTGAGATCAAACTGTAGAAATAATAATTTCTCACTTCCAAATTATCAGTGCAATTATTCCAATTGCCACAACTGCAATGAATACAATTCCTGGTACAAAAGCTGCCGGTAAAGGTGTGTGACAATTCTACAGAGACAGTAAGAAGAGAAGTTAAGCTCAATGTTCGATAACTCACTATCGCATTAGTTTCATGGTGACTTCTCACAGTGACTTACTTTTTTAGCAATTCTCAATAACACCCGATTGTCTTCCGTAAATTCATAGACATACGGAATGATGCATACAGTTGTGTCTTTGATTATCCTTACTATGCAGTAATGATCACTGTAAATATCAACGTTGTCAACTCTTTCAGTTTCATAAGCTATCGATCCATTCAGATGACAATAATTGGTAGCATCTTCCGACTTCTCTACTGTTGCATTCACACACGATTCGTAGAGAATGCAAAGACCACTTCCACCAGCGCTTACTGATGATTCACAATACACCCCGCGATAGAGTAAGCCATCACCAGGGGCAGTTACATTACAATGACACTGTCCACACTCACAAAATCCATGATTGCCACATATTTCAGTGCTCCCGGGGGCCATGCACCAATCATCGTCTGTTGGACACTGACAGACGTTTCCTCTCCAGCCATCGAGACACAAGCAGACACCGCAGTCACAGGTACCTCGTCCTCCACATTCGATCCCGTTAATCTGCGAATCAGTGAAGAATAAGAAGTCACATTTGAGAAACCACAAAAGACTAATGAGAAGATTTACCTTATCACATGGAGAGCACTCGCAGTATTTTCCATTAAAACTCAGGTCGCAACTGCAACTTCCGCACGTGCATTCACCACGATTTGAACAAACTTGCGTTTCACCAGGTCGCACGCACTGCAATCGATTTTCAGCCCAGTTTCTTTCGTCACAATCGCAAGTTTCTCCTAAAAAATCGATTTTTTAAATAAAATCAGTTTATCATGAATAAAAGGCCGCAGTGAGTCGATGATTGAATATTACCAGACCAGCCATAATCACACTTGCAAATTCCACACTCATCTACTCCATTGACACAATGAGAATCTTTTTTTTCACAAGCACATCCACACTGTAAATCCACTTCAATCATCAATTCGGATGTCTCGGACGCCAATGCATCATCAATAATTATAGTCTGTTTCTGCGAATCACATTTGATGATGAGAAAAGGGAATAATCCAAGATAATAATGAGAGATGGTATATGTACCCAGAGACTTTCATTCAGTGGACAACTATCGAGGGACAAGTCAATTTTAAATTCATAAACATGACCTTCTTGTATTCCCTTACATTCTGACGTTGGTTTCATAGACTTTTTTTTGCTGCCACAATTGGAAAAATATCGGACGTCAATTGGTCCTGTAGAATTATCACGCAGAACCACCTTAGTAACAATATCATGATAAGACTGTTCAATGATTTCAAGAATATTTGAACTATTTTCAGCGAGTGTGGCAACACGTGCCTTCTCATTAAGTAAATTCGCTATTTTTTCATATTCATCATGACGATCTTCTGTCACAGCAAAAATCAAATTGACTTTCTGGTGCTTCAACAGCCTTGATATTTCTGCTAGTGATGGATAATCGAACTTCTTTGACATCGTGTACTCTCCAACACTGTTTAAATGACAAACAAAATCGTGACGTTGTACAACACCACCAAGTTTTCCATCACCAGCGAAATGCATCAATCCATCAGTTGCAACGAGCATTAGTTTGCGTGCTTGACGTGCCCATCCAACATGATCTTTGCAAATGATTGCTTGGAGTACACCATCCAATCCACCTTCCAAATTGTCAACGTTCCCAGTGATATCACTGGAATTTACCTGAGATGATAATTGTCATTATTAAAATATTCAATATATTGACGATCAATGAATTTTAATTTTCTATGAATATGATTCACACCTGACGAATAAAATGCTCAATGTCTTCGCTTAATGGCATATGATGTTTGAATGAGTATAATGGTGTACAAACAGTGTGTTCACTTTTGCAGGGATTGTCATCGTGACCAGGAAATATATAAGGCATCAATGGTTTATCAGCATAACTTCCAAATCCGAGTCGAAAATTACTTGAAAATTTACCCAATGTATTTGCCATTTTGGAGCCAAGGCCAACCAGAGTTTCTTTGTCATCCCTCATTGACCATGTTAGATCCATCAAGTAATATAAATCGAGGGGATAGTTCCTGATGATTCGATTGGTTTTATTTCACTGGTTGGATTATTTGCATTGTTAAAAGGAGAGCCTGATGTAATTCACTAAAAAAATTGTCATTCCTCTACAATTTATTTTGAGAAAAAAAACTACAAGTTCGAAAAAAGAAAAAGGAATATGAAATAATTTCGACATGCAAAGGCATGTAAAAACTATGATGCAAATTTGTTGCTGTGAATTTCGGAATTCAATTATTATCACGGAGATATTATTTTTCTTCCCGATCGATGAATTCCGCATACCTTTCCAGTTTCATGTATGGACATTATTTTAGAACAAAAAATTCTTTCGAGATGTTCATAGAATTGTTTCTTAGAAGAAGAAATTCTTGAAAATCATTTTATCCGCAGTAAATTATACCAGGCCTCTCAATTAATGCCACAACGACTATATTTGTTTGTATACACAAGAAAAATATATATTCTTGTATATACTTTTTTCCTCTTTAATGATCCAGTGCTTAGTCATCCGTCTACATAATATAATATCATGCAGACAGCATGATTGCGATTGGATTTTTACAACATCGTCAATTCGATGAATAATGATGAGTTACATATTGTGCAATATTAAATTAGTGAAATGATAAAAGATACATACTTGGCCGGTCTATATTTTAAATATATCGTTTCAGTACTGTGCGGCCGCAGTTTTATATATACATGCTGTGGTTTCAATTGAACTGGTAATTGATCAGGTACAATAACATCTTGAAAATCATCGTTCTGAATGAACGTTATCGAACCCATTGAGGCATGATGTATCATATTTTTTCGACAGCCGAATGCTTTCAGACGTTCTGCGCTTGTACATCTCACTCTACCAATGGTTAAATTCGAATATGACTGAAAGAAAAAAAAATTCCAATAATAATATAACATTACTATAACATTAAACTTGGGCATAAAATATTTTATTGTTCAAATGTAATTATCTCCCCTACCCAATCACTACACCAGGCGCAATGTGAACTCGTCTCAAGGCAGGTTTTGCACGTAGTTTGGATTGCACATGATTGCAATGTTTCTTCGAGCTGATCGGCGGATGAAGAAACCACGCGATCATTGTTGTATATATTTAGCGATAAAAAAATTATCGCGATCTTTGTAACACACGTCTCCATCACTTGTCACAATTATTTCTGTCTCCGAACATTTTTGATAAATTATAAGTCGATGTCCAGATATAAAACTGATTTATGACTTGATCGTTCAATTAGGCGTAACTAGTAGGCGTATGTCAGAGCGAATAATTCCTTATCAGTTTGTTGATCATTTGATAAGGTCATATGATAACGATCATTCCGAAGTCAGGTAGGATAGTAATTGCGCAAAATTCAAAATCACACTGTTGTGAAACATTCACCTCACATTGAGAGTATTAAACATAACTACTGAGTACGATTGATCAGTCATTGCAGATGCATTGCAAATGGAATTTTCGATATCGTCATAATGATGCAATGCAGCAATCATAATAATAAAGATGAAGAGGAATAGGGAACGATTAGAATGTGCTCGTTTTACTGAATTAACAATGTAACATTATATTTTGTAACTTATATTTTGCACGTAAGAAATATTATCATTCACTGAATATACACAATCATGAAGTGAATGAATAAAAACTATTTTCCATTATCCTGCGTTCATAGTGAACTGTGGAAAAATTCAACACAACACTACTAACGTTAGAAAGAAAGTTGGAAGACTGAAATGATGAATTGAGAGCTTGCCTATCGGTTCTCTCTATGAGGCCAGAACAGCTTTCAGCTACTACCATCCTGTCCCGACTTCGTCATGCTGTTACACACCTTGATAAATTGTCTATTAGTGTGTCTATATGAGTGTGCGCGCGTACGCTTCTATTTATTTTTCATGTGTAGATGAAAAACGTCGGTATATGTAGCAAAATTGATGTGTGTATATACGTGCACATACAATGTGAATGTCGCGTGGGCAGATATATCGCAACACGTGTTTGACGTCAACGATGCCGCTATCAGTATTGCTGTTAACGCCAACACGTAATCTCGTTGTGCTTGGCCTGTTTGCAATGCATTATATTACACATCTGTGCTTGGTGTACAATAGAAATATAGTTGGATGGAAAATGATACAGTAATGTATATAATATTATATTAAAATTTGTGAGACTGAAAAAAGTTGAAAGAAAATATGGAACAAATGTAAACTGTAGTTGGATAAGATGATGAATTGACGTGGACGGAATTTTTTTCCCTTCGTTGCGATTATGTTTGTGGGTAGTTCGGTCTAGTTCAAATTCATTCTTGCTCGACGATTTACTTTCCGGATGCTTTCACCGGACCACAAAGTTATGGGTGCATGATTTCATGGACAACGCGAAGTTACTACAGATGTAAAAAAAAAACCTTATGCACATAATATCGAACAGACGATTGTCTGTGGAGAGCTGTAGCTATTATATCAATATGTGCTTTTCTTTCAACATAAGAATATTTATTGATCTGGTCATGACATAGACACATACACCATAGGCAAGCAATGGCACTAAATCTAATTACGGAAATATTATTTCTTTCGTATTACAATAATAATGATCAACATCATAATTGTAGAGTAATTATAAAAATAATATAATTGCAATTGGTCCCAATATTTCACACTTGTATATATACACATTTTCGTTTGTGGCATCTAATAAAAATATGCATGCCACAAAAAAAAAGTTATATACCATCCATAATTAAATGAGAGGTGATTTTTTACGTATAATTGAATATAGATATTTCAATAACATTCCTTTTTCGGCTTGCTTCAGGATTCCAGATACCATACGACATATCCAGGAAAATTACTCACGCATTATATATATGACACACCAAACTTATATCAAGTCTTCCACGACAGAATTCATCTTGTCGCGGACTCGTATTTAAATCCATCAACATAATTTTCGATAACCAGTTCCGGAAAACGGAATCCAACTTAGATATATATATGAAATTTCATTCTGACGGAGACATTGCTACTATGTCTAGTGTAAATTACTGTATCGCATTTATCCCAAAAATGTATAATGAATTGTTGCGGATTAATTGTCATCAAGCAATCAGTTGCAAACATCACAGAACTTTCCCTCCGATGTAGAAATATAAAATATAATTTTGTAAGGAAGTTGGATGCATCTCCGCCATTCATTCTTACATTCTATACTCCACCAATTGGATAAATTCTTATCAAACACAAAGTTGCTATACAATCTCATCATAATCTTTCAAAATTAATTATACTCTCCCAACGAATCTCAATTACTCTCCAGTCGTTTACTTCATGAAGACACATTAACACCAACTATCCATAAATTTTATGGAATCGATATCGAGCATCAACTTGCAAATGAAAGCCCATCAATTATTTCAACAACAAAAAACTTTCAACTTCATTCAAGCAAAATCACTGGCAACTGGATCGGATATATCACTGCCATCATTAGTATCATCACAACCATTTTATATTAAAAATACTATTGCGTGTGCAATGTGTAACTCTGTTTGGACCCCGTGCATTGTAGAATTTTATGAACTCAAAAGAATTATGGTTTTCGCTCTGAGCTTGACACGCGTCTTGTTAATTGTTGATGAATAGCACCATTTTGATCTTTGGACGTTGCATGTTCATGATGATTCTCTTTTATCGGTTTCGGAGTTTGCTCTTGCTCTGGTCCAGCATCTTGCACCAAACCGTCAACAAACATCTGGATGCAATTCCATGGGAAGAACCTGCAAAATTCATCATAATATTAAGAGAAAGAGTAAATTAAATATAGCTACGTAATAGCTACATACGTAATGAATATATTTCAACTCGATAGGGGAAAATAAAACGGATAAAATTATTATTTTAGTCAATTTATATGGATATGTATATATATTTCCTGAATGTTCAATTTGCTGAGGGAAAGCCATGTCTGATTATCTGTTATAGCGGAGCGTGTAATGACAGAGATCGTCGGCTGTTGGTGTGGTTTCTGTTCACGCGACTTTTTCGTTTCATAACGTCTATATATTATTTATAAAATATTGCTATTTATCTACATCGAAATATGCGGAATTCATATTTTGGAACATACCATTTAGCTGCAATGAGCCATTGGAAGAAGCTCGGCAGAATAACTGATTGTACGTTACATCTCATGGCTGTTATAACCCGATCAGCAACTTCTTCCGAACTCAAGGTTGGGATAAACCTTAAAGTTAATCTTTTAATCCAGAGATCCAAAATTATTCAGATAAAATGCGTAAACAAAATGTTGAAAACATATACAAGTGCAAAAAATTTAAAAAATATAAAGAGTCGATACCTTGATTCAACGGCATTAAACATACCGGTGGAGCGTATGAAATACGGACATATGACTGTTGTATGAATGTTAGTGTATCCCTCGTACTGTAATTGAAAACATACAATAATATATTTCCAGATCGCATAACATTCGCATGAATATATTTTCAACATCAATTATAAATGCCATCGTCGATATTTCCGGGTTGCATTCATGATGATGTATAAAAGAGTTATCTATAATTACCGCAAGTTCCATGCGTAATGCCTCATCGAATCCAACAACAGCAGATTTAGAAGCGCAGTAATCAGTGAGTTTAGCGACCCCAATGTGACCAGCAATGCTGGCAATGCTCAAAATGTGTCCTTTATTTTTCTCCATCATCGCCGGCAAGAATGCCTTTGCTGTCTGCAAATTAAATAATTTAATCAAAATTTACGTTTCTGACATTCAAAATCCGACTCGATAATTCCAACATGATATTACTGACGTCTAGAAAATTTATCGGATAATTTTAACAAACGCCAGTCGGTCTGTGACTCTTTTCGAAGGTTCTCAGTCATTTCACAAGCATTAAAATACGTGCGAATGGAATCACCACGACAGTTGTATACGTTGCTTGTAACCGACCGGTTTGCACACCTGACCAGCGTTAACTCAATAATACCTCTCACCATAAATTCTCTAGTTGAATACAAACACAAACAGATACACACGTTCGTTGATGGTCCTTGAACCATTCTTCAAACTAATTGTGCGGGGTTCATAAGTCATTAATGTCAGTTATAGTTACAACGGTACAAAAATATACCAACTTAAAAGTAATAGAAAATTATAATTTACCCAAAAGTGAGCTAGAATGTTCACATCCATTGTCCTAGATATTTCCTCATCCGAAATGTCCAGAAGTTTTTTAGCCGTGACAACACCAGCATTGTTGACCAAAATTGACACCTGCAATAATTAATAGAACGGTTAAATTTTTTTATATACATGTTCGGTAGCGCCATTTTAAATGAAAGGATTTTTGTAATAAATATGGATATACATTCGTGAAATTCAATCCGGACTCTTCTAGAACTCACAAGCTTTGTATATCAGCGAATTATTGCAACGTTGTGTGTTGCATCATTGCGCTCTTTCGTAATATCGTCACCGACGTGATCGGTTCGTCACTCATACGAGAGTGAGTATGTTTGGTGAACACACTTATTGAGATTGTCAAGAGTTAAAAAAAAGATGAAGGAGAAAAAAAAGCGACTACACAAAGTAGAAAGACTACTGATCAGGTAAAGAGTTCAATGACCGACCTTGCTTGTGTACATTTGATTATTTCTTATGGTCTAAGGCTATAAAAGTTTTGATTATTTTATAATGCTCACCTGTCCAACTTCTTTTTTCAAAATTTCAGCTTTTATATAGACATCATTTTTGTCACATAGATTGCAAACGTAACCGTAACACGTTCCACCAGCGGCACGAACCATCTTGACTGTTTCATCCATTCCTGCACAACATAAACAATATTACGATGGTTTAAAATCATAATAACACTGCAATATTTCTACTTTATTATTGTTTGATGTTGTATTATTAATAACTATGAACTGAAATGAAATGGAAGATGACGATGATGAATTTATATCATATTGAAATGAGAAATTGGATTGCACGGGGTCATAATTATCGTCAAGTATTACATCAGGGATTGAAGTCCGGTGAGCAATTTTGGTATGATGTCATCAGGAACATTGCAATGCATTAACAAAATTATACATGTGGTGTGTGCACTGGAATTAACTGAACAAAGTCGTTTTTGAACCGAAAATGATGAAATTCTTAGACGCTGTATTCTTCGATGAAGAATAAATTTTGCTGAATCAACAATACTTCTATTCAGTGTAATACCATTAATTCGAAGGCTGAATTTGAAATAAAATAAATTTGACAGTTCTCCTCTAATTATACGTATATTCATCTATCTGTGATTGGTTGTGTGTTTATCCTGACCCCGATTACAGCCATTCTTTTGAAATTGTCTTGGTTGTACTGAGTTTTTATATTTAAATGAAAGCAACTGGATTATTTTGCCGGAATTTATTACACAATATGCACTAACATATATGCAAAAATTTTTGTTCAAGTGTAATTTAACTCTCTGCTCTCTGTATATGTCTGGCAGTAGAAAGTTTCATCTTAGCTCGTGGTTTTATCTATTATAGAAAAAGTAGAGCGTATGTATAAGTAGTCTAGAAAAAATTTGTGTCTCTGCATAATCCCTCGCACTATCTAATAATTATTAATCTATATCACTATTGAAAATAACACATCTATAAATATCAAACGAATGTCAATCAGACTTTATCTTATCAGAGATAACTTTTTTATTCTTTCCTCTGAGAAATGAATTCGACATTCGGTATGCTTGGACACATAAAAACCCTTACTCTTCGATCATTCATCTTATATTGATCTGAAGACAATGAAAAAATGATTATTTTGTAATTTTTCTGATTTTTGATGACGATCAACCAGTTTTCACCGTTGACCGCGTATAGACTTATGTAGGCAGGTATGTTGTACTCTCCAGGGCCTTGACATCTTGTCGTGCCACTTCTTTCCAACACTGTATACATGCATGCAATTCTCTCGATCTACGGTGAAATTTCAAGAATGGAGATCGTTGTGTAGAATCAAGCTATGTTTTATTATTGCGCTGTGAGTAAAAGTTGTGGTGAAATGAAAAACTATGTCATCAAAGATGTTAAAAAAAATCGCTTGTTTCGTCTGCAAACATTGATTAGTATGCATAACGATGAGATAGTATCAGTTTCATTGGTAATACAGTGATCACCCACACAAGGTTATCATAAAGCTCTCTGACACAGTTTTACTCTTGAACATATTTGTGAAGATTCCATTATCGAATTGAATATTAGTTAAATATAGAGTTGATCCTCACAATATTGCATTTCGGATTAAATATGTTACTTAAAAATTATGGAAATTTATGACAGATAAGTGGGTCAATGATATCACATCTCATACAACGAATAATAATCATTTGCATTTTTTGAAATATTGACATGACACTGGTGATGAAGATGATGATGATTGGATGATTGTATGATGACAATCACAATAAAATCATTCAACCAATTTTCTTCTCTTTTCTTTTTATATTTCACAAAGACACTGAGTCTTCATTCCCTATCCTGATTGCAAATTATGTGTTGTATATTACTGTCTGTATATAATATTCAATATATCTGTAGAATTTCCTTGCACAATTCAAAGTTACGAGTAACACACGATGTTGCGGTTGCGTATCATAAACATTATTCTCGCAATCACGACATATGCTGTGCAGTCAATTCAATGGACTTTTATGGCTTTAGAAAAAAAAAAATTGAATGAGTGAAGAAGTAAAAAAGATTCAATGTTTCATTATGAAAGAATTTTTTGCTACTTTGGATTTGATGCAGGATTGAAATGGTTCTAATGAGAATGAATAAGGAACGTTCAATCGTGCGAATGAAAACATCATAATGTAGGAAGCAAACAAAATGATTGAATACTATATGATGAAGTATCTAAATATATGTGCTTATATATTGATATCATAATAATCAGTCTATTCAATCAGTATCGCATTGGCTCAATATTATTCTTGACTATACTCATTAAATTTTCCTTTGCAACTTAATATTGTCATGCAGTATTGCTGTGATATCACGATCACCATCACAATTATTATATTCTCGACTGGTAATACTTGAAGTCTTCAAGAAAAAGCATATTTCAAAATTTCTGAATAAATTTTCATCGTTGCATGTGATATTCATGACAACAATTTTTTTCCTGCAATAAATAAAGAACCAGGGATATAAATTTTATATGGGAATGAGTGTAATTTATACGATAGAGAATAGTTACGTGAATGATATACCGTAATGTATTTGTCACAGGAAAGTGACTATCATGGAAAGTGAAAATAACTTTTGCTATGGCTGTTGATCACGGTGTCAAATATCATCAATAAATCATGGTCATGGTATTGCTACGTTCCATTGCGTGATTGGTGCAAGGGTTTCTATGACGTTAATGATTTCTTATCCGACAAAGATTACATGGAAATTAAATAAAAGAGGAAAGAAGTAACAAAAGAAATTGTGGCCCGACAGGTTGACTGTAATCTCATAGTAATAGTCTGATATGACATGGCAATAATTATCTATGAGAAAAGATCTGCACGACAATCCTCATGAAGAATAATCTAGTAATGAATCGCTTTCAGATCTCTTCCATTCAAACGATATTTCCATGTCTCAGCACAATGTGATAATAATCTCATTGTTATGTTAGAAATCTATTTGTTGACATATTTTTCTTTTTAAGTTTCTTTATGTTCTTGTCCAATAGCTCCATATCCGGATATATAATGACGGTCTCATTCATTATAATAATTGCCATTATTTTCTCTTTGAATGCTCATGGAACGTGCAATTATGTGGACTATCGTACCATAAACTTTGCATTCTGCCTGCATATCGATTTTACGGAGCAGAAATAATTTTGGTGGGATATGTTGAGAAAGACGAGAGTGTAAACAACTAAGATAAATCCTGTTCTTCGGGAGCCTCATTCCTTCTTGCTTATAGAAGTTATACATGCATATCTGAAGTGCAATCACAAAAAATGGAGTACACTGTTGTTCTTCTCATTACGTAGAAAATGTGAAGATCATTAATTATGCATACGAAGTTTTTTGTTCGATTTTATATTGAAAAAAATTGAAAACATTTGAATTAATTGACAACATTAATATGAATAATTGGAGGCTAACAAAAAAGTGCATATGTAATTACGATTACGCAAACAGAATCAATTACTTATATTATGACTTCAATATATTCATTTTCCATTTGAATATTGAAATAAAAAAGTTGATTATGATTTTTCTTTCCTGCATTGATGAGAAACATGCGTGAAGTAATTTTTTGTACTTGGCATTCATCGACAAATTATATGAAGAATAATTACTTGCATATTAAGATAAAACCGTGCGTTTGAATTATAGGTGAGACTCGATTATCATTTGAATATGAACTCTGAGATCATATTCCAGAGTAAAAAAACTCCTATCTCTTTTTTTTTTTCATCATAGAATACTACAGCGAATTGTATTGTATTGGAAACAAAAATATCAAACACCTCTACATGTCTATCTGGAATTATTTTTGCCAATACAGACGTACTTTTCGATACGGTAAAAAAATTCCAAGAAATGTCAATATCGAAGACATATTTAGCGAAAATATCTTTATGATCAACCCATCGATATTTATTGCATATGTTCCTAACAAATCGATTCATGAGAAATCATTCGTTGTCAACATAAATCAATACATGAATAGTAAGACATTCATGTCTTTTTTGCTTGGATGATTCAAGAAATTAATGTTCATTGCACCAATTGTTATTGTAATGTAAATTTTTCGTAAATGGAAAGAAGAAGAATTATATGAACAATAAGAAAAGGAAAACTCACCGGCCTCGTTAATGTCCCAAACAACGACAATAGCACCTAGATCAGCCAACCTGAGTGAAAGTAATCTACCAAGGCCGCTACCACCCCCAGTTACCAGAGCAATTTCACCCGCGACACTTTTCATTTTATATCGACGTGGGATGAATTTGTTAACAGTTGCTTTAATAATTTCTACCAATGATAACAATAAAAATACGATAATATCACCGGCCGCACGTATGAACGACATGATTCTACGTTTTAATAACAACAATTACGGATAATTTAATTCAATTATTGCGTTGATGTTGCGTTCAATTGTGCCGCATGTGGAATTCGTTCCACCTTTATATTTATTTTGCTAATAGATTTCTCGTGGACACATAGATTATATCGGGACGAATAGAACTTGAACCGACGAGTGTTGTTTGTAGAATGAACAGGGTGAAAATCGCGGCTGCGAAAGTCCACCGTCAGTGATTGTGGACAGTAGAGGTCCGGCTGATGTCGAGGTAGTGGTAGGACTATAGTGGTAGTGGAAACGGCCAGTCCGCCGTGTCTGAATGTTCCTGTCCAGTGCACGAATGAAACCCACGTGCTGTTACGCTTCACTCTCTGCTATTCCCCCTTTCGCCACATCTTGACTGGCATATGTAATTCAGTCTAGTGACGTGATATAGTTAGAAGCATTACAAACCATAACGTACGGTGAAGCCCCTGAAAATAATGAAGGTGGTCATTATAATAGCAATGGAAAATCTAGTTTTATAGAGAGTATACAATATAAAAGTAAACAAATCAAAAAGCGGGTTTTCCCTCAAACTATTTAGTAGATTTTTCTCTCATTTAATATCTAATATTAGAATAATTCGAAACGGGACATTTAGATACAAAATATCTCAATATTCTTAAAGTGATTTTTTTATGCTTCGTTGTCGATTTTATCTAGAAGTGATAAATTGAAATTAATCATTCACCCTGATTGAAAATCCACTTAGCAGTATATATAACAATCCAGAGTTAAGTTTTTTTTTTCTCTAACAGAAAGATATTGATCATGTTCTATTTGACTCAATCACGTCGTTCGAGAATTGCAGAAAGAAAATTCGGAATTTTAATAGCAAGAAAATCGAATGCTTGGAATGTTATTCCATTAGATGGATCCCATTAAAAATATTGCAAGGTCTGTTTAAAAAATCAGAAAAAATAGTGAGTCGGCTATTAAAAAGATTTTGTCAATATATTAATTTATAAACTGGTATTTCAAGTAATGAAATAATATTTTCTTTTCGCATATTGTATAGATTTGCAATGATTTTGATCAATTGTCGTAAGATATCTCGATGAATGTGTTTGTGAAAAAATAATGTATTGATTGGCAAACAAAAATCCGGTGTTTCTGGTTTCTTCGCGCATTACTTCAGATCATTCAAGGCCACAATACTCAAAGCCGCTCTCTTTCCCATGACATTATAGGCGACAGAAATCAAGTGTATCGATCATCTTCGTAATATACATCTATTTGTTTGCTTGTTCTGAATGATGATGAATAGTTGTGGGAGTGACAAAAAAACCTCAACTAATTGTTCGGATGATATATGAGACAAGGGTAAATTGAGATGAAATCCATGAAATTTGCCTCACACTTCAAATATCCCATGGCCAATTCCAAATCAATAATTCAACGCATTTATTACATTAATCCATGAAATGTCAAGAATATAAAATCGTTCAGTCCTTGTATTTTTTCAATTGATGATTGAATAACAAATATCGGATTCAAACTTTTTCAACGGTAGCAAAGTCACATTGGAAAAAGTTCTGCGTCTTAGATTAATAGGACAAGTTCTCATTTTATCTGGCATTTAATCTTGATACGATAAAAATAACTTAAGGAAGAATTAATGTAACATAATTATCATCATGAAGCTGTTAGTTATGAATATCATAACGAATGCCATCACACCAAGTGAAATGGTATGTACACTTCAACCAACTGCATGCAAATTTGACATGACTGCTGATGTAAACAAAGATTGTGTGAAGTTTACTCAAAGAGGCTCGTCTTATTTTCGCAGTGTGGCTTTCGGAAGTCAGTTATGTAAATTTCCGGGGTAGGAATGAGCTGTCGTCACATCAATATCTCTATTGACATTATCTCGGTGCTAGCAGAAACTATAACTGAAACGTAATGCCTTCCACAATGTTCGAACAATTTAGAGAATCAATAATTGTACAGACTGTGTCGTATCGATGAATTTTTCAGGGAATAAACAATGAGAAATTGTGCGCTGGAACTGAGTGATAAGTGTTAATTTATGAATTGCTTATTTGATCCACAAATGAGGAAAAGGTTATTATAGGTCAATTATTTTATCATTTTATTCGTCACTTCAACAGTTGGTCCACCGTTTAAAATTTTTCATTGTTTCAATTTGTGGAGTGATGAAAGTGAGGCACCATAACATGAATGAAAATAGAGCCGCTTTCTAACAATCCATCACCGAATCTCGAATGTCTCATATGCTTTCATTTTCCTTTAAAATGATCTTGTATAGAATTACGAGTATTGTGGGGCGGTTTCAATATCGTGATTCTCGAATGGAATGTATGAAATATACTGCCGAATCTATGATTAATTTTATGCCAAATTATCAAGAGTCCAAAATGTTCATTCAATCATAAACATCCTAAATTATCTGAATTAAAAATGATCTTCACTGTACTTCTTATCCGTTCATGACTTTCCGTTAGTGATTAAGATTTTTCCACGAGAATTATTCAATGCCCAAAAAATAACGAGCAATATGAAGCAGATTTTTGTCCCTCATGCATTCATGTTAGGGGCAATGGAACATTGATAACACATACAATGATACAGTGAAAGTCAAACATATCATAACCATTTTTTGTCAGACTATCGATTCACGATCCTTTAGTTATTAATAGCTAATGGGTGCGACGCAAAACTCGCTTTTTATGTTTTTCATCAGATGTGATTTACACTAAACAAATAAATAAATAGAAATATTTGATAGTATAAACCATCAATGATAATTATTTTGTGACGCAAAGGATCGTGGAATTCTTCCAGATTCCTACCAACAAATCCAAATATTGAAGCTGTAATAATATTTAAGAATGCCAGTGCCATCAATCCGAAGACAGAAAACAATATCTTCGGTAATAAATCAATCTTGGAATTGTATAAAATTGTATAAAACATAAACATGCCTGCTTACCCAGTAAACACTTCAATCGTTTAGAATTTCGCGATACACAAATATATTGGGCAAAACTGAATTCGCGCAGAAAAATATTTGAGTTTTGAGTGAGATGACGAAGTTTGTGCGTACGCAAACGTCATTGGTATTACGTTTGTTGTCGCCCCCATGCGTATCAGGAAAATTACGACTCGTGTGCGTACCTTACTATGGATGCAACAGTACAACTTTGAGGGTTTAGATATGACTGATGTACACTATTCTTATGAAATGGTTACAGTCTATCCAAATGTACTATGCTCCCAGATGATGAATGAGCGCTCTCGAGCAAATGAAACACTTGGTGAAGATATTCTGTTCACCTAGTCCGGAGTCCAGGTATTGCAATCACAACTCCATTGCGTGTGATGACACAGATGTTGCCAAGTTGCTCAACCCACTGATTTCAATCTGAAAAGGACAACAATGAATAAATGAACGTGAAAACGTGAATATAGTGATATAGAAAAATTGAATTACTAGTCTACATTTACAAAAATGTTACAAATATACCGGATAAACACCACTCATCAATATCGATTAATTCGATTAATATTTGACGATTTTTGAGCCCAGTAAAATTTGGTACAATCCTTGATAGAGTTCTTTATAGGAGAACAATACAAGTATATTTTCCTGTTCAAATATATGCGCATTTCTCGCTTGAAAATTTATGAATAATGTGATTCAAAATATTATTATGAATAAGTTAGTTCCCCTTGAGTAGGATTTATGATGTAGTTATTTCCAAACTTTGAATAATATTGTCTTTCACTCTCGGACAGTTGAAGAACAAACACATTTATCATCAGAACAAATTACTTTCTCTGAATTTTATCTACTTTTCTTCCTGTACTTTTAAAAGTGGGGAACAGAGAATACCTTTGCAAATTTATTTCATAAAAGAAGAAGCAAACAAAAGAATTATTTGTATATATTCACATATTTTCACATATTTTAACACGTGAAATATGATTCTCCATTTATCAATTCTTATTCTTCTCTCATTTTTTGTAATTAAATTCGAATTAAATTTTCTCAATGTTGTATTAGATGAATTGGAAAATCTGTTTATACATGCGAGAGAGAAAATGTATGCTCATTATTATTAATTGGATCGAAATGTGGATCCAAGATTGTTTACATCGCTTCAATAACCTAATATTTTCAACAAATAAATTGAAATAAAGACACTTGTTATTATACCAATTGTTAACAGAAAGACGGAAAAACATTTATGAGTATTGACATAAGGTTCACCTCACACAATCCTTATCAAACTGGCGTCGACTGCATATAAAAGGCTTTTCGATAAGCAATTTAAGTGAGTACTCGTCCTGGATTCTTGTATTGATGAAGTACCCGAAACCAATTAATCATGGTTTCATATTATCTTCTAAATCTAATTTTTCAAGTGGTACTTATACTGTGTAATATTCCGGATATAAAATGTCAAACGCCGGCTGCAGTCCCTGCGAATGCAAGCTCTAGTAAGTTGTCAGTTTCAATTCTTCTGTTTGTGTCTATCCAATCAATGTGAATTAATGCCCTTGAATAACGTGGATACACAGTGTTCCACACATCGATATAGACTCTGAAAATAATGAAATCTGCGATTTCATAATCTCATAAAAAAAAATATGAAAAGTTGCTTAGTTTATTCAATTGACGTGATTCATGAGATCTCGTATCCACATAAGAAAGAATACACGGTCTATCTGGTAAAAATAAGTGCTGAATGTAATGAACTATTTTGCGGAATTATCTTCAGATAACGTGACCTCCATGTTACCAACGTTTCATGAAATATTCAAGGGAATTCTCAAGAAATGAGTCATATGTATCGTAAATTTACGTCAATTAGAAGAGTGTGATGTTCATCTCACGTTTTTTCACGTTTTTCAAAAAATAGGAAGAAATGTAATCACTTCATCCCGTGATTATAAAGTCATTCATATTTTCGAACATAATAAAGTTCTTTTATGAAAATGTAATCAATCTTTTGCAGCGAGCAGTGCAGCTTTTTCATATAGGTATTACTCAAAGTCAATGGCAGCATGGAAAACTATGAATTTCACGAATCCTGAAAGTAATAATACTGGAGGATCTGCACCTCCTGGCGGATCGCGAAAGTTGTCAACTCCCGAAGAATGTGCACGTCCCTGCATATATGGTGCTCCACCGAAAACATGCCATTATCAATGGACTTTTGAATTATATCACACTTTTGGCGGGTAATTATCAGATTATTATTCTTTAGAATTTGCCATCATATAAGAGTGCATGACCGATTAATTGGTATTTTTCCACAGTGCTTGCGATTTATGTATCCCAACTACAAATACATCAATCTCAAGTGATTGTCAATGTATATTGGCAGATGGTGCTGATGTCTCAGGTATCATAGTGGCTAATCGACAACTTCCAGGGCCATCGATTCAAGTGTGTATAGGTGACATGGTAGTTATTGATGTAAAAAATATGGTAACTGGGAATGCGCTATCAATTCATTGGCATGGAGTTTATCAAAAAGACTTCCAACATTATGATGGCGTACCTTTCGTCACGCAATGTCCTATACCTCCAAATACAGAATTCAGATACCAGTGGAGAGCACAAAATCCTGGCACCCATTTCTGGCATGCTCATTCTGGTGTACATAAAGCAGATGGTGTGGATGGCCTGATTGTCATCCGTACGCCAATCGAAGAGGATCCAAATCGCAATCTCTATGATCATGATGGCTTCGATCATCAAATGTTCATCCAAGATTGGCTACACAACAATGCATTAGATCATTTTCCTGGTACTACTTTCACGAATATCGGCCAAATTCCTGATAACTTTCTCATCAATGGCCGTGGACAGTGGCTGGTAAGACCCTATCCTCCCAAAGTAGAATTCGTGCCCATTTCATATTGGAGTTGAATTATGTCCATACAGCGGTTGACGAATCTCGCTGAACCTAATGTATTTTTCATCATTTAGGATCCTCAGACTGGATTGTACACAACCACTCCACTTACTGTGTTGAACGTTCGACAGGGTCAACGTTACAGAATCCGCATGGTTAATGCTTGCAGCTTGATATGCCCGATTGACATGCAGATCGAGAGTCACAATCTCACTATGATCGCTCTCGATGGATCTGATATTCAGCCTCACCGAGTCACTACCATCACGTCACTTTCCTCTGAGCGTGTTGATTTCATTCTCAACGCAAATCAACCAGTTGGAACTTATTGGATTCAAGTGCGTGGTTTGGGAAATGAATGCGGACCTCGTAGTGTTCAGCAGCACGCAATACTTCGTTACGAAGGTTCAAAGCTTGAAAAACCATTTCATCCGCGACCATCGTATAGCCAAGGGCTGCCGCGTGGCGTGGTGAGTGGTCGAATACATTAATTCATTTTTTATATATGTTGCGATCTTGTTACATATATCGCCGTTTATCTTTTCTTAGATTTTCAACCCCTTCAACGATGTTTGTAATGGAACCATTCCAAATGTTGTCTGTGTGAAAGATCTGAGAAGTTCTGATCAACCCAATGCACGTATTTTCGCAAGAAAACCTGACGTACAAATTTATTTACCATTTTTTTTCCATTTTTATGATAAAAATGATCTTTTCCGACCGCATACATACCAGAGATTCATGGGTAATTTTGAGTCATTTTTTTCTCGTCTCTAATAGTTATCGCCTTATGCGTTGGCGCCTCCAGACGAGTGTATGATGAATATTTATTCAGGATTATATTTCAGATCCAAACACCTCCTTGTCACTTGCGGCCATAGTAGCTGGTGTTTCTAGTCTACCTCCACCCTCACCGCCAATCAGTCAACTTGATGATATACCTAGCGATGCTCTATGTCCAGATCTACAAAACTTGCCTGCACGCTGTGATGGTTTACCTGTCTGTCACTGTACCCACATAATCAATATCCCGTTGAATGCTATGGTTGAGATCATCGTGGCAGATATAGGTACATTCCCATCTTAATTGATTCAGTTACACATAATACCATTAGTTCGATATGAATATCTTTACAATTGCAAAACTTGATGAAATGTTGAAGGTCCTGTCGGGCTCTCTCATCCATTCCACATTCACGGATACGGTTACCATGTAATGAGTACTGGACTTTTATCAAGAGTCAATATCACAAACGATAACAGAGCAGATGCCCTTCAACGCGATAGACAAGCATATCCACCCAAAAGTTATCGTCCACCTGTAAAAGATACTCTTGCAGTACCTTCTGGAGGGTATACAATCGTTCGCTTCGTCGCAGATAACCCAGGTAAATCCAACTCATTTTAATCATCACCTCATGTACGTACGTTGTTGAACAAACTAATTTTCCTGAAATAAAATAATTCCAGGTTGGTGGTTATTCCATTGTCATTTCATTCAGCATTTGTACAACGGCATGAGTGCGGTATTGCATGTTGGGGAGGATTCTGATCTGCCACCCGCCCCAGTGAATTTCCCGAAATGTGGAAACTTCAAACCTGAAATTCTGAGATCAAATCCAAGTATTCGGAGCGAATTGTAATCATGGAAATGAAGGATGCTTCTCTTCAGTGGCGCAAACCATGAATTGATCTCCTAAGGAGATCCCACTATTAACTCAACGAGTTATAGACTTTAAACAAAAGAATGAAATGGATAAGTTTGTCTAAGTAATATTAACTGACTATTATCGAGAGATTGTGAATAAATGAGTTATTATTACATTGGTGTGATCGAATTAATTTTTATTTCGGGGAAAATTTCTCCTGTTCGATGTTTCCAAATGCAATTATATTCATTCGACTTGATATGAAATTATTGAACGGTTCATCTATTATTGTCATGTTTGTCGCTCTTACTAGTCAGTCAAACGATACTGCTTCTAATAATTCGTTTTTCTTCGGAGATAGTGGGAAGTGTGTCAACTGTATTACCACATCTAGCCCACTTTGATGTACAATTCCACTGAATCAGGAAAAAGCGGAAGATTCGATAATACCATTTCTGATACCAACCGAGTTAATGTCAGTTTCATTATTCACAGTAGCAGGCAAGAAAGTACTTCAGGTCGAGGCATTTACGAAATCGAACAAGTGTCATTTCGCGCACTATTCAAAAGATGGAATTACTTGCGGACAAATAAAAAATTGATAATATGTATTGTACAGTTGATTAAACTCACGTTTCAAAGTCCCGAGTTTGAAATACTGATGTGCTTATTCATGGAGCCGTTCAATGGTTCAATGGATGCAAACATCTATTTTTTTCCCATCTATGAGTGAAAAAAAATGATCTGAGGGAGTCTTATTACGAAGAAAGTGGGATCAGATCAAGCTATGTTCGAAAAATCTGCTTTCGGAGAATGCAGTAAGTCTCAACTCTTCACACTCTTATCATCCCAACATCAATATGATAATACAAACCAATTCATCATAAATGAACTGTATCATAATAAAAAATGTCTGTATATTCAGTAAACACTCCATATATCTAGAATGTGTGATGCACAAGTGTATACTGCAAAATTGGACGCATGTGAAAAAATATTTGAGTATCGGGCGTGAAAACGGAATGTATACAAACATTATTGGTATTACTTCCTGGTTCGACCATGCATATAATGAAAATTACAACGCGCGCTCGTACTTTATAAGCGATGCGGCACAATTTTGATTGACAAGGCAGGACTGAGGTACACAATTTTGTAGAAGAGTCAGAATCTATTCGATCATAAATGGTACCTGAATGTGAAGTAATCACTCTGGTTCTCATATAACATCTGGTGAATATGCCCTATCCTCTAGGTCCGGAGTCTCATCATTGCAAACGTGAAATCATTCTGTGTGGTGACACAAAAGTTGATAATGTCGTCGATCCATCGATTTCAATCTGGGAAAATTAACAATGCACATGGATGAACGGAAATGGAGTAACGTAGAATAGTTAGATTTAGTCTAGTTCCATGTATCACGCTAATACGCATGTACGAGATGAATATCTCATATAATTAAGCAGTGTTTCAATTTTGATTTGGCAATTGTAAATATATACATGTAATTTGTCTCCGCCTACATCGATTTTGTGTTGCAATCATTCCAAATCTTTGGATAATATTATTTCTGATTTTTTGACACCTGCAGTATAAATATATTTTTCATCGAAACAAATTACCAAATTCTTCCTTCTTCTTCTTTATATAGGAGAGGGCGGGGGAAATGATGTATTATTGTGAATTCATTTTGGAGAGTAGGAGAAATTATTCGAATCTCCATTTATTATTATAAACGTTGACCCTTATATTCACATTCTCTATGTAGCAATTTTCATTTTCCTCCTAATTTTCTTCTGTGATGATTAAATGAAATTCATTTAAATTCAGTAAAACGAGTTGACCAGGCCATACACATATGGGACGGAGAAATCTGTTCATTATTATTCATGCGATGAAAATGAACAATATCAGAGTTTCCGCCTCTCTTTGACTCCAAAAAATTTCCGGAAAATAACATGTATTGGAGACACTTGCCATTTCATAAACTATTGACAGAAGACGGAAAAACATTCATAAGTGTTGACATTTGGTTAATCTCACACAATGCTTATCAAACAAGCGTTGACTGCATATAAAAAGCTCTTCGGTGAGCGATTTGGGTAAGTAGTCGTCTGGGATTTTTGTATCGATGAAGTACTCAAAATCAACTAAGCATGGCTTCGTATTACCTTCTAAATCTTATTTTTCAAGTGGTACTTATACTGTGTAATATTTCGGATATAACATGTCAAACACGGACTAGATCTTTTGCGAGTTCGAGCGCTTGTAAGTTTCAATTCTACTTTTTTGTTATATTGTTATATCGTGGCAATGTCATAATTGTGATTTTAATTGGTTCTATTCACAGCAAGCAGCGCTTCTTCATATAGGTATTACTCAAGAGCGATGGCGGCATGGAAAACTGTGAATTATACGAACGTGGAAGATAGTGATGGTGAAAAATCATCAGGTTCTGACAAACCGCTAAAGTTATCAACACCTGAAGAATGTGCACGTCCCTGCAAAAGTAATGCACCACCAAAGACATGTTATTTTCACTGGACCATTGAATTTTATCATACTCTTGGCGGGTAAGTATCTGATAATAATTCTTCAAAATCTGTCATCATGTGAGAATGCATGATGGAATAATCGGTATTTTTCCACAGTGCTTGCACTCTATGTTCCCCAACTACCAACACATCACTCTCAAGTAATTGCCAATGTATCTTGGCAGATGGTGGTGATGTCACAGGTATCATAGTGGCTAATCGACAACTTCCAGGACCATCGATTCAAGTGTGTGTAGGTGACTTTGTAATTATTGATGTGATAAATTTGGTAGATGGGAATGCTCTATCAGTTCATTGGCATGGAATTTATCAAAAAGACTTCCAACATTATGACGGTGTACCTTCCGTCACGCAATGTCCTATACCTTCAATGACACAATTCAGATACCAGTGGAGAGCGCAAAATCCTGGTACACATTTCTGGCATGCTCATACTGGCATGCACGAACTAGATGGTGTGGATGGTTTGATTGTCATCCGTACACCGATTGAAGACGATCCGAATCGCAATCTCTATGATCATGATGGTTTCGATTATCATATGTTCATCCAAGATTGGCTGCATGATAGTTCTTTGGATCACTTCCCTGGCACTACTTACAAAAATACGGGCCAAGTTCCTGATAATTATCTCATCAATGGCCGTGGACAGTGGCTGGTAAGACTCCATCCTTCGAAACTAGAATTCGTATCCGCTTCATGGTTCAGTCGAACAAATTCTGTTCTGACAGCGCTTGACGAATCTTGCTAAACCTAATGGATTTTTTCATCACTCAGGATCCTGAGACTGGATTGTACACAAACACTCCATTTGCTGTGTTCAACGTTCGACAGGGCCATCGTTATAGATTCCGCATGGTTAATGCTTGTAGCTTGGTATGTCCGTCTGAATTACAAATTGAAAATCACAATATCACTATAATAGCTCTTGATGGGAATGACGTTCACCCTCATCGGGTAACTACCATCACGTCATCATCCTCTGAGCGTATTGATTGGGTTCTCACCGCGAATCAACCGGTCGGGACTTATTGGATTCAAGTGCGTAGTATGGGAACTGAATGCGCAAGGCGTGGAATTCAACAGCACGCAATTCTTCGTTACGAAGGTTCATCGTACCGAAGTCCTTACGGTCCGCGACCATTGTATAGGGGTGGACTACCGCGTGGTGTGGTAAGTGATGGAGTTCAGCTGGTTTTGTCAATGTGTGTCGTTTGAGTTTGTTATAGATATTGTCATAAATTCGTCATTTTCCTCTAGATTTTTAACCCTTTCAACGATGTTTGTAATGGCACCACGCCGCATGTTATTTGCGTGAAAGATATGGAAAATGCTGAAGAAGTTGACGAGCGCATTTTTAATTCGAAGCCGGATAAACAAATTTTTTTGCCATTTTACTTCCATCTCTATGATAAGAATGATCTTTTCGGTCGGAATACATATCAAAGATTCGTAGGTAATTGAAAACTATTTCGTCTCACCTATGATAATTGAAGCCTCATTTTTTCAATCCTCTAGATATATATGTGATGATACTAACTCTGCGTGTCTTTCAGATCCGGCCACAAACGTATCAATTGCGGCCGTTGTAGGTGGTGTTTCTAATCTACTTCCACCCTCACCACTAATCAGTCAACTTAATGATATACCTAGCGATGCTCTATGTTCAGATGCGGAAGACTTGCCAGCACGCTGTGATGGTTTACCTTTTTGTCACTGTACCCACGTTATAAATATCCCGTTGAATGCTCTGGTTGAGGTCATTGTGGCAGATATAGGTACATTTGCATCTTTATTTGAATGATATTTGTTCAGTTGAACAAATATCATTCGTTCAATATGAATAACTTCACGATTGCTAAACTTGATGAAATGCTCAAGGTCCTGTCGGGCTTACTCATCCATTCCATCTTCACGGATACGGTTACTATGTGATGGGTTCTGGACTTTTGGCAAGAAACAATATAACGGAAGATAACATAGCACATGCCCTCACACGTGATAGGCAAGCGTATCCACCTAAGAGTCATCGGCCACCTGTGAAAGATTCTCTCCTAGTACCTTCTGGAGGCTATACAATTGTTCGCTTTGTGGCTGATAATCCAGGTAAATTCAATGCAAAATTCCAGTTATCTTATATAAGAACGTTAACGTCTTCTTGATTTCCGTCCAATTGATCTCGGAATTATCACCTGCTGGCTTCATAATTCAAATGGGACATTAGATTCATTTGCTTCAAAAACAAATAATTTCAGGTTGGTGGTTGTTTCATTGCCATTTTATTGCGCATTTGCACAACGGCATGAGCGCGATATTTCATGTTGGGGAGGACTCTGATCTCCCACCTACCCCTGAAGATTTTCCAAAATGTGGCCACTTTAAACCAAACATTATGAAATCGAATCCAACACCACGGAGCGAATTGTGACCATGGAAGAGTAAAACTTTTCCTTGCAAAGCAAACCGAGAAATCATTTCCAAAGGAGATTCCACCATGAACTCAAGCTATCGATTCTTGGGAATAGAATCAAGCCTGGTGAATCATTGTTTATTTGCCAAACAATTTGTTAGAGTTATGCTATTTTAATATCACTGGGATATTGCAGAAGACTAAGCTAGTATTATATAGCCTTCATTGCATCTGATCATCACATTAACTGGGAGTTTTCCCATTCGACCGTCCTAAATTTAATTATATCCATCTCGTTTCATGTAATTTAAATAAACAGCTCCTGTGCGGGTACCATATTTATAACTACATCTCATCAGTCAAACATTATCCAATGGTGTCCGTCCCCTGTTGATTTGACAGATATCTCAGACCTTCCTATTCGGGCAAAACATGCTTGAATTTTTTTCTTCCAAACTCACAAAAAATTTGTCACATCATCCTCCTTTTGGCATGAATCAATAATTCATATTATCGCGATGCTAACTAAATGAAACCGAAATTGTTCAACACTTTTTCGGAGTTATCGACATTGAATCGAATGATTTGTCCAAAATATGTTTCAACATCTTACCTGACTGAATTTTTGATTATCAAGCAAATCCGAAAGGAGTGACTGAAAAGTAACCGATGATAACTCTGCCTCCAACTGCTTTATTGTCAGTTTTATCATTCACTGTAACAGGCAAAGAAGTTTCCCAAGTTGAGGCATTTGCGCAATCCAACGAGTATACTCTCGTGCACCGTTCAAAAGATGGAGGTACTTGTGCAAAAATTAAAATATAAAAACACGTATTATACAACCGATTGAACTTACGTGTCAAAGTCTCAAGTTCAAAACGCTGGCGAGCTTATCAATAGAGTGGTTCCATCATTCGGTGAAATAGCACATAAATTTTTTTATCCCATCCACCAAATTGACTTTTTTGAGCGAGCAATTGCAGAACAGTTGGCGTTGGCAGGCCTATGTTTCTCGATTATAATTTTTAGTCAATAATGCAGTGCTAAATTGTGGCACTTCTCTCCAAGTGACCTGATTTTCGTCGTAGACAATCCATTCAAATGAACATCCAAGCATGAGCCAATTCACGTTCGATTATTTCGCGATCTTTCTAGTTTATGATCGACGAAATATCACAATGATTTTCACTTTACAGTTGGGAATATATACACAACTAGACCTAATGGGTTTTTTTTTCCATACATAGAGTTTAATGTTCGTCCGGACAAATATATAATGTTATGACCCGTTAGCAATTCAAGTTGGAGTTCGCTAACGGTCAATGACTTTTCCAAGCGTAAGGATCTGTAAACAGTGTGGAGGCATAGTACAAGTAGGAGTATGGTACTCACATGCTCTAGAGTTTTTTTCTAGAAATAAATTTTCTCTCATTGCTCTAAATCGAATGCTAGAAAAGGGTTTTAACTGAACAAATACTAACATCAACTCTCATGTTACAAAATAACGCAAAGATATTAAAATGTATTTTTGTTCTTTTCCTTTTTTTGAGAAAATATAAAGCTGTTTTATGGATTCAATATCAGACTTTGTCACTCTGATTCAAATTGAGATGTTCTCCATTCTAATTCTCCTGGAATGAATTTATCATAATATATAAAATATGATTCTATTATCAATGGATGTCCCTGTCGTTACACCATGTGTGGAAATCGAAATGAGGTGAGGACTGGAAGTATATAATAGCTAGGCGAATAATTGTCGTAATTTTAGTAATCATCAGTCCTATTTTCTTCCCATTCAAATCCATTGTAGGAGAAATTTATAATTCTTCTTCGTTTTCCATAAGTGAAAAAGCGCTTTCCCTGTCGTGTCTGAAAAATTATTATCCTTCAAGTTTCTGAACTGTTGCAATTTCTAGAAACATTAGTACACCTCTTCATTCACAGCGGTGCAGGATATTGCCATTGGTTTCCACTAACGACGACGACAACATTGAAAAGACTACCTGTGAATGCGGGTGAAAAGTATTCATACAGTCAACTGTTGACGTTCGAAGTGATTACAACTATCCCACGAGGTATCAGAATATTGTATGTCAGTATATTCGGACACATAATTGTAATAATAAAGGAAGTACTGAAATATTAGGAAGACACGAATAGGATAAAACAAGTGGTAAAGTGTGTGAAGTAATTAGTTATAATGAAAGTTACTATATAAATTAATTAAGATTTTTCCAGATGAATGAAAAATGGAATTGAAAGAAATCGTTGACATTTTATATGATATTATATCATTTATATGCTTGGCGATACTTTATACATTGGAGGCATTAGTAATGAGTTTCATTCCTGTTCGACATCGAAGCAAAAGTATCAAGGGCGAAATTGCATTAGTTACGGGCGCTGCAAGTGGAATAGGAAAGTTGATTGCAATCAAATTAGCTGCGCTTGGCGCTCACGTTATCTTATGGGATATTAATAAACAGGGTAAGTAATCAATTAAATATAGACATCGAATGTATCACTCTCTATCATATATAAACAAAATTTGCATGGAATTGATTGAATATTAATAGAAAATATTGATATCATAGTTGTTATATGAAGATAAGAGTATAGCAATTAATGAATTATTCAATGAAAATTCTTCAAAATAACAGGGGTATTTCTTCATTAATTTCCTCCGAATATTTTTGCCCAAAACGTAAAGGGTCCAAACGAACGCGTTCTATTGTCTTCAGTTACATAATCAAAACTTGTGGGGTATTTGTAATGTGGTTTGAAGATATTCTTGATAAAAATGAATCTACTTCAAGCCAACTTGACAGATACGTCATTGTTATTCGATTGTGATATTATAATTGAGAAAGCAATAATTTATATATAAGATTTTCACGAAAGTTCTGGAACATGAAAGTAACCAGCATCAATGGAAGATTCTTTGATTCTACACTGTGTGTACATATCACTGGGTGGTGATTTTGCAGATGCAACGAATTATTAGAGAAAGTCAGCTGTAAATTTTCTCAAGAAACTAGGTGGATCGCAAATTGTTTACGATGCGTGAAGAGATAATTATACTGAGGAGAAAAAGAAAGAAAATGTTGGAGACGGAGGAGCTGTCTGCAACTTTTCATATTGGTATTGAAGTATGGTATCTCATGACAAGCTCTATCTCCAAATGAAGAAAAAGGTGTGATGACGTACATCGTAGAGTTGTGTTATACAGTTGAATTATTACCCCATAATAATTTGCATTAGGAAATTGCGATATGTATAAAAAATGCAATTTCTCCATGTCTGTATATTATGCAATTTATTATGCCGGCCACTTTAGTCTTCAAATATCATATGGATAAGGATAATTGTCGGCAGCGGAGAACTTCTGTGGTCACCTCATACTTTATGTTAATACTGAGTTCTAAACATTCTGTTTGGTGTTTATAAATTTACGTAAATCACGAATGATCTTTTTAGGCATTCATGACGCTGTTGAAGAAATAAAACGTAACGGAGGCAAATGCAATGGCTATGTCTGTGATATTGGCGATAAAAATGAAGTTTATAGAGTAGCAAAAACCGTTAAAATTGAAGTAGGAAATGTAAATAACTTTTCCTATCTCAAACCAGATGAAAATATAGTGGACAAACACTTATAATTTTTCAACTTCCTGTTATTAGATCACAATTATTGTGAATAACGCTGGGTACGTGTATGGCAGAACGTTCATGGATATCCCAGACGATGAAATCGAAAAAACTTTTAAAGTTAATATACTCTCCCATTATTGGGTAAGTGAAAGAAACATCTGAAGCTCTAATAAAATACGATTTGAATAGTTTCCAACTGAAATAAGTGAAACTCATTCGGATATTATTCAGATTAATAAATCGTTCATGAATGAGATGATGAAGGCAAATCACGGGCACATTGTTACCATTGCGAGTGTCGCGGGATTGCTTGGTACATACAACTGTACTGATTATTCTGCAACGAAATTTGCAGCAATTGGATATCATGAAAGTCTGTTCACTGAGCTCAAAGTAAGTGTTGTATGATCGGTATGGAAATATTCACATCACGAGTTTCCCATGCTAATATTTATTCGTTAAGGTACACGGATATCATGGTATTCATACAACTCTTGTCTGCCCATATTTCATCAATACAAATATGTTTCCTGGCGTTAAACCAAGGTAAACATAAAAAGATGAAATAATACCTCTTCTGAGCCCTTTCCAAACAAAAGTTTCATATCTCACTGTTTACTTTGTTTTCAGGTTGATGGCAATGCTTGAGCCTGAGTATGTCGCAACAGAAATCATATCCGGAATATTGACAAATGAAGTAAACGTGACATTACCAAAAAGTGTGAAGTACTTTTTACCGCTCAAGAGGCGAGTATATTGATTATAGTTAGTACTGAAAATAATTCAATTTGATTTGTAATATTGGATATACAACTATGCAACTTGTTTCAGTTGGATGCCAGCCAAAATGTCGTGGGCCCTGATGTATAATATTTTGCAAGGACCACAAACTATGATGATGTTACGAAAAGATGAGGGAATTCCGAAGAACGATAATGATTGTGATTTTTCGTAATTCAAGCGTATCAATTTTTCATATAATCATAACGAAAATTGACATACATAGATTTTTTCATATTACGAAATTTATATAACATACTTTCATTTGGATGTCACGTTATTATCATCGAAGACTGAAAATTACAGTACTTACTCATTAAAATAGGTCGTAAAAGTAATTCAATCCTTGCCCGAGTTCCCATATAGACAGTCCTGTCCCCAATTCGCGTGCAAGATCAATTCGACGACTTATAGAGTAAAGTGTTGGATAGAATACGTAATCATTACCAATGGGAGACCTAAAAATTCATCAATGAACTCGAATATAAGAAATATTGTAGTATTCATTTTATGAATGAGCGACATGAACCAACCTGTACTCAAAGAAGTGTTCTTTACTTCTATCATCATACTGAATTTTACCCTTGAATGACTCGAGTATTTTCAAATACTGCGTCCCGATAATAGGACCGCCGCCTTCAGGCGTATAATCGTTTCCATAGAAATTTAATCCCATCAATATTTGTTTTCGTTTGGGATCATCGTCCCTGGGTACTAATTTTTCAACACATTCGCGTGCCCACTTGATAGGACTATTAGGCCCTGGTCGATCAACACTCGAAAAGTCATAAGTCATCAATGAGAAAAAATTAATGTGTGGCGCTAACTCATCAAAGTATGTTTTGGAAAATATTTGTGCGATCGGTCTGAAATACAGTGAAACAATCTTCTGTTGAAATATTTTCACATAAAATATGTCATTTGAATTTATAATGAGGAAAGAATAAATTGGATTACCCTCGTGCTGGTGGGATAGCCAATATCACTTCAAGATTTTTATTTCTCAGTCTTTTACTCAACGATTTAATCAAGTCAACAACCACTTCAGTTTTCACACCAGTAAATACAAACTGATTCCATATTTCTAATACAAACCCACTGAATTGAAATGTCTGAAAAAGAATAAAGTATCTGTTCTCAAGAAATATCAGTGCAATCGAGTGATCAGACTTTCACCTGCTCATCAATTCGACTCACTCACTTTAGCGGTCTCAACAAGTGCTGAAACTAATTGGCGTTGCCTTTGCTCATCAGTATTCAATGATATTATGTCATCCGGAGACCACTTCTCGAATAATACTCGTGGTAGAACTGAAATATTTGACTACATGAAAATTCAATGGTGAGAAAAATAATAATTGGATCCTATTGATTACCAGAAACATACCTCTCACTGTATGGTTCGCATCATTTGCAGTTTTTATCTCTTTCAACCATTTTTTTTGCACATCATGAGTTTGAATGTGGAATTTTTTAGTATTGCCCGAAAGTGTTAACCATACGGGCGACAGTGCCGTAAATTTTCCATGGAAAATCTTTGCTACTTCATAGCCATCAGTGTTCCACTGTCAATTCATATACTAACGATAATATTTCAATCATCATTCCAGCAGTTTAGATAAACTATTGGAATTGAGTTGAAGTAAGATTTCAGTACTGATATCGAGAATTCAAATGTTATTATTCCGAAAATCGTAAAGTGAAAAAATTTATATCCAAACGAGGTCCAAGCTAATTCAAAATAAACGAAACTTGGGTGTTATTTCATGACTTTCATCTAGTTATCCACAAATTTCTATCTAAATCTCAACTCAATTCCCAGTCAATATATCTACTGTGTTGAAGTAATAAACATGTTTCTCAAATCATAATAACATCATTCAACTCACGGGTGTAATGTAACCCAAAACTTCGCCGGTAAAATGTCGATTTTTCGTATCTTTGCAATAGAGACCAGCTTCTCTCACAATATCACCACTCTTGGGATCTTGGACGACCAACCACCTGTCCTGCACGTTAAGTTCGATAGGACCCTTCTACAAACATTGGATATACGCAAATGAGCAATCTTTCTATGAAACATGAAATAATTGAAACATTTTTTATTTATCAACATATAATAAACAAAAATAACGCTACCTTACTCTCTACTTTGCCTTTGTCTTTCCGTTGTTTATTCGTTGGAGGCGACAATGTACAACTTGTCGTTGCATAAAGCACCGAGAAGCTAATTATTATGATCCATACATTCATAATTCCATATAAATACTGCAATAGAGTCGATTTTCAACAGTGCTGATGAATAAATTGATTATTTTTCGCTGATTGTTGTAGCCACGTTTACAAATTCATAATCTGCATACGCCGTCTCGATTTTCTATTGTTGTTGTATCACATATGTAGAGATTCCTTACCAATTCTACACATACACAGATTTTATTGTATACTCGATTGTGACTACGTTCATTCTATAACCCTTGCCTAAGTTTAAATTACGCGCGCAAATCCAGTAAAATTGGTGAGGAAGTATTCTAACCTACAAAATGGATGTGAATTTAGTTTTCACTTCTTTAGTAGAATTATTATGAACAAATCAAGTTTTATCATTGTTATTACACCAAATATGTAAATATTTCTCATTGATTCTATCCATACATATGTATGACTATATTTCCACTCGTCTGTAACTACATTCATTCTATAACCTTTTCTCGATTTCGAATTCCGCGCGCAAAGCCGGTAAAGTAGGTCAGGAAAAGTGTCCTAACCTACAAAATGAATGGGAATTGAGTTTTCACCTTTTTCGTAGAATTATTATGAACAGCTGCATGATCCTAGATTTTCTCTCTGATATTTAACATCCTCCTTTTGTCTTATTATCATGGATATTTGTACAAGAAACCATATATTATAGAGGCGATTGTGGATTGGCTGGAAATGTTTGTACACAGCCCCACCATCGCCATTTCCACAGCGTATTATCATCTGTAACGTGGCTTCAGTCGTGTCTCGTATCAATCTATATGATTATTTCACATATTTGTTCATATTCGAACAAAAAGTCAGATTATTCATCAATAAATTGACGAATGAATGACATATTGTATAATATAATATATTGATTCATAGATTATTTGGTGGATACATTTTTTCATATGTGATTTACGATATGTAAAAAACGTAGATTTAGTTTTCATCATGATGAGAGGACAAAATATATTTTCTTATTTGATTATCTTTGAATTATTATTATTCGTCTCTTGTAGTGATTTATTAGATCATCAAGATGTTGAGGTTCTTTATAAAATTAATTGGCCTGGGAAAATTGACCTAGAAACTGTGAGTATTTTCACTTTCGATGGAAATAAAACATTTTTGACAGAACACAACATCAGCGACAGTGTATTTTTGAATACTGCTATTCAATAATAATTTTATGGTTACAGGAACCTCAACCCAATTTCGAATATTATCCAATAACAACAGCACAAAATGAAAAATATACGTGTAAAATACCGACAGGGAAGAAAGAGGAGAAGGATAGTGATTCACCATACACTGGCCCTAATCCGTTAGAATTGTTGTCACCTCTATTCAACAAAAAAACATGTCTTCTGAAGGTAAATAAAGACGAATTGGTATTTGTTATGTAAGATAGAGTCATAAAATACGTTCTTGGTCGGAATTATTTATTTCGATTGAAATCTAGGCGGAATCATATTGGTCTTATGAAATATGTCATGGCAAGTACGTAAGACAATTCCATGAAGAGAGAGATGGAAAGAAAGTGAGAATCCAAGAATACTATTTGGGTAGATTAAATAAAACACAGAAAGAAAACTTGTTGGCGGATTACAATGAACGAGAGAAAACTCGGGAGACAAAGTCTGATATACCAGTGAAAAAATTGGATGGTATTCGTATGCCTTATGTGGGAGTTGAAATGACTAATGGGACGGTATGCGATTTGAGCAATAAGCCAAGGACAATTAAGCTCCTATATATATGTCATCCACATGTAGATCATGAAATATATTCTTTGGACGAAGTGGCAAGTTGTGATTATGAAGCAGTTATAATGTCTCGATTGATTTGTAGTCATCCCGATTATTCAAGAAGTGCAGGTGAAGATGAGATCAATTGTATACCCATGGATAATTCACCAAGGCGACCTAGAGCACAAGCAGCTTTAGAAGCGGAGAGCTTGAAACTTCGTCATCAGAAAGTTACGGTAGAAATTTGTTCCAATCAAATATTTCATTGCTATTATTCACTATTTAATGCAACAAGAAATTATCAATTGATGTTATTCAGTAGAATTTTTCATATTTTTGAAGCTCGTAAATGCATTAGTATTTTTTTGCATGCCCTATTCTTTCTTAACTAAAGACCAATCCCCACCCATGAATTAATTTACAGATTGATAAAAATGACATGTTTTATGAGCGAATATTATTTTTTATTTATGTGGATTGATTATTTGTCGCACAGGATGACAAGAGACAAAAAGTCGTTGCAATCATCCATGTAGATAAGGACAGCCAGGTCAGCCAATTTTGCATTTCAGGGAGATGGGCTTTCCTAATTTTCATACGTTCACATTTGTCTGCTATCATATTATGATTGAGTTGAGGCATTAGCTTAGTAGCTTTGAACAATATATGTATGTTCAGTTATATTGCTTTCTGCGGATGTTTGTTCTCTCCTAAATATTATCGATCAGTATGAAACTGCATGAAGACTTCTGTGATGTGTGTAATCATATGCAATTCCCAATCATCAAGAATTCACTTAGTGTTGGACGTTTTGTTTCATTCTATTCATGGAGCTAATTTATACTGACCAGAATTGAAAAACTCGTTTTCTATATGACACAGGACGGAGAACCTCTGGTTCGTATTGAACTTCGTTCGGCTGATGGGATGGAGAAAAAACCAGATGAATATCTCAATTCAATACTGGATACTAGTTCTGCAAAATGGGACTTGAGTCCTCACCAAAATTTTCTAAGGGGACAACAGTGTCTGCATGGGGTGAATATTTTGATGTATCGAATTTCAAGAAATACAATTTGTTAGTTACACATAAAGAATATAATTTGCAATTTACATACAGGGTGATGGCTGGTGGAAATATGAATTCTGTTACGGTCGGTCTGTGTCACAGTATCATGTTGAAAAGAATGGTATCAAAGTCACTATCGATTTAGGAAAGTTCGACAAGAAAAAGCACATCGAATGGATTCAAGCTCATCCAAATAAACGACCAAAGCCAGTGGGTCAACGAAAGCAGTTATCGCATTTCTATGCCGATGGTAGTTTTTGTGATAAAACAGGAAAACTCCGACAAACTGAGGTAAATTAATTCATACTTAGTTGAAGTTTTTGAATAATTCTCATAACTACTGTCATTTCCTACTGCCAAGCGAATCTTTTTTTTTCTTCGTGAATTCACCATGCCTACTGCATTATTTTTTATCTATTGGATTTCTGGTGAGAAATGCGAAGATGAATGCTATAACTTCATACGATGATTATTACATTAATTTTAAACTATGAATCGATCTCCACATGAGGAAATATTACTTTTCCATTCTTTATTTATTCTTGATCTACGATTGAGCAGAGAAAACAACAATCTTTGACGATCTACTCGCGTTTCAATTAAGGAAACCTAGCCACATCCAACAGTTCAAATAAACCCAAATTCAGATCTCATCAAAAGAAAAAATATGGAATATATTGACTCCTCACTCTGAAATATAAAACTATCTACTAATCGACAAACTCACAGATGATTATTTTTTCACAATTCCAGGTACGATTGAAGTGCGTCGACAATTTAGCAAATAGCCCGTCCAGTGTGTCCCTATTTTTGGTGGAACCAAAAGTTTGTGAATATATTCTCGGGGTTGAATCGCCACTAATCTGTAATATATTGGAATACGCTGACGAGACAGGTCTTATAAGTGATGAAATAATAAATGATTTGAATGGACTGAATTTGAAATCAAGTGAATCATCAAGTAGTCAATCTTCAGCAAAGTCTGGAGAATATAAAGGAAAGAAAACTTCGAATGATGAGCTGTAATGAGTGAAAGACATTTGAGTGGAAAAGAAAAAACGACGAGTGACAATTGTTATTTTCTAAATAGTTATAAAAATGATTTAGGAGATTCTACGTACAGTATAATAAATGAAAATGTGTTTGCAAATAGAGATGTTTTATAGGATTGTAAGACGATTTTTGTTGGAGCTGCGTTGAAAAATCGTTTTGATATAAGAAACACATACATATCCATGAGTTATACACAATTGCTTAGGGAGGGAAGCATAATATATATATTGTCATCCAATATTGAGACCTATGCCGACTCGGAACTGTTGTTTTTTGTGATTCAACATTGCACTAAGTAGCAACGATGTTTCAGGCATGGGATACAATTTCTTTTCGAATACCCCTCCAATAGTCGTTTCTGTATTAACTAGTCCTTTAAAAATCATGTCTGCATGTGGTATATCAACTCGGTAAACAATCGTACCCGTTGAGTCATGCGTTCTCATGTTAGTTACCCATTCAACGCCGAGTTGTAATTGTTGGCTTGCTTTATGATAATAACATGCATGTAATCCAACTTCACCAATTGTTGCAGAAAATGTCCGTGGACCGCTATTGTATCTCATTGCACAAGTTAAAATTGATTGTTGACCGCCAGGAACATATCGGCTACGGTGACAGGCAATTTCAAGACCAAGTGTTAATCGTGATGATAATGATTGTAGATAATGTAATACAATTGTTCCACTTTGTTTCTTAATATCAGGATCGGCAACCATCATTGACAATGTAAAATCGTCGGATCTATATTCCGCTGTTGAAATTGTAGCTAAACATTTGCCTTTAGTCATTTGTGTAACGTTCTTAATTCTGAATCGACAACCGAGAGTGTGTGAAAAACTGGCGGCCAAATTTCCATTCGGCATAATATCACCTGTGACAAGAGGATACTTCTCATGTGGGCCCACTTTCTTCGATCCGGCGTAGCAAGCGCCAAATTTATAGCCACTAGGCGTTACTGAACTCAATGTTATTGTGTGACAGGCATTGAAATGATCGCTCAGAGTTTTTCTTGCAATCAATCTTGCACCTTCAAAATTATGGGGGTATAGGTCTTTCACTTTTTTGTGAAGATTCTCGAATGTCCCAGGATTGCCTGGAATATAACCATTAGGACAGGGTATACATGGGGGTGGTTTTCGTTTCTTCGCCGACGCTTGGACAATCCCCATTTTTCATTCTAATTGTTTCATACTCATAAATTGTATCATAATTAAATTTCGGATAGACTTGTGATATAAATCGCAAAATTTATGTATCAATATTGTGTATAAGAGTATCAAAAATTGGTTAAAACTCAATCAACGAATCTATTGTTCATTTAAACGGCATACTTCAAACTACTTTTGAATTTCCCACCCGAAGATTTCATGATTATATATATATTTGTTTCATCAATGCTGTGTTCGTGGCGTCCAGTTAAAAAAATCCATAAAACTTATGTTTTACAACTTCATTCCAATAAATACTGAATACTTCACAATTCTACAATACCACCATAATGCTATATGCTTTCGTATCTATACAATTGCTCTGTTATTTATGATTAGAAATTCAATTTCAACAGTAAGACATGAGTAAAGGGGAATTTCTCACATGCATATGGATAACTAAATTTTGAAATCGCGTTCGTTGGATAAAAAATTGCATGTGCTGAGTGAATCTTTTTGGAAATTCATTTTAATTTTCTTCCCGCTACTCGTGAGATCGATAAAATAGAATTCTTGCAAAACTTAGTGCAGATATAAACAGTAGAGCCATCTGGAGTAGTTCCCAAGCTTCCGTGAACATCTGTATAATCTGTTTTGTTTACACGAGCGATTGTGTGTGCAACATATGTACAGTGATGTTAGTTTAGTACGGTTAATTGACGTTCAACTGACCGTTGAAGTGACCGATAAGCTTCTACGCTGCACCAATAGAATGATTAGAGTTTCCCTATGTTACGCTATTCGCGACATTTTTTTTTTCTACTACTGAACATTCGGCTGACTGTACATACAATTGCATACAATAGTTGGCTATACCCACTATGACATTATTATATCAGTAATGTATATCTGTGTAAGTAACATTATGCTTAAATTATAAAAGTACTGCCGGTCAATTGGGATTTGTTTATTTATTAATATGTATCGACTAATTCTTGAGCATATTTATTACAGGATATGAAAATGTGTCGATTTTGGATGCAGCGAAACAGGACATGAGTACAGCAATTTTTGAGTAGAGATCATACAATAGCGACACGTCATTGGAATTGAAAAATTTATTTGGAATAATATCAAAAATCGTCTAGAAGTAAACGCCGGTTGCCACGTTTTCATCTTGTTTGATCATGGCCTCTGGAATGTTGTCATATGAGGACGAGCTCGTACGATTTGTCAGTTTACACAATCCACGTAAGCTGATATTCAATGGTTACATATTGCCATTTGTCTCATTGCAAACAATATGGATTTATAATTGGATATTCGTTTACGGCGTTGAGGAATATTATCATGAAGGATTGGCTGGAATTGCTGGTATTGGCATTCTCCAATTGTTTTTGTGTCTATGTTGCCAATGGTCTGTCCATTTCTACTGTTTCTTAAACTGTAGTAGTGCTAAAGATCCATACAAAGCGTCAATTGTTAAAGTTGTACCTACGCCGAATAATGGGAGTTCAGAGTTAGTGAAACTACATCAGAATAATGAGAAGAAACCTTGGTTTTTATTTCAAAAAACAAAGTATTGCTGGGATGCAGATAAAAAGCAGTTCAAGTCCCTTGAATTTCCTGTTGATGAAACGATAGAGAGTTATTGTAGTTGGAAAGGATTTTTGGATGAACAAGAAGTCGCGAAAGTGGAGAATACATATGGAAAGAATGTGTACGTTTATTCTATGCTTTGTATCTTCGTGGTTTAATTGCCTGAGGTCCTTGATAATTTAATGCTAGGTGCAATTTTCTTTAAATAATTTGTTGGTATTTTTAGTTTGGATATGGTTGTACCTGAAGCACTGGAATTATTCAAAGAACGTGCCGTTGCACCATTCTTTGTTTTCCAAGTATTTTGCGTTACGTTATGGTGTTTTGATGAGTATTGGTACTACAGCATCTTCACACTTATCATGCTTATCATGTTTGAATATATGCTCGTACATCAGCAGTTGCGAAATATGGCGGAAATACGGAAAATGGGAAATAAACCTTACATGATCATGGTTTATCGTAATAAAAGATGGAGACTGATGTTCACTGATCAGGTTTTACCTGGCGATATAGTTTCTATTACAAGATCTCAAAATGACAATCTCGTGCCATGTGATATTTTATTATTGCGTGGACAATGTGTTGTAGATGAAAGTATGCTCACAGGTAAGAATGCCTAAAACCTGATGATTCAATAGCAACAATGAACTAAGGAAGTTCCAAAAGTTTATATTTTTTCAATTGTTGGTGATTGAAATAGGCGAATCGGTGCCATTGATGAAGGAACCAGTCGAAGATATTGATCTCAATCAAAAGTTGGATGTATCACGTAAACACAAAATTCATATTTTGTTCGGTGGAACTAAAGTTGTACAGCATACACCTCCTGGAAAGAATACATCAGGATTACGAGGTAATGGCTTTTGAAAACAGTCACAATTGATGCAAATGAGTTGAAAATACATTCAGAATTTGTGATTATCTTTTTATCCATGTTTCAGCAACTGACAATGGCTGCATAGGTTTCGTATTACGCACAGGCTTCTCAACATCTCAGGGAAAACTTTTGAGGACAATATTGTTTGGAGTTAAGCGAGTAACAGCCAACAATTTGGAAACATTCGGATTTATTCTATTTCTTCTAATATTTGCAATTGCTGCAGCATCGTATGTTTGGATCCATGGTATGGAATCAGTCCACTATGCTTTTCACCCAATTTTATCATTTGGACTGTTGTTAGGAATCATTATTTTTTTTTAATCAGGAACTGCAGATCCAACTCGAAGCAGATATAAATTATTCTTGGAATGCTGTTTAATACTGACATCAGTCATTCCACCAGAATTACCAATTGAGCTATCATTGGCTATAAATTCATCTCTACTTGCACTGTCAAAGTTCGGTGAGTTTCTTATCTCACAGCTGGTTATAATTACTATAAATAAAATTACAATACCACAATTAAACATTTATTTATACTTTTCACAGGTGTCTATTGTACGGAACCATTCAGAATGCCATTTGCAGGAAAAGTTGATGTGTGTTGCTTCGATAAAACTGGAACATTGACCAGTGATAATTTGGTAGTCGAAGGAATAACAGGTATTGATGGTAAAATTGACGTGACAAATATCGATGACGCGCCAATTGAAAGTATCCATGTATTAGCAACATGCCATTCATTAGTACAACTAGATGATGGTATAGTTGGTGATCCTCTTGAAAAAGTAACATTAAAAGCGATTAATTGGAGTTTAACCAAAAATGATGCAGTAATTCCCAAAAAAGGGAAATCTCGTGTGCTGAAAATATTCCATCGTCATCATTTTTCATCAGTGCTGAAAAGGATGTCAGTAATAGCAGGATACAGCTTGCCAAATTCATCAGAAACGCATTATATTGTCACTGTGAAAGGTGCGCCGGAAACACTGAAGAATATGTATTCATCGGTCCCAGATAATTACGACTCAATGTATTTAACACTTTCTCGCCGTGGTGCACGTGTTTTGGCATTGGGATATAAAAAATTGACTACACCATCAACATCACAGGATTTACGGTCGTTGTCTCGAGAAGAATTAGAATCGGATTTGATTTTCGTAGGATTTGTTGTGATTAGTTGTCCACTGAAACCTGACTCTTGTACTGTTATAAAAGAAATAGTCAATGCGTCACATTTAGTTGTTATGATAACCGGCGATAATCCATTGACTGCCTGTCACGTCAGTCGAGAATTACATTTCACGAAAAAACCATCGACACTAATATTAACAAAAATATCTGACAAATGGTATTGGGAAAGTGTCGATCAGAAAACAACTATACCATTAAGTAGCAAAAATACTGGAACTGGTGATGCGAATATTTGGAAAAAATATGCATTGTGTATCACGGGCGAAGGATTAGATTACTTGCGACAGCATGAGGAAGAAATTCTCAAGAAAATATTGCCCCGCATTGTGATATTCGCACGATGTGAACCAAAACAAAAAGAATTTATTATTATATCGCTACAAAGTCTAGGCTATACAACTTTGATGTGTGGTGATGGTACCAATGACGTGGGGGCATTGAAACATGCTCAAGTTGGTGTTGCGATACTTTCGAGCCCGCCAGAGCGAGCAATATCTGCGAGTCGAGAAGCAGCACTACCTACTACTACCAATCCAACGAATTCATCGCCGAGTAATATGTCCCGGAATTTGACGCGTCAGCAAGCAAATAATGCGCAAATTCAGAAATTGCTAAAAGAAATGGAAGAACAGGATCAAATGATCGTAAAACTGGGCGATGCATCAATCGCTGCGCCATTCACCAGCAAATTATCATCAATCCAATGCATATGCCATATAATCAAGCAAGGAAGATGCACATTAGTTACAACATTGCAAATGTTTAAAATATTAGCATTGAATGCATTAGTATTAGCATACAGTCAATCAGTTCTCTATTTAGCTGGAATTAAATTCACTGATGCACAGGCAACAGTCCAAAGCGTTTTGATGGCTATGTCGTTCTTATTCATTTCAAGATCGAAACCCTTAAAAACGCTCTCGAAAGAGAGACCACTGCCAAATATATTCAATTTATATACTATTCTCACAGTGTTGTTACAATTCGCTGTTCATTTTTCTTGCCTTATTTATTTGGTGGAACAAGCGAAAATATATACGGCCGATGAGAAATCGTCGACAGTTACTGATAAAGTGCTGGTGTCAGTGGAGAATGCGACAAACATAACTAGTGAAGAGAAAAGTGATACTGGGGAGGTAGAAGAGATCATTGAAGCTAATATTGTAAATAGTGCCGTTTATATTATTTCGTTAGCTTTACAAGTGTCAAATTTCGCTGTCAATTACAAAGGCACACCGTTCATGGAAAGATTGTACGACAACAAAGCACTTTTCTATTCGCTATTAGGAAGTTTTGCTGTTGTAATAGGATTAGCATGTGGAGTGTCAGCACTTACTGAAAGCTTGAAGATTGTCGAATTTCCACTCGAATTTCGATACATTTTGATCTCAGTTCTGATTGCAAACTTTTCTGCGACATATATTGTCGATAGAGTATGTGAACGGTTATTTGGTTCTGGGAGAATACCAAGTCGTGATTGATGATTGTCAATCAATAAATCTAATATTAAATTGCACTGAAATGAAAAATAAATTTATTTGCCGTGTTTTCTACTACGTTAAAGATGAAATTGGGTTCGTATTTTTCTTTTCTGTCGGGAAAGAAAGTTTTCTCTTCACTTCTTGTTCTGTTAAACTGATTCTAGTATCAGATGAAAATACGTAGGTAGTTAATATGGTTGTTACTGTGTAACAATACATGCGATTGAAGTGGAACAAAATATCAATTTTCGAGCATTCGTTCATCGAAATTTTGGTAACATTTGATGACTAAATTGATCACATAACGTAAATATTTGGCGTACCTTAAATTATGAAAATATTTCTGAGATGTAGTTAGAATAACAAAAAAAAGTATGATCGAATTTCATACGGGAGTTATCTACAATAAAATGAATCACATTCCATGTTTATGAAACGCTAAAATATTGAAAATTCTTGAATATGCTGTAAGAATTTTCCATGAATCAGATAGAACTGATAAAAATGGTATCGTGCATTCGTTATAAATTCTCATTAGTTTCATCGTATTACAACGCATTCGTGAATGACCAAACGAATAGTTACACGATATTTTTTTGTCTGCAGTCTCCAATTTTTTCGGGATTAATGCAAATACTTAGTCGAATACATGAATAAATTTATGACATGTATTGTGGCGATGAAATTAAAATGAAAAGTCTGGAGTTTTATACACAGTTTATGTGTGTAATATCGAAATGTTAATCATTGTATAGAAACATTTATAGCTGGATCAGTAAATAATTACTAATGAAAAATCGGAAATCATTTTACTTTCAATTTACATTATTAATTGTTAGATATTATACTAGCAATATGTTGAAATACTAATGTGACTGTTGTACTGCCATTGTAGGCAAGAATATTACTTTAGCATTCAGTTGATGTTTCATTGGTTCGTTAAGTTGCTGGGAGTGGGATAGAAGTTTAAGTGGAAACTTTCATAACTTACTGGTGGATCATGGAAGTGATCGGCCAACCGGTCGTCCATCGACTATCGCCTCTGCTACTCATAATTAGCCGTTTGTCTCAGTCATGTACTGTTCATCTTATCATTTTATATATTCATTCGTGCAATCACGCATTTCGAAGAACGTTATTATCAGTTGTCTTACATATTATTAATAAAATTAAAAAAAGGAATGAAGTGCTGAATAAATATAATGCAAACACTGTGAATACTTATCGTTCGTTTTGAATTGGGCCAGACACGTCGCAATTTTTAAATTATCAGCGTTACCGATAGTTGATTACAACCGTGTTTTCACAGTAACTATATTATTTAATTCTTGGTTAATACTTTATTGGAACTGTTAAGTGTTTGCAGCACGAAGTGAACAAAGTCTCACGGTGTTCGCGGTCTCTAATATACGATTAGTTGCTCATCACGCGACATCACGTACGGCATTTCGCCACTTCTAAATATAAAAAAAAATTCCATTTATTTATAAAATACAAAGTAGGTAAAAGACCATCGACTGATACTGTAGGGGTGTTGCTGTAGACTGACTGTAGAGATGAGATCCTGATTACGCTTCGATCATTTCCGTTATTGTGTGGTATAATCAATCTAATTCAATGATTGTGAAAAACATTTGAATTGTCATTCGCAATACACGAGACAAACTCACTTATGGAGTCATAATATTTATGTCGCGCGTGTAACTTTATATGAAGAACCCATGACCCATGACCGTGTATTATTACTCGATCAATTCCGTCTCGTTAGTGCTTCAAAGTCTTCACGCAATTATTTAACACCAACACAATTTATCATACATAATTCTGAAGATGAAAATAAACGTATAGAATTTCATCTCTGTTGAAGAATTTTATTCGATATTTTTAGTTTTATTTCATGTTTGCAAAAGATACGAGATGGATCATTTTGAATGACGAGTTTTAGTATCAAATGTTTGTTCTAGAGAAAAATATTTTAGATGAATATTTTAGGACTTTGGAGTGGGCATTCAATCAAATTTATAATTTTATAAGCGATTATAGTGGTATTTATTTATAAAATTCGGCTGGTATTTTTGATTGGTGGAAGTGATAGCTCTGAACTGCTATACCATTGCTTGGATTTTTTTTTGGTACATCAAACTTTCCGGTAATATTTTAATTATTTTGAGTGATACCAAATTATACTTATGCATCAATCTTTATTATGTAATGTACGTATTTCATTTACAGGATATAATTCAAATGACATAATTTTGCAAAATTAATTGTTGATATATTAAAAAGTTGTTGAATTATTTTTTAGCTGTAACTTTCGTCAATTCAAGAAATATCCATTCGAAAAACTGAACTTCGCGTTGACTTTTTGAAAACTAAACTATTCATGGAGAACTAGTGAATTCAACTGCATCCCCTTGAAACCTTGTACTTTTCATCGTAGATATTTTTCTCTGGGGTCGGAGTATTTTCCGATTCTAAAATTTCTAATTGGAAGTAGGATAATGATGATATAAAGAAAAGATATTTATTCCGAAACAGAATGATGGAAGGTGAAGAGAAATGGTACTTTCACTGGGCAGATTGGTTGGTATTTGCCCTGATGCTGTGTTTCTCAGGTGCAGCAGGCATCTGGCATTTCAGAAGAGCTAATACATCAACAACTCTCGAGTATCTTTTAGGCAGACGTGGCCTTGGTATCTTCCCAGTTTCAGCATCGCTTATCGCGAGGTTGTTCCTTCAGTGGATTTATAATAAATAGTATTATCAAATGTACAAATATTTAAAATTATCTACAATTATGTTTGCGTAGTTTTATATCCGGTGTTACAATTCTGGGCACACCGGCAGAAATTTACAACTTTGGAACACAATACTGGATTACTATAATTTCCATTCTATGTACTGGAATTATCGTTGGTAATATTTACCTTCCGATTTTTACTACTCTTAAACTCAACTCTTGTTATGAGGTTTGTTATTAACATATTTTTTACCTGTATTTGAAAATTCAATCGAATCTATTGAACAATAATATTTAATCAGCGAATATTTTATTCAACAGTATCTGGAAATGAGGTTCGATCGGAGTGTTCGTATATTGATATCATTCATATTCGTAATTGATGTGGTAAGTGGAAAGAAAATAATTTCACGGCTGACAATAATTCTATCAATTTTCTATTGACCTAATACAATCAATTAAATCATTCGCCAGGTCCTTTATCAATCAATTGTTGTTTATGTGCCGGCATTGGCATTAAATCAAGGTATAAAATGTTCTAAGGACGACAAATAATTCGCGGTCATTCAATTGGACAGTAATTCATGATAAAAAATAAATCGACGTTTAATGTTTTCTCTGTTTAACAGTGACGGGCATTAGTATTTATTTGATTGGTGGCATCGTATGTTTTGTTTGTGTATTCTACACAGCCTTGGTAAGTATAGTCAATGTGTAGTTGGAAAATTACTTAAATAAAACGAATAAACAATAGCTTGACAGAATAATTTTGTTGCAAAGAACAATGCAATAAAAGACGATATTTAAAGCCAGTTGAAATATTTATGGGCCAGAAAGGGCGTGCTTACAATGGCATACACGAGACAATAGCTGGGCGCATCGAGTGGCTGTTGGTCTTCGCGCTCCTCTCCCGCTATTACCTGACTCCTTCCACCCTTGGTTGGACTCTCTCGCGGACTCACAAAGCCTTCGCGCTATCTAACTTTGTTTGTGAACCGGCAACCAAGTTGAAGTGATTAATTACTTGGTCGTATAATTATTCGAACAATTTGTTAAACGTCGAATTAATGAGAATTTATCGCAGCTGAGTTGAGTCTTTGGAGAATTGTTCATCGTGCACGGTATCGCAATAATGTTGCTATATATATGTATACAACGTTTATATTTACATATATATATGTGTGTATGTATATATTGCATTGTTTTTGGTACGTTATTGTTCATAATTTAAATTCAGGCCAAAGTTTTGTTATCAAGTTGATTCGCATTATAATCCCCAACGAGTTTAACGATTTTGTAATCATTTTCTTTTTAGGGTGGAATAAGAGCGGTTGTTTGGACAGACGCTTTTCAAGTTGGTGTTATGGTTGCTGCAGTATTAACAGTCACGAGTTTAGGCACTTTTCAAATTGGTGGACCAGGAGAAGTGTGGAAAAGAGCAGAAGAAGCGAATAGAATTCAATTTTTGAAGTTAATATCGATTATTACTATTGTTTGACAAACTAATTTTCTTTGGATTCAATTGCACTCATGGTAATATTTTTGATTGCAGTTTTGATCCTTCACTCTATACCAGGCATACAGTTTGGTCTGTCCTCATTGGATCTTGTCTCTATAGCACTTCTTATATTGCGGTGAATCAAACGATAGTGCAGCGATATACCTCACTGGCATCTATGAATGCTTCAAAAATGTATCATACCATTGAAGTTCTCATTGATTATACGTTATATCTAATTATTTGTCTTGATTTATCTGTATTTGATGTTATAGAGCGATAGCAATCTTCACGGTGGGGGTAATGCTCTTCATTTCACTGACATGTTGGTGTGGTTTAGTGCTTCTGGCTTGGTGGTCACCACCTAAGTGTGATCCAAGAGCATCAGGATTAATTTCAACTGACGATCAAATGCTACCAGCATTTGTTATGCAAGTGGCTGGTCATCTTCATGGAATTCCAGGGCTTTTTATTGCTGGAATATTCAGTGCTGCTTTGAGGTATTAATGAGAAGCTTGGCTATAGAATTTTTCGATACAAAAATATTCTTGTGAATTCAATTACTCTTTTTTGAGTCAATGTGAATAGTTCATTTTCTTTTGTTTTCGCAGCACATTGTCTGTAGGTTTAAATTCGACTTCTGTTGTGTTACTGGAGGACTTTGTGAAAGGTTACTTCAGACTGAAGCCAAATGATCGCGCTTCAACAATTTTTGTCAAGACCGCTGTAGTACTTCTTGGCTTTTTCGCATTCGGTTTTCTCTTTGTTGTTGAACGATTGGGCGGTGTTCTAGCTGTAAGTTGTCACTTATTATTTTCCTAAGAACTTCTTTGATGAATTATGAAAATCTATGCTTTGACGTGTGACAATTTCAGTGTTGGCATTATGTGACGTACGATTACACTGATACTCTTGGTATTTCTGCTGTTAAAATCCTTACTCTGAAAGAAGTTTTGATAATGGAAATAATTTCTTATTTTTCTGATTTGTGTAATCAGAAAATACTATGATGGTGTTGAGTAATCTTCTTCTTGCTTATGTAACTAACTCTCTTGTCAGCATTGAGTCCAGAATTCCCAACTCTGCAAAATATTGAATAGAGACAAAAAATGTTTCCATCTTCTACTTTCAGAAAATTTGTGATAGTACTAATCTTTGAATTTTCCCGCCAGTCCAATTGACTTTTGATACTTCTAGCCAACTTCAGATCTGAGGTGGTTTTCGCGATCTTGCAAATCGCCATCAAATTATTAGTATTATCATTGTTTCATTATCAAAATAACAACTAATACGTCAAAAATTAAATACTCATATGCATATCTGCATATTTTTATTGTTTGGTTGAAATTGATGAGAACGTCGCATTATCCAATTTGAAATTTTGAATTCAACAAAGTCGATAATCGAAATTCATATCGCTACAATACACAGAAAAAACGCGGGCTTTTAGGCGTCACCTATGCAACTTAATCCGCCATTTTTTATAGGTCACCGGCAGTTTGGCGGCAATCGCAGCGGGAACATCTTTTGGAGTTTTCACATTAGGAATGTTAATTCCTTGGGCAAATTCTAAGGTAATGCGAATTCAATAAATATCATGACATGAAATATGCTTTAATTCTACATAATATTTTCTTATTATTAGGGTGCATTCATAGGTGCAATATCAGGTTTTATCATATCTGGCTGGTCAAGTCTTGGATCTAATGCGATGATTGGCGTCAAATCTATTATTCCAAGAAAATTACCAGTTGATCTTACATTCTGTCCAACAAATATAAGTGCTGACTTCTCTGAACAATTTCCATCGAATTATGAGTGAGTATTGAAATATTTATTAAGTGGAGAAATGATTTTTGCTTTATCACTTTTCATCACGTGATATCGGGCGTATAGAGATCGAATTTTAATTCATATATCGAGACAAATCTCTCGGATTTTTATGATATCTGAAGCAAGATGGTATCACGAAATTGCTTTTTTTTTGCGTGATTGTACTGTCATGATTGCGAAATCGAATTTTTGGAAGAGACGCGCCGAAGAACGTTGGAGCTATGAAGATTCGTGGAGAAACGTGAGAGTTATGATGAGTAAGTACGGAAACTTTGGAACATATTTTGATTGTAGTAAATTTTTCGTGGTGGTCATAATATTTTGGAGTGTTTCATAATGCTGCAGCGGATATGAAACTGATTTTATTCGTTGGTGTACTCTCTAGAGTCTTCGTGAACGGTAGAGAGGTCTATGTGAAATTCTGTTGATTTCGATTTAGGATACATATGGAGGAAGAAATCCTATTCGCCTACCATGTTATGCACTTCAGAGTTTATTCGTATTTGATCGTGTTGTAGTTGTTTATCGGTTTTTTCCTAATTGATATACTATGAATGATATGCCGGAAGGCATAGTAAATATATATATAAATATATATAGGAAGAGATATATAGGTTCATTGCTTTTATGAAAAGAAAGGTTCTGAAGTTAATTTATCGCGATGTGATTGTAATTGATTCGGAAGGATATATGTGTCTGTGAAGTTGTTTAATCGGATGGCAATCGTTTCGAGTGGCTCTCGCCGTGATTATTCACAGTCGTTATGAATATTTTTGTGTCGAGCTCGGGCAGGCTGGAAAAATGGACGGAATTACTTTTGCAAATACATAATTGGCGTGATGAAAAGTTCACAGTTTGCCAAAATGTTCATTTTGATGTTGGGTGAATTAATTATCACAATTTCTTACAGTGACGATGAAGTATTTCCACTTTATCGATTATCCTATCATTGGTTTGCTGGTATGGGAACAGTGGTTGTGATTATCGTTGGTATTCTGGTCAGTTTTATTACCGGCCCAAAGGATCCAGCAAAAATCAATAGAGATTTACTCTCACCTGTGATTCATAGGTTTCTACCAGAACCAAAAGTAAATATGGAGATAGGAAGTTGGCATCAAACATCTATAAATACTCCAACTGTTCAAAATACTCTCCTTCCCGAGAGTCCAACATCATTTGCACAAAATAATACCTCACTTTGATCCAATATATCCTTTAATTGTTATGATTATTATTTAAGTGAATGAGAATTATTAATGAGTATTTTTTGAGCACTAAGTAATTATATAATTGGTAGTATTTAGAATCTGAATAGAACCGCAATTAATGTCGAGGAAGAATAATCAAAGTATTTACGAACAGAATTGAACTGTTGAAGTGATTTTTACTGTTGGGCCTAGGAGGGTGTTATTCCTATGTCTTTCCGTCGCTTCGTTGGTTCAAATTGGTTTGAATTAGAATAAATTAATATGAAATGAAAAACATTTTAGAGTCTCTCTTCTGACGATGCAAAAAGTTATCATAATGACAATATTTTCGGGTATCTATCTACACATTCTGTTATTCAATTCATCAGTTTCATATCTGTATATAATACTACTACTACTGTATTACTTTTCTATATCAAATAACATCAAGGGTAAATTGGTGTATGCGATCTCTCAGATCTGTCCATGCTATATGAAAGTCAAAGTCATGTTCAGGGGTGCGAATGTTGAGGTGTCGAACGCAACACGAACAAATTGTTCAGGTTATATTTCACATGCGTTTATAAACGAGGGAACTTTTTATGTATATATAATTCAATTTGTTTGTGTTTCAAGCTTTGGTAATTCTCAGTGACCGCTGGGCGCGTTGCGTACACAGCATAAGTCATAGCAAAATAATATATACGTAAATATACCTGTAGCAAAGCTTGAGCGGGGATATTAACCGGCTTGTTAAGGCAAAGCGACGTCAAACACCCTTATTAAGGCGACGCAAATAGGTGGGCAGCGCTTGGCTGTTTGGTCCGCTGCTGCAAATTCAATTTTCACCACTCAAAGTGCGGTCGGTCAAAAGCGACGTCTAGTCGACATCGTTCGTTGTACGTTGTTCAATATTGCCATGCTCTTAACAGTAATATGCATCAATCGACGGATCATTTTGAACTGACATGTTGGGAACTGCGAGCTCGATTGTATTTGTAGTAATTCTGGTATAATGTTTTGAATTGATAATCAATCATTGACTCACGATATTCGATCCCGTGAGATGGAGTTTTTACTTTCGTATTTCAAAGAAAAAACCAATATTGTATGAACGTTAAAGTTGACTGTTTTTATTCGAATTACCAAAGAGCTTGTTGGAATTGCCATAGTCTATATAATTCATACTTATGATATAAAATTGTAATTTAGTGGGATTATTTCATTTTGATCTGTGTGGCTATGAACGTAATTTTTCCGAAGATGGAAAATAATCATAAGAATGAAAAAAACTGAATAACGAAGAGTGATGCGAGCAGAGTAGTCTGTTCGCTAGTGATGATAATTTGTTAGGAACTACTGAAGCGACTTTATTTCCGATGGACAACTTTGCATACAAAATTACGTCAAAAATATTGGGATAAATTTGGAATGCACAAATTTAGGGACGTCGTGTATACATATGAATATAATCAGCTGTATATAAATGTTAAATTGCATATGTATATGTAGATATATATGGGTAGCTGTGTGGTTTGTAGTTACCATCAGAAATTTCGCATTGACTTGATTGCATGAAAGTGTGCGTGATGGCGAATTGAACGTGTGGGCGCGCAGAGAAATTGAGATGACGAGACGAGAGAAGCGCGCGCGTGCGTATATATGTTGTGATGAGAGTGAGTGAGGTCGGTAGTTTGAATGGGGGCTAGTTTGAGATAGTTAGCGGGCCTTCAGGAATACAATTGAGTCGCGATTGGTTCGCCCAGCCTACAATCACATGCCGAATTATACATCCTTTAACGCGGAGATGTTGCGAATCCGGGCACGCACACACCCTTTTCACGATTGGTCAGAGCATTTTCTTCACATGTTTCGCATATTTTTTATTTTTTCATTCATTCATTTCATTTTTTTTCTTGTATTACTATTCATGTGTAACATCTATGTGGGTTTGGATCCTTTTGCGTTTCTCATAGCCTTGGATATTTTTAACTGCCCTATATTCTCATGTATTCGCAGATAATTTATTGCAAGCTTTCAGCACGAGTTGTAATAAAATTGTTTTGAATACGATCGTGAATAGAATTGGTATTGGGATAGAGGGAATAGAAGGAATAGAGTTCTTAGGCAGGAGTTTAGTATAGAAAAAATATTTTAATTGTACTTCCATTGTATCCATATAGGAATGAGATGGAACGACACAAATATGATACGAAACTCGATCTGGTCCAAGTTGGAAAGAACTCTAACCACCAGATAATATTTTCACCTTGAGACAATTCATTGCAGTTTTTATTTCGCAATGATCGAATATTTCGTTATGGATAGTGGTGTGAATGAATAGAAAATTCAGCATATTCTTTGGCTATCCCTCTTTCAAAATGATCGTTCATTGCTGCTGAACAATATAATAATGATGTATTGGTGATCGTTACTTGCAGATTGTCGGTTTTTTAACACACCATCGTATAGGCAAATATATAGTGAATGAGTAGTGGGTTAAGGGTATAACTTGTCATATATTCGAAGCGTAGGACAATCTCTTCAACAAATATTAGCTTCTAGTCTAATCCGTCGTTGTGCTACCGTATACATATACTATCTTGGAATTATCTCGGCCATGGAATTGGATTCTTAGAGAGTTAATTGGACTCGGAGGATATTGCAGACGTAGCACGCGGTGAATTGTGGAAGGTACTGGAAGTCGTTAGGTAAACGGGGGAATGGAAAATCAACGGGGTTGGACCTTACTTAATGATAAGCAAACAGCTTTTATATAAACGGAATATTTGAGTTATCATAGAATAAATCATTGACCTTGTTCTGAAGAAAGAAAAAAGAAAAATTGCCAATGAAACGAAATAACAATCTGATAAATAAAGTAGAAATCTGTATCAGTCAAGCAATTGCGGCTTTTTCCATTTGGCTGAATAATTAGTGTCTGTTTGATTATATTCTATCTACATGTGTGCATTCAAATTTTGTACGACAGCAACTGAGTGAGTTCGACGTAAGCGAATAGCACACTTTAACCTCAGATCAAATAATATACGTCAACCAGTGCACTTCACTAACGACAGACGACAGACAACTCTAACGGAATAACTAATTTATCAATTCTTCGGGTACGGTTGGCTTCGATTTCATGTAGACTATTTGCGCACTAGTGCAAACAAGTCCACCTCTATACTGAATTTCTCTCGTCGTGTATCAATGTCATATTTGAACGAAAATCGCCATGGGAACGTTTGGATCATCAATATATACCCACTATACTGACTCTGTCAAATGAACGCTATTTAAAATTTCATCAATTGGATTTCTAGCGTATGCCATCATCAATAATACCATTTTATTGACATTTATTATACATATCCTCCGGTGAACATTCAATACAGACATATTTTTTATTATTCTTCAATTTTTTTTTGTTCAAATAGACGAAATGTAAATATCTCGTGTGTTTATTCGTAGAGAATGAATAAACGCCAGGAAATATAGATTGATTGTTGTTGGAATAATCGGATATTTTGTGATGGTGAAAGCAATATTTCAGAGTGAATAGAATTTAGATGATAACAACATGTCCGTGCATTGTCATTCATATTGAATCAATGCCACTGTCTGTTGGTTGAGACATTAAGCTTAATGAATTATTAGGCTGAAGGAGTAATGTGTCTTAATTATGGCGGATGGTACAATAATTATGTAATTAGGCATTGTTTGGCGAAATGGCTTCTAATTACAATCATGTTGTGACCTAAAGCTCCATCATGACGCAATTCGTTGGATTATCGATCCATTTCACGTCATCTCCTTTATCGTGTATTTCGTGCCAAGTAAACGTCCGTCAAGATAATTATTCCGGATGTACATATACATCTTGAATATATATACATAGCGATTGTTTGCATGTTTGATTCAAGACTAAATTTATTCGTCAACAATGTTAGTTTGGATTTATATAATTTTGTATTTGCCATGTTCTGTTCAGACTCATATTAGTATCGTTTAATGTTCTTACTTTCCTGACATGTGATGATGATAAGGAGAGAGTTATCTGTCATGGAAACAGTAGAAATTAACTCTTTGAATTAAGAAGAATTTTTATTTTCTATTTGTAATTTTCATCATCAAAGGAAATTGTATTGTTGAGGCAGTTGCGTTTGATTTTTTCATAGAATCGATGAAGAATCTTCAGTTCAGTTTATTAGCATGAATTATTTAAACAGTATTGTGCTTCGATTCACTGTCTTTGCGATCTAACCATGACTCTGAAATTGGGAACTACTTTTGTGCGAAATTAAAATGAGTTATACTTCCCTCCAGATAAACTCAGAAAATAAGAATATCCCAATTATAAAACTCACCTCTTCAGTTAATTGGTAATTCATTTAATGCTGTAAGATGAGTGGTAGAGAATATAACGTTAAAAAGTGTCATTAAAAAATTAATTACTCATTATCATAAAGATAAGGAGAGTGAGTTACTGTACATATCTGTATATAATGCTCCGACAAGATACTTAGCTCGTGCTATTTTTAAATTATGTTTACTGTAATTTGATGTGTACGGTGTATGTCAGATTGAAGATATGCGGTGTTTCATTGAAAAAATTATCCTGTGAACACGTAATTAAAGCGAGTTAGATGATTCTTGTAGAGTACTAGAAATAAGTATATTCCTGACATGATAAATTAGTGAATCCACTGGGCCATGCTACCATGATTCATCCGGATCTTTCTTTTGATTTATTCGAAAATGACGTTTACATTTATTTCTTGAAAAACTAAGACGTTCACTTTTATGAGAAGAATTACGGGGCCTCGAGTACTGCTCATCAAATTTTTTTTTGACAAATTTATTTATTAAAAATTGCAATATTGAATAGTGAAATAGTCGTGATATTCTTCAATAATAACGAGAGCGAATAAAAGTTTATGTATAGTGTATTTGCATAAACGTCACATATTACAATGTTATATTACAACAATATTCACTTGAGTAGAAAATTACAAGCTACATGTAAGACGCCTTGATGCAACAATGCTTCTTACATTACGTTTTATAACCGCAATATAATATTTATGAAACTGTATTTACGCAGTATAAATTTAAATGGAAATGTTTCCGACGATGCCAACTTTATCGTTTCGCTTGCTCGCTTTACATAGTATTTAATCAAAAAATTAACGTCGCTATTTATCGTAATAAAAATGAGAATGAATTATCGGTTAAAAAATTACATAATAAAAGATAAATAGAAGACACAAATGATGATTTACTAATTCATTTGACATCTGGCTTTTTGGTATATGTAAAATTGTGTTTTGTCACTGACGGGTGTACTCGCGACATTGCTGTTAGTAACGTTGGCACATTAATATTTATACGAGAAATCAAATCTCTAAAGCCGACGATATCGTGCCCAAGCGCGCGCGAGCAGAGAGTCAACGAGAAAACGTAAAATAAACAAGATGTAGTCTATATGTGTATAGTTCACATATACGCCTCGCGAAATTTCTAGAGACCTTCAAGCTAAGACTTAGTGTATATCTCGAGAGGACTTTCGCTTTGAGTCAACGGATTTCCCATAAAATTTACATGCCTTTACCGCATTTTGCACCTGGTGAAATCCGATGGATTATCAACGAGAATGTATATATACATAAAGATATAATCTTGCACAGTTGCTTTGTATAAACATTCTGTAAGGAATCCATAATGATACACTGGAACAAAAAACCATTTTTACAGTAGCAATATTATTCTTGTAATAGAGAATAAATTATTTCATTTGGAAATACTTTATAAACTTTTTCGTTTGTTATAAATACATTTTTTCATGACGAACAATTGATAGTTACAAATATTTAATATTTATCGCAATATTTCTTTGTTATCTTAACAATCAACATTGGTAGCGGTTTAAACTTGCTAGTCTGATGTCCTGGGTGACAATTTCTTCATCCCACTTATTTATTCTTAAACATTCGCTAGAAAATTCTGGGATTTTTCAATATTCAATTTCACCTAAGATTCAAGAATGGTTTAGTCATATTTATGAAATTGTCAATGCTAATCGGAAAAAATAACGATAATACTTACGAATAAAAAGAACCAGACAAAATATAAGCGATGATAAAGTTTTTGGATTCAAAAATAATAAGGAAGTCTGGTTATAATTATTCCAAGTTGTGGCACGGTGGAATAGTACAATGGAACAAAATTATTCATAATTTCAAGCAAGTAAGTTTAATAAACTCGAAACGAGAGTAGGGGTGAGCATTCATCAGAACGCGCCGAGACGTATACCACGGGAAGGAAGGGGTTATAAATACATCATGAAGACACCCTTTTCGTGGGTCGTAGTGGGTGGTTAGTTACATACACACTGTGTACATATATATATATATATACTTATACACACGGTATACTGCTTTCCTTTATACTCATCTGCATATCCATGGCTCGCTTGGTAACGTTATCGCGACGTCTTTCGTCACTAGCATTTTGTCGTTATTCTAAAGGAAAACCACTTCAATCTTATAACTACTTTTATGTGTATACGTCTATAGGAAATGAAGGAGTGCATGACTTGGATTTCATCTATGAATGATGTTGATGATGCAACATATAAAGCAGTAACATTAAGAATAAAATTATTCATACAAAATAATTCTATAGATTACTGGTCATAAATTCACGTGATTATTGTCACATTTTATGTTTCGCTACATAATTTCGTTGAGGGCCATTAATTAAGGATGAAAACTCATCTATGAGTCACCTTTATGTTGAACATGCAGAAATATCCGACAGAATTATATAACAAATGAACTCTTTTGTAGATATTATTCATTATGGATGTAAATTTAGCGGACATGAAATCAGTTTTGTTTATAAATAGAAAAACTGAATAATTGAGATAATGGGATTTAACAAAAATCCTCGTAGATTTTGAAATTCTGTACATGTGCTTTTTTTTTAATTTTATATGCACACTCATTACACAATTCTATATTCTTTCTAGTCTTTAAAAAAAAACGCCACACAAATATTCTATTTTATTTCATATCTTTTCAATATCTCATGTTTTTATGTACTTACTGACGAGGGACTTGGAGACAATTGACCGTGATATAAATTTTATTTCACGCAAAATGAACACACATGTGCTACAAATAGAGTTCGTTTTTTTTTTACATATCGCAGTATGATAATGAAGAGGAAGAAAAAAAAACACGAGTGAAATAGCGAAACAAATAAATATAAATGGGAAATTCTGTGCGCTATCATTGAAAATCTCAGTACAAAGTGAACGTACGAAGGGGCGGTGATGCGTAGTCTACAAAAGTATGCATTGTGCAGTCGAATATACTACATAATGCATACTTATTGTACACAAACATTCATCACATGTCTATATATATATATATGTATATATATGTATATACATGCATATACACATATGGATATGTATTTTGAAGTGAGAGAAATTAGATTTATGTTGCCGAGTATCGCCACACAAGTATAACGTAACGCACGCGCCTCACTTATTATGGAAATCATCTTAAAATTATTAGTTATTCTTCGAAAGAACAATACAAACAGAAAATAGGGATACTTATTCATTTATGTTTAGTATACCAGTGTATGCATATATTTATGCATATATTTATGCATAAACATAATTTATGTTAATTTCATGATCGTAAAGTAAATTGTGGTGGGACAATAAGCATCTCAGTTTTATTTTAAAATATACAGACATACGCATGAATATTTTTGACTATATTGGTGAGTTGTTGAGTCGAACGTAATAAATTTCACTGACGATCGTTTCCTATCTCAGCACTAAATGTCTGACGGTGAATTTCAAGAAGGCGAGGTTCGTTAACGATTGATTGGTTAAGGATAGGACACTTCATTGTGTGCAGATATATATGTGGTGTAACTAAATCTAAAAGGTCGTATGTACCTCTTTACGCCCTTTTGGCGTCAGAAGCGGCAATTGGGCGGATTGGTGGTGTTTTCTCTACATTTTATTGTCATTTACTTTATTTTTTATCTTTATTATGAGCATCAAGTTGATAAAAATTGTGGGACTGTGCCTGATATATTTAAAGGAGTAATTAATTTGGTGTTTTATTTTGTTGATTTTATTCTCAATAATTCGGTCGAATATTTATTTTTATCAACAAAATCTTCACCTAAATTCGAGACAATTTCCAACATCAATATCGAACCTAATTCAGAATGACTCTGAATCCGACCAAAACATTGAACTAAATTTGTTAGGAATATTCTATTTTCTTCTATTCATCTCCATCACGACTAGTAAATCTCTCCGATAAATTAACAGAGAAGACAGAAAGTCAATACTCATTGATTTCAAACATCAAAGTTCCATCACAAATTTCCCACATTCCGCTATGTATTGATAACATAGAGTTACACATTGAACAGATCTCTCTATTGAATCAATCTACTTCATTGAAATGTAAACTTTGTATCGTGGAATTGTATCGTGTGACATTCGTTACACAGAAATTAACGAGCTAGTATAATATGAATCCCAACAGGATCATTACTGAAAAAAAAAGAAGAAACAACACACGCTTTGCAGTTAATACAAATATACAACATACAACATTTATAAGTACACACAAATATATACAAATCGAAAACAACAATATTATTTGAAAGGTCTTCAACAGAGTTGGAGGTGCGCGTCAATCGTTTCAACGATCGCAATTACCGAGTACGATTCCCGCAGGACGCGACGCTAATTAATATAACCAGTGGCCGATTCGTTTGGGATTGACAGTAAAATGGGTGGCGAGCCAAACGCGAGTTTGGTATTACTCATGATGAGGCCCTTTATATAGTTATACATACATACATACATCATATATACGTATGTGCCAGTATATAAATGAGGTGTTGGATAGAGGTGAGCGCGAGAGCGAGAGGGAAAGAGTCGAGGGGCACTCGCAATTTGTCAGGTGACAGACGAGAGACGGGAATAAATGGACAATTACACAAATACAATGTTTGACGTCATTTCAATGACATGAGAGACACCTGTGATTGATTGTTAATTGCCTCGGTTTGTTACTACCACCTCCTTCCTCACCCTCTCCCACCCTCTCTATTTCTTCCCTTGTTGGTGGAGTGATGGTTGGTCCGGGTGCACTACCATATTCGTGGTACCTCCCACAGACTAATTCAATTGTATACCGATCGATGTAGAAGAGGTTTTCACGCATTTTATTCAATTCTTCAAATGTTTATTTTGTATATATACATGAATATATATATATATGTATAATACACGCGTTTATTTTTAACAATATTCACTGCGATATGGAAGCGGCTCGCTTGAATTTTAAATAAACTTTATTTATTCGTGTTTGAAATTATTTTGCAAGCTCATTGGAGTGTTAATTTTCGAATATTATTGCTATTGTTGTTTTTCGATTGTTTTTTTTTCAACTGATACCAAGAGCGCAAGTGGGACTGGTCAAAAAATTGGCATGAATTCTATTTCGTCAGTTTTATTCCATTTTTGTTGTTTTTTTTTTTAGTTGAATGGATCATTAAAGATATGGGGAACGGGCTCGCTTGGTGTGTGTGTTCATATATGAAGGACCTGTGCTCATCCAAATTGGAGAATTTGAATGTGTGTATATAATATATCTATGTATGGGTATGTGTCTACATATGTATGTTTATGTAAGTGGGACACGTTGTCCCGCATGCAAATTCATTTTATTGTCGTGAAAGTGGAGGCACGGACTCATGTAAACGACCGCGTCTTCCTCTGGGGTCCGCTGACTTAATTTCATTTCTACCCCTTTAATTACTGCCAATTGCCTTGGTGCACGCGAATTATGTCATTTCGGTTGACTTTAAAATGAGTTTTGACTGGTGCGCAACGCATTCGTTTGCTATGTACCTTTTGTACCAGTGTATAGAATAATTGCTGGCTAATTATTATTACTTAATTTTCTGACCAACAGACATTTTGACTTGAAACGAATTGCTCAGGCACGCACAGACGTCATGTTTATTTATCTGCAGGGGTATGGTAACATTCTACAGAGTACTTGTCGAAAGAAAAAGTTACAGCATTTTCTTTTTGAAAATTTGTATACTGGAAAAACTTCCTGAATAAATATTTCTGTGATATTATTTACTCTGATGGATTAAAAATATGTTTTTATCATTAATCACCGTCTCGTTACTTGAATTTATATCAAGGCAGTTGATATGTTGGTAGACGTATATTTTGGACGGTATCCAAGTTTAGGAAATGTATTTGTAGGATTGCGGTAATGTTGGGCACGTTCAATGCATATTACCATGATAGATAATTAGATGACTTGTTACTTCTATAAATCAAATTAAACATCCGACTGTCATTCAGTTTATTTCGTGGTTAATGCTCTATATTATTTCAAAGGAACTCGAAGCAAAAGAAAATTGCCATTGTGTTTACTAGTTGATGAAGAGTTGCTAAAATCTACCATTTTCTTCTCCATGTGAATTATTCATATATCAACACGCAACAAAATGTTTTCATCAACTTTATCAATTTCATCTCGCTAAAAACAAAATTATCCATTAAATAAAGTGCATAAATTAATCCACACAATCTCCATTATAATTGACACAATAATGAAAATAAGTTTATTTGATTGGAATCCAACTGACATTGAAGACAATTTATTTCTGTAAATTGTCGACAGCGAGAATATTCGTAAAGTCTCAATTAATTCATTTCATTTTCGCGCCTGTTGTCTATCACCCCTCTGTCGTTTTCCTAATGTTTCCCCTCGTTCCACCTCACCCATCTTTTATATCTCACTTAGTCTCTACTTAGTTACTTACTTACGTTCTTATTCCACTTACTTTAATCGTTCAGCTCCAACCGATCTCCACTTGTTTTTACGCCTTATCCCTTAAGGCTAATTCATTAATTTAATTCCATCGCATTCTCTTATTTCCTCCCCCACTGTCTCCGCCTTTACTCCACAACTATACTCATCATTTTATCGTGAAACCCTTTTCTCTCTCGTGCTCTACATCATTCGCTTTTATAAATTGATGTTCTATCTCATTCTCATTTCTTTGTCATCTTTTTTCTCGCTTCATCTTCACTTTGCGCTCTTTTCGATGCATATTCGTAATACTCCTCCTTCCATTGGGTAGGCACCACGCAAAAGTCGTTGGGCTACTCGCTAATTAAAGTAATTACTAAATAAATTGCAATTACGCTAATGGGCACGGACATTTGAATAGTGGGTTTGAAATGTGCGATGCTTGTCCTTCGTGAATGATGCTATATATATGCATGTATTTACATCCAGTATAGATATATCTTTAATGCAGATGATATTTACACGTAGAATTCCAACTCGGTTGACGTGAATAATATTGGAATAATAAATGAAAATTGCTTTGGTGTATTGAAAAAAAAAAAATCGTTTTCAATAGTTATGGTTATTATATACTGTATGGTGCAATTATAAATTAGGGCCAATGGAAACTCTGCTCTGTTGGCGTCTGAGTTATGAGACAATTATTGGAATCAAATTGAATTCAATAGTACAACATCTTCGATTGTATTTTGCGTTTAGGATTAATGTGATTGCATTACGTAATTGTGTAGATTTCTGTATAATTTATGTCGGAGGTTTGGTTTTCTAAGTTTTCTACCTTTAATGACTAGAAGAATTTATGCAAAATTAGAGACAGGGGTCTTAAATATATTGGAACTAATTAATAATATTGTGAGTTATGGAAAACGGCAATAGTGCAGTTGATTTAAGATTCTCAAATGTTGATAGAAAACATCAATCGGAAAGCGGTTTTGATCGTGACCAATCAAGTGAAACGGTGTGGATGAGCAATAAATAAAAGAAGAGAAGAAATTCTCAGGAGTATGATAGAAGGAGCCGATACGGACGATTTGAAATGAATCGGGCAAACGGACAGACGTGACAGACATAATTCCCTGGTAAGAATAAGTACTTATGAAGAAGGGTGAGGTGCGGGTGGTTTGCTAGAGATAGTCACGGACACCTGTCGATTCCCACTGGGAAATATTGTACAGTATACATAAAATCTACTTGTAAAGTTTCAATCGTATACCATTCAATGTTTATTTCCGTAGTTCTGCGACAATACATAGCGACGATTCATATGTTTCAACTGTACATAAGAGTAAATATTATTATAGAGTGAAATCATCTGTAATATTAATATCGTCTAGAGGAAAATAATTGAAATAGTTATTGGAGATTAGAAAAAAAAAAGAAAAAAACGGTTGATGTAAAGCTGCGACCAGTTTCATTTAAAATTATTTTTAAAGTGAAAAATATTGTTGTGATGTTATTTTTATAATTTTATTATTCGCGATATTTCAGAAATGTGTGATAAAGTATCTGAGATTCTAATTTATTAGTTAATGCACTGTTTTAGTCTCTTCTCTACAAATCACACTATAATGAACATAAATTAGGAATTATTTTGCACAAATTATGAATGGAATGTGGCGAAATTCATCAAATGTTACCCTAAAAACCAAATACAACTAAGAAAAATTTATTTTGCATATTGTTATTTTTTTCGTCTTGCTGACAGTCGAATATTAATGTGTGAATCCATGCTTACTCGAATCGACAGTTCAGATGAATATTTATTTCACTCTTCATTTCACTTGAAATATCTTCAACATAAAAATCATTCATAAAAATTCAGGAGAACGTGCTCAACTGATTTCAGTTGCACTTCGTAAAACGTTTCTAATTCATGTATTGAATTGAAATATACGTTATTCTGTATCGACGGTAGGAGAATCACGATCGCTCGCAACTGTATATTTCGCACGAGGAATATTATGTATCAATAGCGTAGTGTAAGCGGCTTGCAGCTATTGTCTGCAATGTAGTAGTTATATTTGTGTGTGTACGTCATAGTAAAGAGACGAAGTGATATTGTGCGCTCAGGATGAGTGGAAGCGAGGAATGAAGAGGATGTGAGGTAGTGTGAGAAGGATGCAGATCGATATAGAACAGTATTAGAAGGAATCGTGGATTATATTCAGATGCTAACTGTCCCATGCCCAGACTTTGTATCATTTCAACCTTTGAAGTACTCAAAACGTACAGAACTATTATTGATGTAATATATTGTACACTTCCTAGCAGTGATAAAGCGTATGTACTTTACTTTCATGATATGTTTGAGTAACCGAGATGAAGCGCTATCCGATATTGTTATGTTTGTACATGCTCGTACTGAAGTTGAACCTATGAAAATCGTATTAGTAGATAACTTGAAATTATAATGCGAATCTTTATAAAGTTTAGTGACATTTCAATTAAATATAAATGAAAATAAGACAAAAAAAAGAATATCGAAAACCTTTTGTGAATATAAAAAAAAAATGAATAATTAATAATGGCATTCTCCAATATTTCTATATAGAATTAAAATTTTTTAACTTTCTTCTTGATAAGTTCATGAGAATTTTAGATAAATTAATTATGAAATTATTCAGTCATATGAAAAAATTTTAAATGATAAGATAAATTTATTGGATGAGACAGAGCTTAACGTCGGAGTGATGCGAGATTGTTGTTTTTTTCATTGACTAATAAAAGATGCAAAAGTTGATAGAAAAATATTGTAGAATAATTATCAGATAAATCTAAACCTCTATTATTCTGATTTATATGTCATTGTTATATTCACGAGGTTGTTGTACGTATAATTACATACACGATGTATTTCAGCGTATATAATTAGCACTCGTACGTTTATAATACGTGTGGGTGAAGGCACGTGCATGTATGAAGATGGTTTATAGTTTCTAAATGCGTTATGAGTTAGTAAACCTCATTAAGGTGTAGACAAAATATGGAAGATAATTGCTTGCGTGAAATAACACGAAAAAAGGGATGAAATGAGGTACACAGCGCAATTTTTTTTTCCTGTATGATTCATTCATGCATGATTAGTTATTGATAATTGCCAATTACATCGGTATATACATTGGAAATAATGCAACCCGGATACGAAAGCGTGAAGCAGAATTTATTCCACCATTTCTATATTGACATTATTAAACATAATCAATCGAATGATTTCTAAATAGAACAATTCCGAAAAAAACTTCATCATTTACTAAAATTTCAAATCTGTGATAAAGGTTCTCGATAAAAATACTTTCAGTTCTTACCCTTTTATAAAAATACAGGATGGAAAAACTTGGGGAAAATTAAGAAAACTAGAAGTGGATGAATTAAAATAGAACATAAATGTTATATCATTTTAAGTGAACTCTTGTACATATTTAATTCTCCAACCAGAAATATCTTTTAACAAGAGCAAGAAAATTCATTTTCAATGAAAAAATATGGCACTGAGGCGTCGACAGTTTTATTCGTTTTTTCCATTACAAAAATTCAAATAATTTATAAATAAATTCTTATACCACTAATATCGAATTAGCCATAAATAATAAATAACATCGTCATTATTTCTCCAAATACATAATTTCCATTGTCGTCGTAGAGTATAGTTTCCAATTAATAATTCATAAGTGCCTCATGGGTGGCCCTTTCGTCTCTCACTATTAGCATATGGCTGGATAGGATTAAGAAACTCCGTTCAATTACAGTAATTGCATAGTACAATTACATTATATATTCGAAATGATAATATCTCCAACAACACCAATAACAGCAACAATGAAGAGAAAAATAAAAAATAAAAGAAAAAAAAGAATATGAGGGAAGTGTACGACGAGCATCCAACGAATAATTTCATTCATTTGATTCAATAGTTTTATTAATTAGTTTCAACTTCGTCGGGGGGGAAAAAAAATACAAAATGAAACATGTTTGATGATGTATGGGAACGTATGTGTATATATTTCCGATCAATTGCAAATAATTCTTTGGCGTGTGTCGCAATCTCGTCTCATCGGAGCGTTATGCCTATTGCAATCGGTGCTCCGCATACTAATGGACAAATGATTTGGTTGAATCGCGCTGACACCAATACCATCAGACATATATAATTGAGAGTGTATCCGCCCTCTACACAACACTCCATATACCTGTGTCGATGCCAGAAACACTCGTTGAGTGTGTATGAATGTATACATTGGTTCATATATACATATATATGAGTATGTGTAGGGGTGTGGGCAAAAGAGAATTGATTTTACCGGCGTGGGCTTTGTGAAACCAAACCTGACCGTGCCGTCGCCATTAACAACGATAAAAATAATCCAATTGCCCGTTTGTTTGATCTATCAAGCTTTGTGTTATATTTTCATTATTTTTATTATGCTTCCACGTTGTATGTACATCTTTTGTTTTATTTCGATATAGTGGCATTTATAAATATATATAAATGATTATGGGTGAGTAGGTATCGGACTCAGTTTGCAATATTGATATCGAGCCATTGAGCAACAAAAGTATTTTTAATTGACTAGTTTAATGGTTTTATTTTTGTGGAATGAAGTTGATCTGAGTGCGTTATTTCATGCACTTGAAGAGTCTTATTTGCTTTTTTTCACTTCATTTGTGTATAAAATGTGTGAAACGTCAAATATTGGAAGAATGTGAAAAAAATTGATTAAATCGATAGGATATTCATGATGATATAAACCTCAAATAATTGATGAAAAATTTTTATGTGTACTCATTCAACAATCTAACGTTAAATTTTCGGATCTCTTGAGAATTTAATGTGGTGAAAGCCAACGAAAATTTTGACAGTCTCGTGTTTGTAGTGGTGCCAATTGTTTTTGATTATATTCACTTCTACATATATTTACATTTGAAATTATTTTTGGTAAATGTATATATATGTATATAAGTCACGTTAATACTCCAGAATTACGTTTTAATTTTCGTCTCAAGAGGTTTCAACATGAAATGCTTGGTTGCTCACGCGAATGGTGAAATTAAATGAGAGGAAATTTTTAACAGCGACACAGATGGGGGTGAAAAATTATATATATATATTTGTGAATGTGTATTTAGATATTTGTCTAGATAAAAAAGGTTAATAAAAGAGGTGCAAATGTGTTTCTCAGCCATTCGACTTCCGGCGGTATGAACTTGGCCTAATCGCAACTTTATTACCAGAATAAAATGTTGCTGGTGCAGTTTCACCTCTGTACATTTATCCAATATGAACAAATATATATGCATAAAGTGTATACATATCCAACGTGGCGTAGCGAAATGTGAGGATGAGAAGGTGTATAGAGGTATAAATGTGGTGTGAGTTCATGGAACATTTAATTCGACGTTCAACATCCTGGAGTGTATACAATATTTAGATATGTATTTATAAACACACACTTGGCCCGATATTTCCCGCGTAAGGGGATGAAGTTTTGTGCAATGCCACATCGCTCGTTCTACAGTCTCGATTTTTTTTTATCTTCATATTTTTTGTGAGTCCAACCATCTCCAGTTTATATCTTTCACCTTTTAGCAGATATAACGTGCATATCATTTCAAAGTGAGTGCCACAGTCAAAGTACTACTTTCGTGCTTGAATTTTCACCGACATGAGCATTTTTATTAGGGTTAATGTGTTGTATCTTTATTTTGTTTTACTTAATAAAACAAACAACGTTTTATTTTATTATCTTTTTATATAATGCGGACTTGTTCGCTATCCAATGAATTATCAAATAAAAACGAAGATTGAACTTTTGAGTTTGTCTACCGACGAAAATGTTGGCGTTTTTTATTTAATTGGATATTTATTAATTGGAAATAAAAAAAATTTTCTAATGAATGAATTATGAATGGAGAATTGAGGATTTGGGTTGGGTAAAAAAATTGGAGTCATAGAATTAGAGATTCAGATATTAATTAATAATTGTCTTTTAAATGTCTTATCAAATTATCAGAGTAATTCTAGTGATTCATTTAATTCATTCTAGGAAATATGCTGAAGAATCTTCATACCGCAGCTACTTTGACATTTAATAACGCGAATCTTTTTTTTCTTTTATATTCACAAGCGATCGGACTTTTTTTAAATCATTAGCCCGACATGAAGTATCTTGAGAATCCATTTATTTTATTGGAGAATTGTTCAGAGCAAATGGAAAATTTATGGCTGTCAAATGTCACTTTTCTGATGTATCTGAAATAATCCATTGGGAAGAGAGAATAATTTTTTTTTTTCATTGTCGGGCATTTGATCGTTACTTGATATATAATTTATGACTCATATCGTGCTTCGATAACTGACACGTCAAAACTTGGGAGAATATTTGTCTGTCAAACATTTTCCACGTCAACTTTCGCCTGACCAGATCCTTCTCTAAATACTAATGCCGCGCATACATATATCGATATACACAAATACATATACACGATTGTATGCAATCTATTTTTCTGCTTTTCCGTTCATATACAGAGAAAATTGTTACTTTTTTTTCTGAGTAAATAACGCTTTTGCGCCCGCTTTCACTCGTACATTCCCTCAGGAGAAAATGATAACCTCGTTACTCGCTGTTTCTCCACTCGCCTGCAGACAAGACTAAATCGATTTATCGTGCATTTGTTTCGCACGTGGCGTTCTGTGGACATGGACTTTTAGATTAGACAAGCGCGCGTGACTTATAAAAATGCGGACGAAAGAAAAAAAATATGGGAAGAATAAGACAAAAAAAAGGAAAAAAAATTGATATTTTTTGTAGCGATTCAAATTGAATCGAATGTTATGAGCATACTGAATGTGTTGTCGATTTCTTATTCAGAATCGTAAAAATATTTCAATTCAAATAAATTCTTGTTGCGCAAATTTTTTGTGTCCTAAGTAATTTCCACTCGAGTGACAAATACCAATGGAATTTCCTATAATAATTTTAATTGAACATAAAATTGTGATAAAAACCATCAGAGATGTTATCAACCAACAAAAAGTTTAATTTACTGCATATATTGCCAATTACTGACACATTCCGAGTCTCATAACTTTTCATTCTATATGTTTACAGTAAATATTTAATCGTTTAACATTTCCACAAATTAATTTGTTGTCTAAATGCCAACGCAATAATAATGAAGAAGTTTGTTTGATGCACGCGCGTGTACGCCTGGTGTTTACTCGCACGCTATGCGCGCGCACATGGAGGACATTAGCATACCAGGGAGATTCCTCTGAGCGCATTTATATAGCTTGACTTGCACCGAAACTCCGAAAAGTAGCCCAAGGCGTTGCTTGGACGCGCTCTGTACTTACCGCGAAATGAATCAAGTGCACCGCATTGAGAGGCGGGCAGGTGCTTATTACTTACTTCAAACTCGCTTGTTCCCCACCTTTCTCTCAACCCTCTTATTCGCATTCTATCTTGTTTCTTCACTCGTCGTTCATATATTCTCAACCGGAAACCTCCCTCGCCCTCAGGTCATCCGAAACTTCTCCGCCTTGGCCGCCGCGGTCGTGGCCAACATTACTTTCATATACATATATACACATATAAGTATCTATATACAGTGTGCCTGTGTATTTTGACCCCTCGAGCCGTAATTTTCGATCGTTCGCCGATTTGTAAGGACTGCGGCATGCAAGAGATAATGTGCCGCGATGGATCGTCTCTGTATTCAAATGGTGAATGTTTTTTTTTTTTCCGACTGATCTGTTCGCAATTGCAATGGACAGGTGTTGGAGCTCATCACTTCAATGTTTATTGCTTTCAGGAATTTACATGAATGGTAACGCCAAAGCGACATAGACGAAAAGGTTCTATGAACAATTAAATTAATGGTGAAACAGATTCAGGAATATTTTTTTTATTGCAAAATAATATTTTTGAATTAGTTACAATCACAATTTTTCATAATCGCCGAAGAGAATATTCTGATATTATCAATGTGACTTGATTGTATATCTTGGACGGCTTCTAACTTCACTAAAAATTTTCATTCCACTTCGCATTCCGGTTTAGGATTAGTAGATAAATTTTGTTAGATATTTCAGCATTATTTTCCCTTTTTTTAGTTTATTTACTAACAAACAAAGAGAAAAAAATGGTCGAGTTGCACTGCGAATTTTTAAGGCTTTTCGAGAGAATGTCCAACGGTAAATTTAACATTCGTGAAGTTTGCTGTCGGGCCGGACGAATGTATATATACACATGTACATGTATATATTCAGATGAAGAGAATGTGGACGGAACTCTGATGGCGGCCATCCGAGAGAAACGCCTTGGGCGGCTATTGTCTCGGTTTATGCGCTCTCCTTACTCCCAGGACATGTATCTCCACATTTATGTGATCGTATCATCATGGATATGCATGCTTTACAACGCATATCTTTTTGTGAAATTTGAACACAACAGCCACACGGATCTATATTTTGTTGGATGTCCAAGTAAATTTATTATTGTCAGAAAATTAAATGTATTGTTTAATGGACTCGTATATCTATTGAGTTTTACGTGAAACTTTGAATTAAAATTAAAGTAGATGAGAGTTTTATGGGGATCGTAATTATAATGAGAATTAATTAAGAAATGCAATTGGGATAGTGTCGTTGTATTTATATGGACAATGTTATTTTGTACTCTACATCGATGCCATGAAACATTTATTCATCTTTTCATTTTCTTTGTCAGTAAGTTGTAACAGGAAAAATTTAAACATTTTCATAGTAAGACGATCGAATAAAAAGGGATTTAGTGTGAATATATGTTAACACTGGGACGACAATGATTGAGTGGAAGTTATATTGATAAATAATAATAGAAAAAAATAATGTTTCATTTATTTCAACACGAGAGAAAAGATTCAAGGAATGTATAGGAAAATACATGAACACACATGAAAGGAAAATGTATGTTATCACGTTTTAACTTTCATTAAATTCATTACAAATCCTCTCACAAAACTTTTGGACAAAATATCAGTGAATCCTTTTTGTCATGAATTTTTGTCTGAACTTCAAATTTAAACAAGTTACAGAAAATTTTCAACTGTTTATATAATAACACACACTTCCTCTACAATATCTATATATATATAAATGAATATGTATATAAAATGAAGATGAATTTTACTTTTCAAAGGGATTGTGGAATTACAATGGACGTACGGATTCTCGCATTATCCTTCTGTACAATAGAAGTAGTGTGGGGGGTAAAACGTTGAAAATTCTCATGTACCCGCGAAAACGCACGAGTAGAATATATTCGGGTGGAGGAATAAGTGCGGCGGGTGGTCGCGCGAGCACAGGGAACGAGGAATAAATGGAGAAGAGGACATTAAGCGCTCACGAAACTCTCCCGGTTTATTCCGCGCAAACTAAGCCGCTAGGTTGTGCGAGTGGAGCGTACAGTCTCGTCGCTTTTCTTCCAACGAAAAGAAGAACAATGGGTAGATTTTACCTCGCGAGCAAGTACATACTAGCAAGCATACCGCGAATGCGAGTCAAAACGTCCACCAAACCCATCTATATACACCCATCCCTATTATATACTTCCACTTGTATACATATCTCACTCCTTTATATCCTCTCTGATGGAAATGAGCTCGCTACTTGGAATAAAATATAGAATTAAAATAAGCTCATGACTCCTATGTATTTTACATCTAAAATAATCTGTATAATAACTTGGAAATAATAACAGAAAAAGCAAAAAAGAAATAGTAAAACTCGAAACGAGAATGAAATTTAGCACTCGACTCGATACATTTATCAGATTGTCAGATTAATTTTGGAAATTTCAATCACGATTGTACGAGAGTCATTATATTGAGTCGACGAACTTTTTGAATCTACTCTCGCACTCATACGCCTATATAATATTGAATTCACTATCGAATGTGAGGATTAGCGATCCGGTCTAATGCGAGATGAGTGCGTTACATATGTATATCTGTTATATGAATATATAGTCGAGTGCTGAACATTTTCTACACGTATATATATATCATATGCTTTTTAATCTTCCAATGGCTCTCGTTGAGAGCTTGGCATTTTCTGCGCCCACTCAACTATCTTGACACATACATTCATATAAACACACACGCGCAAAATATTCGCATATTTTTTAGACATACTGCAGCATTAATCCAGCTCGAGTTTTATTCTCCAAATCTTTTGGTGATTTGCCAGTATTTTATTTTTTACTATTATCTCTCTCTATAAATTGTTTTTATTCCATTTTTCTACTACTATTATTGGTATTTTTATTACCATTGTTTTTTCGTAATATTATCTTCATTATTCTTTATCTCAAACAACAGGGATATTGTCTATCTTACAATGAGAGTTCTCATAAGGACAAACTGCGAATTGTGGATTTATTATTTTTTTTCCCAGCTTTTTGCTTTTTTTTTCTCCCCAACTGAGTTTTGTTTGTATTTTTTTAAGCGAATATATACAAGGGGTAGGAAGGTCGACAAATGGCCAAACGGAGTGTGCATACTGGTGTGTTATTTGTTTTTTTATTTTTTTCTTCTGTAACGAGGGAAATAATGACGGGGCTAATATGTGATGCTCGTTGGTTTCATGTTTATCAGGGACAAAAGGGCACAAGAGATTAATTGCGAATCTTTCAGAGGAACTAAGTTGGGAAAATGTGGAAAAATGAGAGAAACAATGTGATGTCGCATTGGAGGTAGTACATGATAAAGGACACTTACGTGATCATGTAGATGCATAAAGGTCTATAAAATGTGCTGGGATGAATATTGGGATGATAGTGATAACTACAGATAATAGTATGCAGACCTATTGCGACAGAGGTTCTCAAATATTTTTTCCATCTCAGTTGCTGTTTATTCTTCATCCTCACTGTACTGACAAGTCTATTTGACATGAGTTCAGTAAAAATATATTAAATATCAAATATTTGTTCTCGTGTGCAATAGTATCGCAGATGGATGGAGACGATCGATCATTATTTGAACGCATCAATTTTTTTCTTCACCGAATGAACATTTCGTGTGTATTCGAGAACAGGTGAAAGCTGAGTAACATCAATTTAGAGCACTAATAGTACACCTGTTCATAAAGTGTTGTGAAATTCCATACGATACCTGTTGTTAGATGAAAGAAAAAAATGTTTAATCATACCGCTTCAAATAGAAACTTTAGTTAATTTATTTCAACTATAAAATTTGTATTTGTAAATTTGAGAATTACTGATTCAGTATTTCACTCGATGAAAAATACTTCAAGCAACATTTCAAATGCATCAAAGGATATAAGTTGTGTGCTTCAAGTGCATCACTAATGTGTCACAGTCGATGCCTTCTTTGTGTAAAATCACTGAGCGAGGAAAGTTTTGCGTATGGGATTTTTTTACATGAGGCACGAATGCACAAAGCAAAACCGAGTGTCTATATCTGGATGTATGTGATCGTATAGAATATATACACAGAGAGTGGAACCTCTTATGACGATCGGGTCCAACGTATAGTCTAAAGGGGTAGTGAAAATATTAGACAGGGTTGTGCCTTGGGTCCGAAAGGAACTTTGGATTGAATGTGAATTCATCACTATCAAACATACAACAATAAAACGTCAGGTAGTCCAAATCCATTTTTTTTTCGGATTGAAAATGGAAGTCCAATCGTAGAAGAGGGAATAATTCGTTACATCGTAAGGTTGTATGAAGGAGAAACTGCATTGACCATAGATGATCAGTTTTGCAAAATAACGAGAGTAAAAAAATGAAAAGTAAGAGAATGAATGTTAGAGAGAGACAGTGGGAGAGAGAGGGAGAGAGAGAGTAAGAGAGTGGTAAAAAAGAAAAAAGGGGGAAAGAATGAGGCCTACAACCGATGCGAAGGGCCTGACCCTGAGATAATGATAGTGCCTGAGCGCCCGGCGCCTCACAGCGTTAACCTAATGATAGATCTCTGCCGCTCCAATGCCACGTCGTCGTTGTGAAGAAATTTCTATAAATCATCTGCAGCCGTTGAATATTGCTACGTTCTCTCTATACTGCAATTATTTTGTTGCCAATGTTTTTGCTCAACGCGATGTAGCAACAAAAACAATTTTGAATTTTAATTTTCATAACGTATGTTTAGTTCATACTTATGTTTATCTATATAAATACAATAAATAATTCGACGTTACATAACAGCGATATAATTAATAATGATAAAGAAGTTTACCCATATTTTTCGCTACATTATTTGAGTTTTTTGGATTCTAGATAACTGGACGCGAACATTATTTCCAAATTGATTAATTTTACGATGGGCAATAAGTGAAGTTGTCGTGGAGACGTTCACTTTAAGCTTTTTGATTTTGGGTTGATTAAACACCACTCACAATCATAAGTACTTAAGAGAATGAAATTGAGTAAGCTCTCATCGTCGCGTACCACGATATCCAATTAATATTCCTGAACGCACAATCGGAAAAGTTCTAGCTGCCTTATTAGCGGCATGTTGTACGTGTGGCATACGATAAACTCGGCAGCTTTTCAAATGCACTTCAATATGTCGATCACATTATTCGAGATAACTTTGTAATGGCGTGATATTACCATGATCAATAAATTTATATATGTAAATGCATTGATAAGTTGGTGCAATAGACTCTAAGTGAACAATAATCGTTGTAATACTCATCCTTTATTATTTATCGTGGCGATTATACACATCTTGACAATAATCAACTGTCCCAGATGATTCAATATAACAATAAACATAAATATTTCAACTCACCTTGATCAACATTACATAAAAATACCCACAACAATGAACGATCACTCAATACGAATTGTGCGTCTTGAACTCTTGAGGTCACTTACCTGAAAAGAATACAGTAGTGCGCAGTGTGTGCGTGGCACGTGTCCTGACGACCAAACGACAACCTCATTATTGTTTCAAATGCAACTACATACAAAAACGATTTCGTTTGGAGCACCGTCGCGTGTCTCCATCAGTCATTTTGTTTCGTGTCCCAGCTAGATTATTACGTCGCCACTGCTCGATAAACACGATAGCTATACCTACAGACTCTATTTATTTTATTGATTCTAAGGGAATGAGTTTCGAGTTCCTTGTCATTATCCATTGTTATACCGGCATATACATGTAAGTCTTATCGTTGATCTTTTTTCACCCGACGTGTCATTTTTGTATATATAAACGTATGTATACTTATACCACTACGTTATAAATGTGAGATTGTAATCTCACTCGACATCTCACCCCTATTCAATTTTTCGCTTTCTCCTTTCATTCTATTACCATCTCACTTGTTACCACTAAACTTCTTTCTCTCGCTTCTCACTTGTGTTTATTTCGTTTAAACCATACATTATATCACCACTCAATATCTCTATGAAGTAATGGCTGACTATCAACGACCGCTATCACTTTGGCAAATTTACTTGGGACCAGAATAACATTCAGTGGTATATTTGTATGTAGTCAATGTATTTTATGGCTATCGAGGTGACAAATGTTTCTCCATTGATCTACTTTCGAAATAACACGGATATATGAATACACTTGATGAGGATTACGAGTTGCATTGAAACGGGGAGGTAGTATAGGAGTCGATTACTTTGGACCTTACATGGGGTCGCCCGGAAACCTTTCCGAGATCAAAGCATTTCTCAAGGCTTCCTGGGTAATTAATTCTCTTGCCCCTTGCACGGCTCACCTTGGCACGGAACTCAATATCACCATTGCCACCACCCATTACCTTTTCTCCCTTTCCTTCGTTATTCACATTTCGGGCGTCTTCCCTTTTGGTTTACATGGAGTATATAGCTTGTGACATGTTCAACACACGAGAATACTGTTGATTTTACCTTATTGTTTCATGCCACTGCAGACGACTGTTGAACATGCGACGAGAAAAATTACTTGTCACTAAAAATATAGGCGTTATTTTATCGTGCATGTAAATATTTTGTGTGTCAACTTACTTCTCCATTTATTTTTAATATTTATGTGTTTATATGATGAGTTGATGTGATTATGTGTGATGTAGAATGACGCGAAAATTGTTGTTGGGAATTGCAGTGATAATACAAATGTATGGTGTTTTTATAGTTAATGTGTGTATCACTCATGCGAGAATATCAAGGAGATTTTCAAGAGGATATTATTAAATTTATTTGCATAGACGAAGTTTATTTTTCTTGACATATTATCAACATGCAATCTGTAGTTAAAATGTATTTATGACATTCATATCTATCATTCGAGTCTATCGGGAACATTTCTATTGACAATGTCATCCTGACTAATTGAAGGTGGATTGGAGTCTCTTTATCCGAATTAATAATTGAACTATCATTATGATCGTTTTGTTCATATTAGTGGAATTCCGAGTCAGGTTTTGATATTCTTTTGCTTCTAAAGTAAATAGAGTTGTGAAAAAGTCCATATCCACCGACGCTGACAATAATTTCTATGGAAAAATGATTTTTTTCAACAAAAGGACCACCAATAACTCTGATTGTTTTGTTTTTACCCCAAATAGAAAATGAGATTAATCGAAAGAGTCCATGGAGTTATAAACTGCGCTTCACAGAGAATATATATCCCACTACATATTTCCTCTTGACAGTTTCTGTTATACTTTCTGTTTCTACTTAATCGTCAGACCAACAATTGGGCACGCAACCACATCAAATATATAGTAAAATTATATTGAAAGAAACAGAATTCGCAATTCAATCCATCAAAAAATATTTGACCTAACCAGACTGAAGATCAGAATGAATTCCTCCACAAAATGAATTGAAAAAAAAATTTTCAAAAGAGTGAAAAAATAAACTACTAGGTCATCTTTTGCAGGTGCATGCGTTAATACGAGTAGTAAAGGTGGGAAGTGGTACATGGAAACAGGTGAACGTAGCACTCCAATCATAAATGACTTCACAACGCCAATGTTGCATGCTCCACCTCCTTCGAGCTTGCGGGGGTGTGGCTTTAATGTGCGCGTGCGTTATTATACTCCGCCTACTCGCGACTCTATACAACTTTCCCGCGTTTTTTGTTGCGGTTAACTGTACGAGAGATAGAATATTGGACGATAGAGGGTAGCACACAGAGATACTTGCAACAACCAACCAACCAAAGTCGTATTTTTCCAACACATAATGATGAATAACAAAATGTAGGTCAATTGGTTAAAATACCAAAAAGAAGAATTAATTTCTTCCATTCTCCGTAATTGTCTCTTCACCACCAACAACTCCCAATATCAAACACAATAAAAACAAACAAAAATCCAATATTCATCAATTTTTCCATTCAACACATCACATTTCATCTACAAATAATCCCGAAATATATTTATTGAAAAATCCAACAATCTCTCAAATAACTTCCAACAATTTGTCTTTAAAACCTCTCAAGCAAAATCAAAATTTCTTATTCAACCTATACAATCACTTCGTGCATACCTACACACATACTTTCTCATAAAAATATATATATATATACACACCTAGATATATAGTCATAGTAAAATGTCTTGTGATTCGAATGGAGACTTCTTACCTCTTCTGCTATCCTATGAAAGAACGCGATTGTCGAAAGTTTATAAAAGAAAACACTTGGTGTATATACTATTGTGAAATTATTAAATAATATCCTCAATACCATTTGTTTGTACGTACCGAGTTTATTAACGTCACTATTATTTTATTATCTATTTCATTTAATAAAATAAATGCCTGTTATATTCACCTATTATTTACTTTGGATATAAACATTCTTGCATAGTGTATTATTGCAGCAAAACAAAAATATTGTTTAATTTATTTTTGAATATACATATATATTATATGAATATATATGTATGTATGTATATACATATGTATAGAAAATTTAATATCTGTATATGCAGAGTACATTGGTATGATGTTGGACTAAAATTGCACACTGCTTCGATTCGGGTATGCTGTCTTTACTCCCAACGCCCGCAAGCTCAGCATCCCCAGATGCGAATCCCATCGGCGCTGCAGCTACCCTCCAATAGAGGGCTGCCTATAGGCCAATCACCCCCCAGTAGTGCACGCTCATCTCTCTAGCTTTCAGTCGGCCGCGAGCAAGCGTCGCGACTGTCGCAAGCGTCACGTAACCCACTTCTCGTGTTAACTTGCGATCGTACACAACTGCTGTTTATCATTGTTTGTACGTGATAACATTAATTAAATTTACTTCCTCGTTGGTTTTATATTGATGAGGGATATTAATGTTATTGACATTTGCTGAAATGATTTTGAAGGGCACGTGAACAATGAAAAATTCTTTATGAGTTGTCAGAGGTGTATTGATGAGTAGCCTCTTTCTTTTCCCATGCTTGATGAGAAGAAAATAGAATATAATTAAAATTATAGATACAAAGGGGACATTTGTATTAATCGGTTTTGTTTATTGGAAAAATTTTATTCGTATTTATTTATGAATATTAGAAAATTGTTCGAGCGAAACAATTAATTTTATTGATGAGAATTAAATAGTGATGGTTGTAATTCAGAGCGTGGATAGCTTCTTTGTGATGAACAATAATTATTTACCTTTCTCTATTGTGTGAATGAATGTATGAATGAGAAGACATTCGGGCTGTGTTGAGTTATATGTTTATATTCGATCGACGCAACCACGTGGCAGAATCAACAAGGAACGGTGCGATCGAACTGATCCGTTTTATTATTTCGTTGAACACGAAGATATTCTGACTGTTGATGATTGAATCTTTTCATCATTTCTCCAATTTGTGAGTATCAATGCAACAGTAGAATTTATAGTAATTTTGTGATGTCTGTTATTGTTCAGCATGACTTATGAACTTGATAAATTGTGTAACACGAGTTTTCCAAATTTGTTTATTCTTTGTTTGTTATTTGTTTTTTTTCATTGACCAACGCGCCTTAGATACATTTTGTTATCGATTTTGTAAATAAGGTAAAAAAAAAGTATATTAATTACCTGTTTTTTTATTCAATAAAAATTGATGCATTCTTCATGTTAAGAAAGGTCAGAATTTTTAAAAACATTTTGGGGTAAATCTTGAATGGAACATCACAAGTTTTATGTACGAAGTGATAGTTACATCAATTCACGCTGAAATTGTTTAAAGATTCAGCATTTTCATACTGAAATAAATACTTGCAATATTAATAGTCTTATCAGTGGCGAAATTTTTGAGAGATTACTGTATTGAATACAACGTAATTAAAATGACGTTTTAGAAGTTTGAATAACTAGTTGGACAATTTGCCCATTAACCGAAACATCAGCTTCTATCGGTAATGGAAGCTATTGTTCAAGCTATCTGGCTCACGATACCTTCCAGCTCTATCTCGAGTTTGTGTGTGGCTTATATACCTGCACATATCTATATGTGCATGACAGTAACGTCGTAGATAGGCTTGCTTGAACTATATACCGAATCAACCATCAAGATTCTCGTCCCAGAATTGAGTAGCCTTCATTGTTAATCAAAACAAGATCCCATTATGATTAGCACACTCAATTTTCATGAGAAAAAAAAGGAACAATAAAAATATAAGAAAAAAAATTATGTCCTGTGTTAATGATAACAATCATCAAATGAGAGCTTTTTGAGCTTCAATAGTGACAATTTGTTTTTATTCTTTATCAGAATTGAATCGTGAGTTAAAAAAATCGAGTGATGATAGAGGAATAATTAAATTGTTGAAGCAACAAATTAATTATATTACTGTGCATCATAATTTTTAAATTGAGAATGAGATATTATCAAAATATTGAGAGAATATATAAAATATTATCAGTCATAATTATTTGAGTCAACGAATTTGTATGGGAGAATTTCTATGACACATAAAAGTTTTGAACATTTGTATTTGTACAAATATCAAATTTTATATTCATTCCACGTGCGAAATCGCTTTCTGACCAAGAATACTTATTGTTCAGTGAATGATACACTGATGACCTAGCTAAGCAAAGAAAGACCTTGATCTCTTTCTGATTCACGCCAAGAATTAAATTGTACTGGAGATCGTGCGCTGACTTAATAGAAATCGATCAGAAGTTCGCGCGATTGCAGTCAAGCATTGATAAATGAGTTTCGGATATCTCATGAGTCCCTTCCTCTTTTTATCCTACTTTACTAATTATTTATCTAATTGTAGCCATCAGCTACATTTCCATGATTATATTTTCGATAGGATGTAATGAATCACGCGAAATGTCAACAAAGTTCCATATAAAAATAACCTCAAATATCAAGAATTATTATCAAATCTAACCAAATGCCTTTCAGCATAATACAGTAATTACTATAATAGTATTAATTATAACACAAAAGCACCCCATAGCTAGTACTACATAACATCATTGCAGGATCATGTTTTTATAATCCCAGTCGACGGGACGACATAAAAAAAAAGGATTCAAAAATCCATGGGGAAAATATTTCACAACAAAATTGTGTTTCCATCAACAAGTAACCAGACAGACGAGAAATAATTGACCCAGGTCAATTCACAAGAGGTAACCCAGCTCCCAGGATCGAAAATAGTTGTATGTGCACTCAGAACACGTGCGCGTCGGTTGATAGTTTAATTACCAACTACTTAGCAGCTATCATCACTATCATCTCTAGAAAACAATTCATCTAACAAATAACATTAGAATGACAATGACAAATAATTAATATGTATCGTCTTTTCTCTTTGAACTAAATTTTTATACGAAAAATAGGAAAGTAAATTTTGAATTATGATAAATAAGAATTTTTTTTGCGACACGGCAAAATGAATATGTTTCATCATCAACCATATACAAGTATCACATTTCGCTTTCTCGCTTATTCTCTTCCACTCGTTCACTGCTCAAGGTCGCGTATATTTACGCAGGCCACCTCTTGCGAATTATTTCTCGAACGTTTTCTTTTTTTTTTTCGCGGAGGGAGTCGGTTCACGGTCGTGTGTATTCAACGCCACGGGCAAATTTGCGAGGCGCAAAACGGATCCTGACGCGATTAGGAAAGTATCAAGAGCTAGTAGGTGGCACAGGACTAAACTCAAAGGAGGAGAGGGAGTGAGAGAGTGGGTGAGGACGCGGCCAATATATATATATGTATACATGTATAGCTGAATACCGACACGAACACGCGGGCCATGAGTCAAACAAGGACAAGACGATATTGCGAATTCGAGATTTTCGACTGTATAACTCAAGGACACAAGACTCTAGTGGACTGTAGCCAGCGACGGTTATTTCATTCCTTTCTATACCACCAACCAATACACTGCATTGGCGAGGAAGGGAAAAAAAATTTATTTCACGTTACATTAAGAATACACCATGCTACGAATAAATTTTTTTTCTTTCGCATATTTTTTACTTTCGCCAACATCATATGGATGAAATGAAAAAGTGTATAGATAGTCTCTACTACCTGTGTAGATATAGTTGAGCATCACTGTTCATTCTCATATTACATCCAGGATTAATATTAAATTTTGCACGTTGAGTACAATTTCATTACCACTCATCCATCCTCCCTCCGTACGATGTCGTGTTGCTATAGCAAAAAAGTCCTGGCATATAATAAAATACTTTCATGGAAAAAAAGATTATAATTCAAACTTTTATATTGCATATTACACACATAGCCAATGCGTTTATTGAAATCAACGATATTAATTTCTACCCTATTAGAGTGTAAATATTTTTTCTTCCAATTCATAAAATTAAAAATTTCCTATTTGCGTGAAGGTTGAGCGGTTTTTTTTCCCACTTCCCTTTCATCTCATGAATTGGCGGTAAACAGTGAATTTACGTCACTAATTCATACGAGCACTCTCAAAATCAAACGTTAATATAGTCAACTCTCTTATGCATTAGTATTAGAATATATATATATGTACATTGTGTACACTCATTTTGCATATGTATACGAGTCGTGCACATAGGGCCTAGAGGGTTGACCCGGCTCTCCAGTCGATCAATAGCACCCCGCCGACGTTCTCGTTCCAGGTCGAGCATTCGCGATAGGCACCCCATTGCTATGCCATCCTGAAAGCCACTTTATATTTTAGTGGCAATGTTCTACAACCCTTCGTAAGACACTACACTAACCGCTAAGACATTGCCAGCTCACGCTCTAACTTCCAGATAATTTCGATTGTTGTGGTTTTAGATTATGTCTGTTGTGTGAATTCTGTTTCTACTGACCCACTTGCGGTCAATCCTGATTTATTCCATTCCAATTTCGTCATCTCGGGGGAACATCTTGTTGGGCATTAGTAATGAGTTGGTTCTATTGTTCAATGCCAAAACTTCAATTATATGTTTCTATGTGCACTGATTAAATTGGAAGGGTAAAAAAAATTGGAATATTATTGTTGATTTTGTCTGCAATGAACTTTGATTAGAACGTTTAGGACTTCTTGAATGATTTGATCAACGTTTAGTCCTTGAAAGATTTGTGCTCTCAAGAGGAAATCATTTTTACCTCTGAAATTTGATGGCATCCAGTTTCAACAGTTCTATTGTTTGTCTATACATGAACAATAATTTACTTCTGTGCATGATGCATGTTGTCTCATGTAATTGATTCCGTATATACAATATTACTAATATCGATCTATATTAATAGACTGCACAATTCAGTCACGAATATCAACTGTCGGGACCGTGTCATTGCGAACATGAGGTTAAATGAATTTTGTTATATTTGATGGGAAGAGGTTGGTTGGTTTCGTTGATTGTAATTAATCTGATCACGACATCGTAATATTTTGTTGATGAAAGATCACGTGAGTATGAATACTTAAATATTTATTAAGAAATGGTAAATAATAGCCATAACAGAAAAAAAAGACCTTAAAGGAATTATGATAAAAAAAATGGGGAGGGAATGAGATGATATTAAGAAAAGGAGGGACAAAAAGTTCAATAATTTTATAGATATTTTTTATCTTGGGTTTTGTGAACCCTCATAACCTCGTTCGTGTGTCTGTCCGTCCGTCTGCCACCCTGTCTTTTTTTTTTTGTATCCCTTTCGTGAACTATTCAACTTATCAATTCGCAATTTTGAAGGTGTATTTACTGTTTGGTGAGATATCTCACAGGTGTATTGGCATTGTTTGTGAACTTGTGAATTGTTTGTGTTCGTTATATATTAAAGTAATAAACATAAAACAAAATTAGACAGTGAAATAGGATATGATAATCAATATAAATATTTCAAATTTTCAATTCTTTGAATATTTCAAAATTGTCCACGAAAAGTTTGAGCTCCAACTGTTTGCGATCGCGTCAATGAATGAGATATAACTTTCGATAGAAGTCCCAGTGTTGAGAATTCATTAATATTTACGATTAATTGCACTATGTAACTTAATTAATTAATCGAACGTTCCGAATATCAAATTATGACGAAGCCCGGGAGAAAACAGAATGGAGTTTTCCACTTCTCCAATGATTTGACATGATCCAGTTGAAACAGTTCAAAATAACGATAAGTGTTACTTTTAATCAATCAAATTATTCATTCATGAACAAACGAGAAACATTCCATAAACAATTGCTGTAAATAAATATTTCAAACCCATGTGATGCGTGCTCAGGAGATTAAGTTTTATCACAGAAAACACAAAGATAATTGAGATTCGTGCATTCCAACAATGTTTGTTGGCAGATTATGGTATAAAATATCTATCGTATACACCGTTGCTCGTTTTCATGACCGTTCTCAGTTAGTTCTCGCGTGCCCTTATCTTTCTTTCTCCACTACCCTCTCTATTCGTCCCTTTTCCTCTCACCTTGCGTAGGTTTGATTGAATTTTTTTCAGGAGAAGAAATGTTTCCACCAAATGAATCCGTCGAAATATTGCATTCCGAGAAGCAATTCTGTTTTTTTTTCTCTTCCTTCTTCCACTTTTTTTTTTTTCGTTTTTATTAAAAGAACCGCTTCCGTCTCGGTCGTCTTTCCCCGTCTGCCTTGCCATTCCTGTGCTCCCTCCGATTCTGTTCAACAGCGTTTATTCGACTTCTCATGATCCCCAAGTTGGCTAGTCATAGCACACTATGCGCTACTCGAACAGCACAAACTTTTGCACTTGCAACGCTTGATGTTTTATGAAAAAACTTTAAATATCATTCTATGAAAATGATGGTTAAAATTTGATGATGCAGATGAAATCGTTACTGCATCAAATTATTTATCAAGTATTAAAAGCAATGAAAAATATGCAATATCGTTCCGAAATAAATTCATGTATCTATGGTTGCAATCAAATATTGATGAAAAAGCTGAAGAAACATAAATATTAATAATAATAATGATGGTTTTAGTGGAAAGGTTCATTTTAATGAATGAGTTTTTAATTGTGATTTTAATGAGAAAAGCTCGTAAATGCTTGTGCAGTTTTGTATGATATTTTTTTTTCTTTTCATCTGTTTCGCAATGTAAATCGTGGCATTTTGAAATTTAATATGTAGACGAAATTTCAATAACGTACCGACTCGCTTTGTGCGTATGCAAACAGACATATAATATTTCTATATCTATATTGCCAATGTAAATTATTAAGGGATGGACGGGAAAATAAATATCATTGGTGTGTAAATATTATCGACATCCGATGAATTTCAAACTTTTATTGGATATGTTGTGTTTCATAGTAGTAACTGTCGCATCATGTATTAAGTACACAATGATACTTTACCTGGGCAATAGTAGAATTGGATTCGGTTGAAAACAAAGCGTCTGGCTCTCTTTCATCACTGTATTACATTGAGGTTTTGTATTTTTTACATTTTGAATTGAATTCGAAAATTTCAATTTCAGCAACAGCAACGATACGATTTTACAGAATTGTTGGTGATTGATAAATTTATTTATCATTCACAAAGCATCACAAATAAAATTTATATAATGAACGAATTCGAGTGATACCTGGGGGAAAAATTGCATTACAATAAGTCGATTATTTTGTAATTCGTGAGAGATTAGTTAACTTTTTCCTGAAAACGCTTGGGGCTGATAATGTGAATTGTCCAGGGAATTTAATGGCAGAAGTCTTGGATATTTCAACGTGTTGATTTCCAGAGCGTTCTGTCTACATGCGCAGAAGAGTACACATGGATGATTTATCAAGATATCAGGATACAATTGCTCTCGTACTTGTCACACAAATCTAATTTAGCAGAAAATATTCAGGTCGCTGATGTTTATTTCCTGATTAATATTTAAGAATGGATTTCCTGACTGAAGTGTCATTCATACACTTCAATAAGTATCACTCAAATGAAAAAAATAAAAAAAAAAAAAACCTGAAGACTCAGTTGAGTTTTCAAAGGGTTCTGCTCTCTATTCCAGGAATATTCGTCTGTGTATTCAGTACACGATGGCGCCCGCGGCTTGAATTGAAAATCGATGAATGTGTAAACAGGGAAACTTTTTATAATTTCGCTTTTCATATCGTTCATTTATTGCCCATTCAATCTGATATGGAACAATCACATCGTTATTTGGACATCTATGATTTTTTGTGAAAATGAACATTTCAATGATTGAAAGAATAATATTGGAATAGAGCTGCACAATCGAGATTGAAACGTTTATTTCATCTCTCAAGTAATATCCGTTGAATACCAGCTAAAAAATCTAATTCTATCAGGAACAATCAACAATGTAATTTCTCTCTCTAAACTCAATTCAATAATAAAAACTCATTAATATTTATATTCTGAAAAGAGAATTCCTCAATATCAATTAGCTCATTTAAGTATTTTATCTCTACCAACAATTCCTAAAGAGACTCTGAGTAAAAATGAGTTCAAATCCACGACGACTTCCGAAATCTGTAGGTGATTCATTATAAACTGAATTCTGCATTCAACCAGCAAGTAAAATAATATATCGCGCAACACTTCTTCCCTCACCATACAAAATAATCTCTATTAAATATAATAGAATGAAAATACGTTGGTTTTATAGCAAATTGTACGTTATATCACTTCACCACTCGGCTGGGATGTCCCGTATCAGAAATTAGGTAGCAACCGGATGTTCCGCTACCTCTGACTCTGTACTTTCCTGCTCTCTCATTTAGCAGAATTGCAATAAGAGGCCAGTAGTCGCCCAGTTTCCGAGCTTCTCGTTCACTCTTTCTTTATCATTCTCTTGAATTCCGTATTGGTGCATCCCTTTCGCGCGTGCACGCGACTCCACCTAACTGAGAGTGAGCCAGAGTATGATAGTATGAGTGGGGGTAGAAAGAAGACTGGTGTAAGTGAGAGAGTACGTGAGTGAAACGGAGAGAAAGGAGGTGGGTGATCCAGGTCGGATTCAATTATCCGATATTAAACTGCCCCTAACCACGTCCGTGTCGACCCCTTTGGCCATGTAGGTTCAAATGGTTGTTGCTACTAGTATAGCCAACCCCTAGAAGTATTAGATTGAATGGACTCCAGCGTGTTGCTCTTGCCATTACACGATAGAAGTACGTCCATCCAATGTGCTCGTAATAAACTCCCTTCTCGTTAATATTATTACATTCTACTTATTTCTTCTATGTGAATAATGAACTATCATACATATATGAGTTGTTGCTGAATTCGTGAATGAATGAACGACAGTGAGCAGTAGAATGTTGACAATAATTACGACGATACTTTTTTATAAGAATCCAAAATGATTACTTGGGAATTTAAAATTGTTACAGCTATTTCTGCTATGAGTATCTATCCAATTTTTGCATTCTACTTGTCACAATTGCAATAAATTTGGATACTCAAAAATCCATTTTAATATAGTTTATAATGATAAAAGTGCAAAGAACGCTGATATGTTGTTAATAAATATTTGGACTTATTCATTCGGATTCGTCGACTTTAGTGTGTATTCAGCATGTTTAATTTACAGATATTTTGCAACCATTTACTTCATTCAATCTCTTGGTTTTCTTTTTGCTCATGTACGTTTATCTGATGTGTGCGCACTTATTTGTAACGTGGTGCCACTCGTAGGAGCGTGGGGTACTAATATTGCCTGTGTAGCTACATACGTTTTGCAGACACCGGTTCTATATATTTGCAATCGAGATATTCAGCTCGTTAGGATGGGCTTAAACGCCGCGGCTCTCGCGGCTTGATGATAATTAAATTGCTTCACGGAGTGAGCAGTGACTAAACAGTCATTATAACGACTAGGTCATAATTGCGAGACTGGTAACGAACGGAACGACGAGGCCCGGATAATCGACGAGAGAGCGCAGCCCTCGGATACAGGGCCTCCATGCCCTCTCTGTTAATTTACTATTATAATTGATTTGCATATAAATTGAATCCATTCAAGCTGAAGCGAGATGTGCTTATATATACATAGACTTTAATGACGATAAAATGCGTTTCAACATACTTACAAATATTTTTACCAAATTATCTTTTTGGCCAAATATCAACTGTAATTGGATAATATTTGAATAAGTCGATATTTTCAATGATTGGGCGTTCGACTGATGATGAAATTATTCGTGGAATCGAGAAGGGACGTTTCATTCGTTCAATATTTAAGTTTGTTCATATTTGAAAGGGAAATACAGGGAAACACAGTGAAATCGATACAATGTAATTTGTAGAATTGTAAATATTTCATTCGATGTAAAATTATTGCAAAAATTAGACATCATCTATATAGTTCATTCTTCTGTTGAAAAATGTCCGAGACTACATTTGCGTCATAATTTTCCATAGAGAAATAATGAAGTTTCGTCACAGATGTTTTAATTTTTGCATGCTGTCGGTAATTATACATTACTGTATTGTCCTAGAAAAACCGCATTATTCATCTGGTTTCCCCAACCCATATACACAGATTCTGTTTGCAAACATCACGAGCTCAATTTTTTTTCTCTTGTGTACCGTGAGATCACCGGAGGATTATAGAAGAGGTTTTCTTTTTTTGTTCAAGACGGGAGGAAATATTTAATTCTGGTAAAACATTTCTATAGAGGTGTATTACCAGAATTAAATAAAAATAAATAAATTAAACGAACATTATTCCGTAATACAATTATGATTGATTAATTACTGGAAACTTTATAAAATAAACACAAATATATTTATGGTTATACCACGTCTCTAATGATGGTCAGTTGAAATGACCGCGTAATTCTGTGGCGTGCGAGTTTGCGGTACTCGAGGTGAGAACTTGACCAAACTCATCGTCACTGAAGCATAAATTTTACTTTATGCACAATAACTTTTAAGTTGCCATTGTTGAAACATGTTCGGACTGTGATTGATTTCTCGACAGTGGTTAATGAGACTGAGTTGTATACGCCTTTCTATTTGAATTACAAAGATCGATTTCACTTCATCCCCCATTGTCTCTTTTCTCACTTTCGCTGCTCTTCACTCACAGGAAATAGTCATGCTTGTTGCAACCTCAATTTATATACACAAACAATTTAAATAGTCTACTTTTTCTTTGCAAGTCTCTTTGAAACAAACAACTCCAATGAATAGTTCATTACTTTTATACGCATAATAAGCAAGTTGAATAACTTAAATCTAATCTTGAATGCTAAACAATCTTTCTCCTACATTTTTATACAGTCGATATCTCTTTGCGCATTCAAAACGATTATAATGATTGCGAGCCGCAGAGAGATTGATCTCCAGTTTCGCGTGCGGCCAATGCACGTTTAAAGTGCCGACGTGAAAGTTCATTAGAGCCTGCCTGATGGACACGTGCATTAATCAAGATTTTAATTACCACAGTCGATGTAACTTGGCCTCACTCACTGTTAAACAGAGAATATGAGTGTGAGAGAGCGAAGGGGAGACTAAATGAGGTAGAAAAATGTAGAGAGGGTGCGAGGCGCAAGTAACGAAGGCGAAAAAAAAAACGCAAACACATATCCATTTATATCTATTCACAAATGTGTGATGTATTTATGTGTCTATGTGTCTGTTTGTTACAAGTATTTGAACGTATAGACACATATTCACATAGTTAGTGTGTATACAAATATATGTTACGCATATTTTATGTGCATTTATATGAGGGAAAGTTTTCGTTAGCGCTGTTGGTGAGTAATAATACTATACTGTTCGTATTTCGTGTGAGCTTAATCTAGACTCGGCGCCGGCTCTAATTAGAGCTCTTCTCCGGGCATGAAGATTAAAAGCCGGGCCTAAGTGCTCACGCGCGATGTAGTGCGCCTCGTGTCCGTTTCATTTTTGTTTAGTACCGATCGGCCAAGTTAGTGAAATGCACTCGCTTTTCTATCACCACTCTTATTCAGATGATACATTTCTCATCTTCTATGGTTTCGAAGAGTTCGATTGTATTGCAAGTAATAGATATACGAGCAAGGGATAGTAATTTATGGAGTAGAGCAGAATCAGGGTGGCTCTTGTTGCGAAGTTTTGTGGATAAAAAGAAGGCAGAATTTCCACGTCTTAATTTTCAGCGCTTCTACTTTCTTAACAATTTATGGTAATGCTGTAATAAATGATGACAACACGTTCGAATTTTTGTAAACAGTTTATCCTGAATGTTTTTGCTTTACTGAATTGTTTGGATTATTTTATAGACAATCGCGATTTTACTCCAAATTCTACACTGTGTTCACATATTGAAATATCTTAATTGTGATGATATTTCCGATTGTTTATTCTTTTTATAATATGAATTTTCAACCGTGCGTTTTTTTTCCTGGTTCCAAAATAAATTTTTATGAAGATTATGAAAGGATTTTTTAGCGATCTGCAATTTTGTGCTCGTTATGTGGTGAAGGGGGAGAAAAAAATATTGATGAAGGCGCGCGCGCGTAAGCTCAACATTGGGCTCACCCACACTCTATATAACTATATATGGTGGGAGAGACGCTAAAAGGTTTCGAGGTGTATCGAGGAGATTTTGCTTTTAGCACATTCACGATAAAACGCGTTTCAAGCCTCCGCCCGGTTGACGTTAATGCCGATAAACGTCGTTTCGTATAACAAACGGGTGTGTGTTCCACGTTCACTCAGTTACACGTCCACTCGGTTATGCTGTCTCTCATCGTTTCTCGTTAATGCTTCGAGCCACGTGAACCGAATTGTATTAATGATGTGAACGCGTTACTGTATCACTGATGTTGAAAAAAAGTTTAATATCTATATTGTTCTCGAGCACGCGATAAATTTAATGTTTGTAGCGGTCAGAAATTTTGGTGTAATAATTTGTAATTCAAAATGATAGTTGATATTATCAAAGATTTTTATGTGACACTCTACATATTTGGAGCTGAAGTGTCAACATGGATCAGTATTGATCATTGAATGAAAAAAGCGGGAAAAAATCAATGATCTCAATTACTGTAATTTCATCAATACGTGAATTCATTTTGATCATTAATTGACCCATGATATCTCCGAATCGAATTGTGGCAAAGCGAAAGTGAAGAAGTTGTTTGTAGGAAATTGAATGGGGAACATAAAGCATTTTCATTTTCATTGATCGTATGATTATTTATTCTTATTTAACAGTTTGAATCATTGACAAAAATCGATGAAAATTCTCATGGATTCCAATCACTGACCTATCATTTTTCCATTTGTTTCGAAACCAATTTTTATAAAATCATGCTTTTATTAGAGTACGTTTGATAATACTGAATTTCTATTAAATTTGATTCAAAATTTCGTCTTGACTCATTTCATCTGCATCTACTAATACCTAAATGCATTCACACCAACAGACCCTTTCGGACCCAACGCACGTCCCTGTCTAATATTTTCACTACCCTTCTCGATTTTACGTTCGTCCCGATCGTCATAACAAGAACAGGTTCCACTGTATGTGAAATGAACTATCATAATCCATTTTAATCCTCTATAAATTGAAAAAAAACAAGCGATTCTCGAAAACATAGCAATTAGTATTAAATTACAAAAGTGATAATATGCACAATAAAAATATTAAATTCCCAATCATAATCATAACCAGTAATTTTATTTCAATCGCCCTCAAAGTATCCAACCTAACTATGACAAAATGCATAAGTCCACCATTAGCAAAACTGGAAACAACCCAACATTACTACCATTATAAATTATACTCTACCCCGTATAATTCGAGATTAATATTAATCCAAAAGACATTCCCATTAGAAAATATGTGCGCAGGCAAACTGACAGTAAATGGACTTTCTTCATTTCAATCCGCACATATAGACATACGTATATATTTACAGCTAATGCACAATATAAGGACAAAGAGGGTTGTCTGCACTGTTAAATATATATATATATATATATATATATATATATATTTATAATATAACATTGAAAAGGGGAAAGTGAAAACACGCAAACATAGGACTCTCGTGTATACCGTGGCCTCGTCGAGCAGGCATCATTAAATCACAGAAACAGCCTCTGTTATTGACTTCGCCGACAAATTTATCGTCGGCCGGTGCGCGTTTCGGTGTATGGTGGGCCCTCGACCCCCTTTGGCCACCTCATGCGCCACCCTTCCTATCCAAGTCACCCTCAGAATCCAGCACAATATACGTATATAGCACAACGGCCTCTTCCGGAACATCCCCACTACTCTCTCGGCCCGCGTCATTGTTCTGGTTTATACGGTGATTTGTGGATTTTACTGCACCCTTCTCTACCCCACCGGCGCTCACACTCAATCTCTCTCTTTCTCGTCGTTGCCTTTCTCTACTTTATACTCGTGACCATCCCATTCGCACTCACTCTCATCCAATGCTCTCGAGCATTTTATGGACCAGTCTGGTCCATGGTATTGTGAGTAAACACTCTCGTCAATGACGAGTTACTGTCGATCGTCAAGAGGGGGAGAGAGTGGGAGACAGGCACTAATGGTCGACGCCATCATTGTATAATTCAAACTCATGTGTAACAAATAGTCTGTAATAGTAAATTCATTCACAATTTTTATTCATCTATTTTATCACTTAATTTTGGAATCAAAAAGTTTATGGGGTGTTGGGGATTGGGAATTATGTTGTTGGATGATCGCATGATATGTGGTGTGGACGTTGATGGGTTAATCTTTTCTCATACCTTATCTGCTGAAAGGGATGTCTTCTTTTAAGAGAATTAGCTTGAGTAGATACGGAAGAATTCTTCTGGAAAGTTAAAGATGGGAAGTTAAAGGGAAGTTTAACTTCCCATCCAACACCACACCATATATATTTACCACTTGTTTTTTGTTCATCTCAGATTTGAAAACAGCATCTCATACAATAATGAAACAATGGTAACTGGAAAAATTCTGCAATCATAACAATTTATATTTCTTTCAGTATTATACTTTCTCATCATTCTCCTTTAATTTCTCTGCCTCTTGCCTTGGTCTTGAATAAACGTCGTCACCGCTTCCACTACCCTTTTATATAGTCTCCTCTTACTTTACCCTCAACCCTATCGTCGAGGAAAGAGGAGCATTCGTTAGAGGTAGATTCATCCACCAAATTGAATTAATTATCATACTAAGGTGAATTCTACATTGAGCCCCGCGTGATTCCTCACTGCCTTGAGCAAGCATTACTGGTTTTATTCCATTTTCTATTTTTATTTTTCATTCACTCACTTCCGACTTCCATCTTATTTAAAGATAAATCTCACCCAATTCATAATGAATGTCATATATTTCAATTTTTTACAAATAGAATTATTGCAACCATTTAACTTGTGCACTTAAATATAACATTGAGAGATCTTGATGGATATTAAATGTGTATTCAGTGTATTGCTATGTTGCCAGAGTTGTCATTACAACATTTACGACATTTGTTTTACGAGTGTTGTTAGTGGACGGTTCTATGCAGCCATTTACGACATATCTTCAGTAATTAGAGTGCTCATGGCATTCACCTAGCGGCTGTACGCAGCGGTTAAGAAAGAGATACATAGGCAGAGCAAAGAGAAGGAGAGATGGGACGGAGGGTGCGGAAGGGTCTGTAGCATCATCCACATCCGCTATTGAAGCACCGGTCGAGGTGTACGATTATACTCACTAGCCAGTTGTGGCCACGGTCTTATCTTCAAGATAAGGACCTGCCAACCCTTATGAATGCGTCCATTATAAACGTACTCTCCTCTATTCTACCATTGGATCCTCTTCAATAGCCAAACTGTTATATTGCTCCTCATAATTATATAGCGTATAGTGTCTTTTAGATACATAAACTACGCTTTCAATTTACATTGATAACAATTCAAAATTAATGGGTATTTTCTTTGATTATGAGCTACAGATGAATTCTACGGTATCTGATGAATCAAAATTTTTGGTTGTTCCACTTGGAAAAAGTTTTCTTGCGTTATAATTTTAAGAAAATAAAAGAAATATCTCCGGTCGGGGAGTAAAAATGGAATCAATTTGATGGATTGTTACTTTCCTTCAGCTCTTTTATAAATGACATTAGGGGAATGTAGATTTATATATTTTTAATTTACATATATTATATATGTTGTTATTTATATGACGGTAAGCGATATTATGTCTACGGGTTCGTGAAATCAACTGTGGACTTCCGAATTGAGATATTGAATTTACGCCATTGCTGTTTTGACATATTACATTATAGCTTGTCCATATAGAGAAATATGATACACAATCGGTTCAACTCTGCTTCCATGCACGCCCGGTAGAGGAAGTGATTTTTTACTCGAAATAAATAGCTTTTTGCGGTTCGTCAGGAACTGTTGATGCAAACTCAATGCTATATTTGTATATATATAAATTGTTTGAAGTATTCATGTGTGTCATACTTGATATATGCACTTGGTATTTGATAAAGATATCCTCCTTCATTTCAATTCTTTTCCAATATTCGCAATAAATATCTCTCACTGTTTATCTTCGCACACATTTTTATAATACTTTTTGGTTAGTCATTTCCTGAATGAATTATTGTTAAGTTTCTGCACATATAACTGATTTTCACACGATATTCTAATGGTCACTGCAGTGGCACAAAAGGGAAATTGCAAGGGAAATTTGAAAGTGTGCGTCACCTCTATATGTTTCTGTTTCAACTCAAACACATGTGAATTTGGTGCCTATTCCAAAAATCCAATAATAATCTCTTACAACATCAAACAGAACCGAACGTAAATAGAAATTTCAATCAAGTGTGACTCGCTTTGTTTCGTTTGAATAATAGTAATTCTTAATGGATTGAATTTGCCGATCCGAAGATGCGCAAAAAAAGAACCCCAACAAATAATTGAGAAGTTTGTGTAATCATTCAACTACTCTCAAGTCTTTCTCGAAATAATCTTAGGATAAACCACCTCCGTAAAAATACTACGGTGAAAATTAGTGATAGAGTTAATAAAGATCGCCAAAATGTCGTTGAATAGTTCGAAAAATGTTCCATGCTCTAACGAGTGTAATTACGAGAAGATGCACGTGCAACTCGATGAAAAAGAAATTTGGTTACGTACAAAAGAACATCCACAGTTCTTATGTATACACTCGCCCACATTCCCTTCAACAACATTATGACCTGATGTAGAACATTGTCTTGCTGATAAGCGATCCATGTCACCGAGTTTTAAACTGCATAGGTACAAGCAGAAATTTCTTGAATGTATTGTGGATCGGTGATTTTTTCAAGCTTTTATTCCAATGTTTTTACACTTATATCCTCACGTGAATACATTCAATACGTTATACATATATGTATACACATATTTGCGCACGAATATCGGTATGTCTCGAAGTTAATGTAGGTATTGGGTTTGGTGCACGTTCTTATTACGAATGCGGGAATTCCTTTTCGTGTACCATGTACCATGTAACGTGTGAGGTGGTAATGGAGAATTAAGTGGTAAAGATAATAGTGTTGTAACTTAAACCAATGTCAAGATATCTCAACCTTTTTTCTTTTTCTGCATTTCCTATCTACATGAAAGTGAATAAAAAAATACATTTTTTCGTACTGATACAGTTCAACTAGTACAAAAATATTCTTGATCAAAAATATTTTGACCTTTGCTGAAATAGTATTAAAAACTCTTCGAATATCAGTATTTTTTGATTTATTTGTTTTTTTCTTTTCATTTCAGATCTGAAAGGATGCTGAAGTAAATCGAACGTGTCGGTGAGTGAATTATCCAATTTTCTAAAAGTATATGTGAAACAATGACGATATGGGCTCCAATAATTATCACAGATCTACAAATTTTTAATCGATCGCTGAGTAATTAATTTGTCTTCACTCTATCAAAGTATTTCTTACCAAATATTTTGAAGCAAAATTATTGATAGATAAATTAGATTTTTTATCATTCCGTTCCTGTTTGTTGTTTCTTCGTATTGAGTACTCTTAATAAATCTTCATCATAAAGACAAAATGATTTAAGAAATATCATACACACAAATATCTTTTGGAATTCGACGTCAATTAATTTTCACGCTGAGCATTCTGCTGCAGCCCATCAAGTAGAGAGAATTAGAGAGTGACAGCGAGAGTACAGTAGCGATGTTTGTAGGTGGATCGAGAGGGTTGAGGAGATGGAAGTGAGAGGGTGGGATTGGTTCGCCTATACCCGTTAATGGAAAGTGCCCAACGATACTGCATGCATACATCTTTGCTTGTGCATGGTCCTTGAATATATCAATCGATTTTATCGATAAATGGATGTGTATACACATATAGACTGAACTATATGCCCATATAGGCACTATAGATGCAAGGAATGAGGGAGGAAAGGGACTGACGTAGGTATACAACCCGTACATAATTACATTTTATACCTATGGTCATGTGTTTGCATGGTACATATTTGTCCGGTCTATCTCACTGAAGATGGTGACCCCCCGGGATCCGGTTTCAGATACAAACACTTGATAAATTATTTTACTCATCGCTCTATTCTTTTGCCTCGTTAATCAACAAGTCCATCCATGTTCTCAATGATAAGAAATATAAAATATTATTCCTTTCATTGGAAAAAGTATATATTGTAAAATGCATAGATAAAATAGCAAAAAAGCAATAAATTTATCGATGATAACAAAATTGTATCGATAGCATTAATTTAAATAAATGACTCTCTATCCAGGCTATTAGAATATATAAGTTATACCTTTTATATAATATTAATTAATGAACAGAGTGTTTATAAAATCGTGGAAGTAGTTTAGAAAATTAGCCACATCAATTTGTTATGAATAATTCCATGTTCGCAGAAGTTTTTGAAACGATTTACAAGAGTATTATCTTCTTGTCAAGGAAAATACGAAATAGGGGATTATTCTTCTTTCGATGTATATATATCAAATTCTCATTATAATCGATAAACAATGCTAAAACAAAATTTAATTCCGATAATAAAGGTGATATATGTTGGAAATCTTGACGGAATTCTCTCTATCGTTTATACGCAGAACAAGCAGATAGGCGCACACCGGGGCTAAAGGGAAATGAGAATGAATGTAATAATATATTTAATATTCGCCAAAGCCCCTCTAGGTCTCCTCCACTCTCGATATTACAACCAATATTCTCACCCCAATCCATTTTGATCGTTTCAGTATCTTTCTCTTTCACATCTCCTTGTCTCCCTTTACATTAGCCTGATATGATATTCTCACCCATTCTTTTTTGTCATTATACTTTCTCTTTCTCTTCAAATACTGACCTTGAGATGGTGCATACATATGGTATTTTTTCTGTTTTGATATAATCGTTGTTAGTATGGATTTAGAATATAATCGCCATTGTTGATAGGCGTTGAATATTCAATTCAACACGGCGAACATTCTTTCCTTTCACGTTTCATAGTGCAGTGTAGGACTAGGGTTGAACTGTCTCCAACAATAAGATTTGATACGAATGGAAATATGATCGGCATGGTACACCGTCAGCCTTCAACCTCAAATCGCTGCGATATTAAATTTTTCTTCATCGTGACCGGAACCCACATGAGCGACAAAATTCATAAGATTCAATATGCTAGAGACTGAGGTGGGGCGTCTCAGTGAGGGCAATTCATATTATAGAACGAGGGGAATATAGCATCAGAGTAGACGTGGATGAGATGAAGAAGGAGAAGGTGAAAGGTATTGTAGTTTACATCAAATACGTGCTCTTCCCCCAAAAACCAAGCTACCCTTCAGGCACGTGATGCACACCCTCTCTCGACTCTTTAATATTTTATTTTATGCTCTACAATTCAAATATTTATTTATAGATAGGTAATATAGATTAATTTACTATCGATAAGTGACGTGAAATATCAAAAATCAAATATTTTCCTTTTTGTCGTGATATGTTAGATGAAGGAAAGTATTTTCAAGTTTGTTATTTTATTAACACTTTAGTTTTATTTGCTTTCCATCCCATTGTGAGATTGAAAAGCCATTTTTACTTGTGAAATCATTGAATATTCAGTAGTGATACGAGAATGTTTTGCAATTTTATTCAAATTGGAATTGCGAATATATAAAATAATAAAATTCCAGGTGCATGCACTTGAAGTATATGACTATTAAGGCTATGATGCTTTCAAGATAAATTGAGCAATGAAAAGGGTATTTTTTATCTATGTGAAAATAAGCGAAGAAATTCTTCAATCAAAATCAATTAGAAATTCATAACTTCATGTATATATATTTTCATCTTCAATAATCTTCTGTCAGTTTAATAATAATCGAGGTAACCAAAAGTATGGGATATTAAACTGTCCATCTTCTGGTTTATGCAATGTTTTGATGTATAGATTTTTTTTTGTGTGGCCACCCCAGTTTAGAAAAATAAATTTGAGGATGAAAAAGAAAATATGAAGTTCATAAAATAGAAAATTACATTAATAATAAAAAATTTCCAAAATGGTTTTACTATTGTTGAATATTACACGAAAAAAAGTAAAAATGAAAATACAAACCTGTCAAATTTGGTAGTGACAATACAGTCTTAGTAATAAGCGGATAAAAAAATAATAATCTGATCTCGTGACAGGCTAGCCATAATATATTTATTCATTTTTTATTTCAATCACGAGCTGGTTCATTTAGGTCTGCGTTGCAAATAAAATGTATGCTCTTGAATGGAGGCAGAGGATAACGTAACACATCAGTAAAGTTGTAGCGGTCGTTGCGTCGTTGTGTGGCGCACGTCTTGATTTACGCGAAATGGGCGTATCCAAACAGGAGCCTGCAATTAGTTTATTAATAATTAGTAAACGAGCTTGATGCAACCCGCGGAGTTCTTGGTTCACCCATATGATAGAGGAGGTGCGGTCGATTCTCTGATGATGTATATACATACATATATACACACGTATATGTATCCATGTGCATCTCTAGTTCAAATGGTGCTACCTCTCGTGCGATTGATCATGGTGATTGTACACATCAATCATTAAATTATCGCCTATGCTTCATAAATTTCATTATGATTGCTTGTCTCCTTTTTCCACCAAGTAGATCTTTTTATGCTGTTCTATAACCTTTCATTCAGCATTATCTCCAAATAGGTTTTCCCTGATTGATATTAGATTATAAATATAATAGAAGATGATGATCAGTATGAAAGATGATCATCACAGTGAGCAAAATAATAAAAAATGCAATTTTATCAAGTTTGCTTCGATTGATCGTCCCGCTTCATTTTTCATTGAACATAAAGTCATATCAAAATTTTAATCTGCGTGATAATCTACTTCACCCCACTACCCTCCATCGTCATATAGATCCATCGTAGTCATTCTGTTATTTTCACGCGTGAGAATGATAAAAGGAAGAAATGAAAACACATAAACTTTAGTATTCCGAACGAATATGCAGTAGTGAGTTGGCGAATGAGAGTGCATCCGTCCACCTTGTCCCATATAAATTCGTGACGGTTAGTATTGTAAAAAAAGAAAGAAAAGAAAAAATGGAATTGTTGGTGTATACGTTGGTATATTTTGTATAGAGAACTGTGAATGAGAATCATAAAACAGTATTGTTTTGTTCTTCTTTTTTATCTCGATATGTTTCTACAAGTCCGTTGAGAAATATACGCATTGTAGCAAAACTCATATCTAACCATGGCACGTCGAGGATACTTACACGCAACAAGAGTGCGCACGTCATATAACACTGTTATATAAATATTCATCTATGAACGAACTGGAATCGTACGCTTTACGATCAGTTTATACTGTATACACATCTCGAATTTACCGCGAAAACTGACTGTCTCCGACTATTTTCTTGTCTCATATTCAACACTTATTCAACATATTATATGAGAAATAGCAATATATTTTTGTACGTTACACGTTTTTATTGCCATAGTTCGTATGAGTTTATTCACTATTGAAATAGCGCACTTGCACGATTTTTTATAACATGAAATGACTTGAAAACATTTTTATTCATTTTTTTTCTGCGTTTCGTACTGGCTGTAGATGAATTATTATTACGTATTATCAAATTATAATCATGAAAAGTTAATCAGTGTCAAATTGTCGTGGAGATTCGATTCTATAATCACTTCGTTTACCAATATTTATAATTTGAAATGATATTCCCATTCAAATTGATAATCTCACTAGTAGTTTCATTTATGAAAAAATAACTAATTAAAATTTGCCTAAGTATTTCGAAAGTTGGTTGGTCAATTGTTGGTTAGAGTCTTGCCTAAACACGTTAAACTCGAAGTGTCCCACACCAAGACTGTATTAGGTCCTCCAAGTCCTGCGGGAATCCCACAGTGATGAGGACAATACACCTGAAATATGATAGTTCGATCTCTATTCCAATATCAAACATTTGCAATTCAATGTTTTGTCAAAAGAAGCACGAAAAAGTAACGCAAAATAATTAACTAAAAATCATTGAAATAATAGTCAGTGGTAGGATTATAAAAAATAAATATCTAACTCCTGAAAAGATTGTTAAATACCCAAAAATATAATTTAACGAGATTTTTTTTAGGCGAGTGATAGAATCGGGGGAAAGTTCAATAATTTTTTTACAATTTGAATTCAACAATGTATTGATTTGGTTACAATGAATATAATCTGCAATTTGAATGTGCATATTTTTAATAAATGTGAGTAGGGATGTGAGTGTAACCGCAATTAAACGAGTCTGTCCGTTTGGCATTGCGCGACAAAAGCGAGTAATGAGTGGAGTAAAGAGGGTCTCATTGCATGTCGTTATGTACATCTGTCTCATCCATAGGGTGATGTCAGGGTATCTACATTTACATATATAGATGAATGTTTGCATTTTTGTGACTATTCATATGTGAAACAAAATTTGTTTGCATTTCTTTTGATTTCATCGTTGTATTAATTATTCATTGCATTCTGTATATTTATAATAGAATATTTCTACAAAGTCAGAACGACATATCGATTCATTAATCAATGAGTAAATTAAAGCATCAATTAGGATGACAGATCGTTTGTAGTTTTAGTAATTGCTGTAGCGACGACGATGTTTCAGCCATATACAAATGGCTCGCGTGGCTTTCCACGAGATCAAATTAGTTTCCAATTCGATCGGCCATGAGATATGAGATGATATCCCGTACCTCCTATCTTCTCAAATATAACTATAATATGACAACTTGCAACGTCATCCTACGGTTATTATAATGAAACACGGGGCGATGGATTACTGACAGAAATAAAATATCGATTGAGAATAAAATTGGAACTTCCTGCAATTTTTATCCATAAAATCAATTAATCAAACGCAAGTTATGTTTCATTGATTTGACAGAAGAGCCCAGAGTTCATATAAGAATTTTTCATTTTTCATTGATGCATTATTGTCATCATGTCATCACACATGGACATACACTTCATTTGAGTCTAATTAACAATAATAATATCAAACAAGATGACTTGTAAACACTCGACTGTATAGACGACTCTGTCACGCTTGTCTCTCCCCAAGCAGGCATTAATTATGATTGACCATTAAATTACTTCCACAAACGAAAATTATAAATTGAAATACTTTATCATGAATAACTATCATCGATAATTGCCTTTTATAATTAATTTCATTTTTTTTCCCAATGTTCAATTAAATTTCGTCAACGTATTCAACATCGAAATGATGAGCGAGCAATTTTTGTCTCTGCTCATTTACTTTCTTCTTTTTTGTTAATCGCGAAATTCAATGTGATTTTACTGTTTAATTAATTGTGAAATTTATTTTGGATTTGTTGATTTATCAATTGTAAATGATGGACATATGTATATGTCGGTATCATGTAGGAGGACCCTTTGGATTTGTTCCGGTACGACACTCCAGATTCTCTCGCGTGTTGCATACGGCTCGTTTGCAAACGCATCGAACTATGATTTGGTATTTAGTCACCATTAGGGACGCATTAGCTCTGATTACTCATGCATTCATATGTATGTATGTTGTACATGTGGAACGTGCATACACGCATGAGAGTACATGCACAAAGTGCATATACGCGTTCGCACATCTTGTCGATTGCGTACAAACGTTTGTATTCACCACTGACAACCCCCCGCGCGCTATTCGCGCGCAATAGATCGATTGTGTGAACCAATCTACAAGCGATTACGGGATACTTCGATTAAAGTCAATATACGCATATGGCAGTAAATTTACTCTAAATAAACACAGCGTTAGTTATCACGATAATAGTCATCAGAGTAATTGCGCAGGGAAAATAATTGTATAATTAATTATCATAATCGAAATTTATACACAGCGTGTTATTAATGATAAACAGAGTTCAAACTTTGAAGTGATTTTGGGCTTTCCTATTTTCTAGGCTTCGTTAAAATTGTTCAATCTGTGAACTATGTAAACTATCTTAGCATAGTTTTATGATGAATAATTTTTTAGATATCAGTTCTACACAATTGTCCATTCTTTTTTTCCTTTTTGGTTCGCCCTAATATTCCAGTATAATCCAATGAATTGGATCACAAAGTTTCTCTTTCTGCTACATGATCAGGAATATAAAATTTTATGAATCTATATAGAGACCTGAGAAAGCCGTTTGATTGAAATCATAAAAACGTACTAAAAAAAATGTTGGTATGAAATCAAAAGAATATATTATTGCGCCGCGATTCTTCGATAAATATGGTAATACTTCGGGTACACTTCTGTTGCAATACCATGAGATTTTATGACAATATTTTTCTCAGTGCGTAAACGGGTATCCCATACGCTCCTTTTTTCTTCAACCAAATTCAATATTGATAAGATATTACAATTGTTAAAAATCATATTGAATGTAGCGAGTTTTCCTTGGTGTAGATGGAAATATTTAAAAACATCGTACAATGTTCCCATACAAATTGTCGCCTGTTTCACAAACATTGAATGACAATGAAAACAAAAAAGTTCCAAATGAGTCGGCAATTCTATCGCGCAATCAACATATTTCATCTCACAATTAATAATTATATTTCATTCAAATATTTTTAACTACTTTATAAAATGCATATTCACAAATATTAATGACCTCAATTTATTCTCTCTCCAATTTCATCAGATGAGATTTATTTAATCACGGTATATTCGCAAATATTAGTAAAGCAAAAAGAAGAAAAAAAAAAAGAAAAAGATAAAAAAGAAATAATAATTGAAGGAAATATCATCACAAGTATATCCGTTTCCTTTTACTTATATTCTATCTCTCGTTCCCGCCACTTTGTTTTCTTCGGCACGAACAAAGGTCACGCGGGCCACGATTCAACGCTATACTTACGACCCTTCGCGCTCATCATCTCACAGACATTTCATTATATGAATCAGCCAACAGCATCCCATAACTCCCTGTGCCTTCCACTCCCTGCCCCGCTTATATCTTCGCGTTGAGAAAAATGATAGGAAGAAAAAAGAGAAAAAAAAATGTGCGTGAGTACATAAAAGAACCGAGATGTTGTAGTAATATAAGTACATAAATGTATATACATATATGCCTGAGGTATAAAAGCTTAATGTAAAGAATCGAGGCGCGTATCATCCATCTCATTGCATCTTTGATTGGCTTGGTTCAATTTCTTATTGGTATTACCGTGCAAAAATCCATTTGTGATTTCATGTTTATAATCGATATTATACTCAAACTTAGACCAGCAAATTAATTTCATTCTGTTGTATTTAATTTACTTCCAAATTAATTAATTCAAAAATAAAATTCATATTATTTTCTTAACCTTTTTTTTTCTCTTCTCAACCACTACAAAATCGGAATGAATGTTAATGAACCAATTAATATCAATCTTGATGGTAAGAGAGTGGAAAGTTGTGCTATTCACTCGAGTCCAATCGCGGGAATAATTAAAATGAGCAAAAGTTGCTTGGGAAATGAATATATATCAACGGAATATTTTTCAGAGATGATTACTTTTGATAAATAACAGAATTATTCACAATTAAATTTAAAATCGTTTTATAAATTGGTATAATGAATGGAAATGTTTGTCTTGCAAACGTTAATTATTCTGCATCGATCCATAATTTAATCGCACAATTTTTTTGGTTTTTTTTTTTCTGATTTTCGATTGCTATGAATTAACATAAAAAAAGTCATAGACAATTTCAATCACTCTCTCGTTAACAAATTCTACGTTCGACTTCACTCTCCCCACATCTCCAAGATATGTCACCTAACCAAATCGTAAACTTTCCCATTACCTATACACAGAACTCCAATCGGCAGATCACACCCATAACTATTGTAATTAATTTCCTTCAATTAAGTAAAAAATAAAATTCATATCACTATCTTATTTTTCATGGATTTAACTACACAGCCAGAATGTTAATTAACCAATTAACATTAATCTCAAATATCTTTATATACAGTAATAAACTAATAACAGTAAATCTCATATCTCCTCGATAATTATCCCCATGGATTATCTCTACCACAGTTTCTCACTCTCACTTCATCCCTTCTCGCACTCTTTGCACACGATTCGCTCGTTAAATTATATATTCAAATGTTCGCAATCGCGCCATAATCGAATCGGCGATATACACAAATATATAACACACACCTACACTCACACTATTTCATATATATTCTCATAGGTATATATATATTTATACTATTCACATACACAAATTCGAGACGCGTGCGCGTGCGATCCAACCGCAATTTTTCAACGATCGTAAATGCGTTCCGGTGCCGGTGACGTCACGCCAACGGAAGTCGTAAAGAGTTTTATCAAATTGCTGGCGCGTGCGGTTGGGTAAAAAGAGTATTGGAGACGATGGGGTGGAGACGGGTGAGGGTTGGAAGTATATACCAACACCATCAGCAACACGCTGCCATACAGCAGACTGCATTACAGCGTATTTATATGTATATATATATGTATATATCCTCACATGTATACACAGTGGTGGCATACAGTATTGTTAGTGTGATAGTTTTGAATTTCCATACACAAATTCACGAATTCGCGGGTGAACAAAAATATATATACACAATATATAGAGTGGAAAAGGGAGAAAAGGGAGAATATCACGGTGTATATAGCCACTTCCGGCAATAGATTTCACCGCATAGCCAGTGCTATATTCTCGCTACGCTCGCACGGAGTTACCGCGCTCGCGGGCCTTGGACGAGTCGCTTTATGGTAGATATAGCTAGTCAGGAGAATATAGGGGATGAGTTTGAACCTCCGTGGGTGACTATCAAGGGGTGAGAATTGTGCCCGGTATATACAATTGAGGCTATTGTGTCCCGTGATTTGTGGCGACGATTTTTTTTCCCTGACTTCCGCACTGTGTCTCTGGACAGTCGGGCGGTAGACCCGACACCCTCCTCTTTCCTGCACCATCTCGTGTCGCTATTATCTACGTGCTTTTGAAAAAAAAAAATACGAGAGACTTGTTCGTGTGACAAAGTTGACCGGGGTAAATCGTCTTTTGTGAGTGGGTCAAGGATTCCATAGATTTGTTGGGAGTTAGAGACATTTTTATCGTAGTGACACAGTTTTTAGATTTGTGTGTTGGTTGTTGGACAATTTTACTCCTGAATTCTTGACCTTCATTTCCTTTGCTTTTCATATAATGATTGGGTTGGATATATATCTTCTCAGAAATATTTAAATATTGTGAATGTTCATAAACGGTATGGGAAAGTTGAAAAAGTTGTAGTAATTAGTGAGATTTTTCTGTATAAAAATGTCCAATGGTGGTTACGAGTGGTTAAAGAGCACTTGACGTAACGATAGGTAGCAATTTAAGCAGGGGAAAAAAAAGATGGCTCAAATATGAGTGTGTTATATTGACACATGAGTTTTATGATTTTGTTTTTGCGACTATGCTAATTTATTATTATGGAAATTCTTATGATATCGTTAAGTTGGATATTTTATTAGGTCTCGTTTGGATTTATTTCACAGCCAAACTTTTCTGTTTCATTTCCAGAATGTTTCTCATATCTAAACACTGCTCTTATTTGTAATATTGGTGAACTTTATTTTTAAGAAGATGCAGAGTTTATTACGATATTTATTGATTTGAAGACTGGATTGTAGACAGAAATAATTATTTCGTTTCAAATTCTAACAATGTATCTCATTACATTATAATAGTATGGGAAACCGTGAAATGAAGCTTTTTCTGTCCGCTTTATCCCCCAATCAAGAGTTCATTCATCAATGATAGTCCCATTCACACTTCCATGGTTCATTAACTCAAGGATAAAATATACTATGTAAATATAAATACAATGATTTACAATGGAATTTTAATATACTGGGTGTCTTTGAAAAAGTGTATTCCGTATTGTCACATTTGAATTCTTTATGATATTTCGATGTTTACGAAATTAATGGGATAAAAAAAATAGAGTGGCCATAAGTATTTGTTGTGTTTTGAAAGAATATAAATAAATTAATTTTTGAAACCCCATAAATATGTTCCATAAAACAATATCAAGTTCTATCTCACCAATTGTTAAATCTCGTTTATTTCAATATGTTTAATCCCATTATTCGATAAACGAAACGTAATATCACTATAAATTGTCTTTTTCCAATATGTTATTGAAGTTTTGAGGATTCAGCGACCTGTAACAAATTGGAGTATAACAAATAAAGGGAGATCGGGGGAGGTTGAATTGTGGAAGTGTGCAGCGAGACTACGGAGTGCGTTAGTGTGCGTGGACATTCTTGATTCGTGTCGAGCAGCTCATTTTATATTCTGGTCGCAGGTTCAGGTTTCTTGCCTTGCGTCCCCCATCGTATTTATTCAAGAGCATTTCGACACCTCCAAAATACTTGAGTAACCTTTCTAATATCATTCAAAAGTCAATGAATTCAATGTTATTGGCGAAATTCAATGTGAAAAATATCATAATAAAAATTGAATCGAAAATATATGTTGCATTTATATAGATGTGTATATTCTTTATTATTGTCATAGCATTTTTTGTTTTCCTGAAAAATAATAGTGATTACATTTTCATCTGTATTTATGCTTGCAATGCACGTATGTATGCAACTACCTGTCTGGCTCGCCATACGATGTTTTGTGATTTAAATTAATCGAAAAATATGCATTGTGTGCTTTTGTATACAATATATGTATATCACGCGTGTTCATATAATTGCATCATTTTTTTCTTTTTTTTATCTGCATGTGTATTTTTTTTCCGTTCGGCTATGGAATTTTATAGCCACCAGGATTGTAACATCCAGATTACGTCCAATCATCTGCCATCAGCTGGCAATAACTTATTCGTTTTTCACGCACGATTTGATTCATTATCATTCTGTTATTTATATTTGGCCGCGAGGTCAACGAAAATTTGAATGTAGATTTTTCCGTTCAACGAATGGAAAAATTGCCGCATCTCGCCGCTAATCAGTTTTCCCAATTAATTTTCATAACCCCCGTGCTTCTCTTTTTCATGAAAACCAATAACGACGGGGGGAAAAATAAAAAATACCAATGAAATAGTAGCGAAATATTTATATTGACATTCGGAATTATTAAAAAATATATGTGTATAAAGGGATGAATGTATTGGATGGTTTCGATAAAATATATTTCATGTTAAAATGAACATTTCCAGATTTATTTCAATATATATAGTATATTCTCTGCGATGAACTTTTGTTATTGCGTCTACATTTCACAAGCGAATAATAAATAAGCAGCAAAGCTGTGCGGTAACTGCGGGGAATTTTGTTGTTTCTTTTGGATGGCGGGTGTATATATATACTTCTGTAATTCGTTGCCGGAGTCGAATTTCTTAAAGGCGACCATTGTGCCAGGCTTATTCCACTGATAATGGTTCCATTCATGGAGTTATAATGGTTACCCTTGCCCTCATTTTGTGTTCTTGGAACACGTGTTTCATCTCATTTGTTATACATATGTAGAGAGTCATAAGTGTGTTATATTAATTCATTGAAATACATCGTGTGGCTGAAAGCAGAAAGTATGGCGCCCTAACAGTTTCATTTCTAAGATCAGAAAGGAAGTTTATGAATTTCATTTTAATTGATTCATCTGAATTAGGGAAGATAAACAAATGAAAATGACTTTTATGACATTTCTTTAATCAATATTTGAATGAAAATGAGGGAAATATAAATAATGCTGATATCGAATGACGAAAGAATAGAAAATACGATGACTATATGTAAGAAAAAAACAAACCATGTTGTGAAACTAGTTGTAGATTGATTGAAGGATTTAAAAGATACTGGAAAAATGTCCCAATGGACATTTTCATTTATCGATTCTTTGATAAATTGCGAAATAATTTCTACTGTGACATGTTTGATGAGTTATCTGAAATAGAGATATCTATCATTCACAATGTCTTACTTTATCTGTCATATAAACTCAATTTTATACTTGAAGTTTATCCATATAATAAAATAGACCTGCTTAACATTTTCATGAACCATTGAATATTTACGATGACGTTGGTCAGGAAATAGCTCGTCCAGTTTGAATTCGTAAAGTGTTTCACGACATTTTTCAACCAATAATTCTACATTTCCACTTGAAGTTTCACAAAGTCTTGGTCGTATCTCGTCGTTTGGAATTTCGTCGTCACACTGGACGTTATTAATCATTTACACCGGATCCGTCGGCAGTGCCAAAGTCTAAACGGTACTGCTCCGGAAAATTCGTACGGACGTCTCGTGGAGCACGTTCGAATCTAAATCCACTGAAATATTGAGGCCGTCTCGCGTAGAGTACACCAGCATGTATACACGAGTAGTATATATGGAAAAAGAGTGGATGAGAGTAAAGGTAGGACGAATAAACGTCGACGAGAATTTTCTGTTTGCGTTTGCACGTACCTAAGTCCACGTGCGAATCGACATGTACGTGGTTTGAACGAGATCGAAAGACACTCTCATTTGGCTTCCAATCCAATATATACACAAAATGTACTCTCGACAGAAATGGCCTCAATACACTTTGGCAATTTCGTAATTACCCAAATGTTATAGCATTTTTTTTTTAATTTCCTCTCGTCTCTTATTTTCCTAAGTGCTACGGGTTATTAAATGTAATTGAAATGGACATTCGTCTGTGAGGCATTGCCAGGATTTGATCACAAATGTTATAGAATGTGCGAGCTACAATTCTATTTGTATACATGTACACAGTATAAGTATATTTGTATACAGTAGATACTCTGTAAATTCAACAGATGGCATTCGGTATTGCACATTTTCCTCTTACAGTGTGAGAGTAACAAATGGGAAACAAGATGATGAAATTGCACCGGCGAATTAATAAAAGTTAAATGCAGGAAGCGGAAAATGAAGCCGGAATCTACGATATGCGCAAAATATTTATTTTTCTCGGTAACTTTAATTTATACAATAAAATATCCGGATTATATTTAGATGTGTATAAGTGTAGTTGTTTTTTGCGTTTGTGGGCGTTGACACAGTGTCGTAAGCGTTTTGCAGGGCTACAATATTAGTGGACCATGAATGCACGCCGCATATGTTTGGACAACGTGGGTTGGTCTGAATAATTATTTTAATTAATCAAGAAGTGTGCCGCGCACATGAGAGTAAATTCAGAATAGATGTTTGTGAGCGTGTAGTACATGCATGTATATTTATCTTTCATAAGCAACTAAAGTTGATATTTCTGTGAAATTCCATTTTTCATCTCTCTACGAGTCTAAAGGCTAAGGGTTAAATGCGTTCGTAGAAGAATAAGTTTTTTTAAACACAAAAAATGAATTAATATCATTAAACAAACTCGTAATAAGTCATTTACATGAATAATATAAGTAAATTAACTTCAAAAAATTTTCGAAACGTATCGTACTACATAGAAACAATAAAATCGAATGGTTACAGCGCACTGATCGAATAAACTTCAGTTACATCTAGTCAAAGTCGTGGTCCAAATAATTTCTCACAACACACCACTGAGTAGGAAAGTAACTCATTCCTCAACAAATATTTTACCCACGTGAGACGCTCCAAAGAGCCTCCAGATTGGAATAACTCAGTAATAAACATTGACTGACTGTGTATGCAGCAATAACTCGCAAAGTAGCCCATAATCGAAGAGGAAGAAAAAAGAAAAAGTGACAAAACAAATTCTTCGTAATAATAAGAATTGAAATATCATATCAAAAATGCATGCGACAGCGACGTAAGCTACGGTAGAAATTTCTTAATATCGTCGTCCATGAGCGACGGCAATAAATTATGAGCTCGAAGTTGGACGTTGAATAATGGGAAATAATTTCAGAATTGCCTGACGGTTGAACGGAGCTTTAAAGATATAGCATAGTATATACATGGGGCTTATCCAGACCGTCGTTATTCTAGTGGTTTAATACCGTTATGGTACGACATGAACGTTATTAGCATCAACTACTTACCTCTCTTACCTCCCTGCCGCCCATCTCCCTCTCCCATTGCATCACCATCACCCCGCTCGCGCTTGGAGGGTGCATGCCTCTCTCCTCTTTCACTTTCGTGGTCCTAAATTTAATTAAATTTCATGGTTTTTCGCGATTAAGGGACAAAGACGCGGGCGCAAGGGGGCGAAATTAGTTTTAGTGGGATAATTAATTTTGTTAATTATGCTTTGACAACACAGACGGGACATTGTCATATAAATGATTGTTTGATACTCGTACGTCCATCAAATGAAATTATAATTAATTAATAATTATCAATAAAATTCAATCAATAACACGTTGCTTTTTGTGCTGGAGATGGTTCATGTATACTCTCTCACTCTCTGTATATGTGTGTGTGTGTGTTTACGTAAAATCAATTATTCATTTGACGTGTATAGGGTATGGGTTGTACAAGTACACAATGCGTTGATGCGGTTCCCTCGAAATCCTGAAATGGGGCGTCTTGGTGCTGATTAGTTGGCTGCACTATTAGGGTTTCTTCGCTTGAGCGAAGAGAGGAGGTGAAGCCATTGCTTTACTCCCTCATCTCATTCTCCCTCATCTCATACACACATACACGTACATTGATGCTTCTAAAGGTCTGATTAACCCGCTCTGGACTCTCCCAATATCATAATCTCTTTGATAAGGACCTTTCATGATTATTATATCCTCCTCACTGACACAGAGACACAGATACATAGGGGACATTGTATGACAGTGATCTTGTTCGATCTTCTATCAACTATATCAAGGTGTTACAACGTTGATGAGTATATGAACACATATGTGCGTGTATTAACTTCGATTATTCCCTTCACTTTTGTAGCTCTCACTCACTTCTTCATCAATTTCAAATCCACACGCGAAACTAAAGCAAAACTGTCTTGAATTATCGACAAATTAATGTGCAGAATATTGATCATTCAATGTTGTATGGATATCGCGTGACTACAATGCAAATTTAGATGTATTGTTTTGATTCACATATGTGAGGTGCATCATGATGAATAATTGTTGATTCAGTAGAAAGAAAATGATTAAAACTAAAATAAATTTCTCTTATTTTCTAGTTGATAAATGCATTATGCAATTCCTCAATATTATAATGTACGCAATGTACATAAATATATTGAAAAATATACATTGGATCATTATAAAGTGAAAATGTCTTCCTCAACAAAAGTCAATATCTCATTTCATTGAAAATAAAAATGAAAAATATCCAACAATCTAAAAAAATCTACAACCACCGCCCATTTTCATTCTCCTCTTGCTAAATTCTTCCATACTCTCTTCCAATCAGCACAATTCCTTACAAACAAAATAAAAATAAAATAGTAGTTCTTACACTTTATTTTTTCCTTCAAAAGTACAATTTCACGCATAGAAAAACTTTCACTTACCACCACCAGATACTATAACCAACACAAAACAAAACCTATCCAAAACTATACAATAAACAAAAATATACTCGTATATGTATATATATTTATTCTTCGAGATTGCATGTTAAAGTTGATGAATTGTATACATATTCTCCCCCTACATATCTAACGGTCATTCGAGAACAAGCTCGTTAAAGTTAAATAATGCAGCATTGTGTGCATAATTTTAAACAAAACCCTTATCCTGCATCCATTCGGTCTCTTTCTCTTCCTCCTTGCCATTTTTCTGTTTCGTTCTTCCGTTCCCTTGCTCTCTCTCTTACTCTCTCACTCGTCCTTACCCTTTCTTCCTCTGTATCTCCCATTTGAGGCCGCAATAGGAGATGGTATATGTATATATATATATATATATATATATATATGTTTTTACTCACCCTCTACAGTTCCACATGTATATATAAGACTCCGGACCAATTACCTCCTTGCTACGCCGGCTGCTGCTACTGGGACGGGGTTGCATGATAGTTAATTACACCCCTTCGTACCACCCTCTCTTCTTCTCTTATACCCTCTCTCACCGCTTTCTCTTCTACCCTTTCTCCGTATTCCTCTCCTCATCGTTGTATATAACCACTCGTTCGTTCATTCTTTCTCTCCCTCTCTTATTCTCGCTCGCACTTCCTCACACTTCTCTCCTCTTGCCGCCGCTGCTAATTACTATTTTTAAAACATTAAAAGTAAAGTTTGTTAAACGAGTGGGAGTTAATTATGAAGCTACCGGGGGAGGTCGGAGGTAATTGGAGCGAACGACAAACAAAGGCTCTCTCGTATATACACCGACTTTCCTCTTGCAATACCCGCGCTAGCCCTCCTCACTGTATATACTTACTCTTATTCAGGGGTGTGTGTGTGCCATACTCCCACTGTACTTTATTTCCTTGACGGAGGGAATTTCTGATTCACCATCCACCGTTATAATCACACGGGCCCACTTGCGTCTGCTCTGTTGATACTCAACATTCATTCCGTCTCGCCAATCATGACCCTATGAGGACTTTATCCAACAATATATTTATATGTGTACATACCTATTTCCTATTCTTTTTTCCCCTTTTTGGCCTTTTTTCTTCTGCAGTTTATTCTACGCATTGCGCGACAATGCGAGTTAGATTGAATTAAATGTCCGACATTGCTTGGAAATTTCATTTTAATTTTATTCGGTTTTGTAATGTGATATTGTTGTTCGTAACAGGATCATGTAGATACATTCGTTGGCTTTCATGTCATTTATTCACATTGCGTGACTGATATACGGATGTATTTCTGATAAGAAGCAAAATGTGTTTTGTCGTAGGTGTGTATGAATTTGCTCGAGTGCAAAAAGTCTTGAAGCCTGAATAGAGATTAGTTGACATTTTTTCTTTTTGGCATTAACAACCGTTTTTTCAGGCTGATTTTAAATGAAATATCAATTTTATAATGTCAGTTGCAATGAATTATTGGCAATGTGGTCGTTTCACATGAGAGTAATAATTTCAGAGTCGAATACGATATGCATTTCAATTAAAATAAGTAGAGTTTAGTTTCTGACTTGTATTAAATGTCACATTATAGTTGTACAATCATGCATATGTTGCAGTAGCATTTATATGTATTCGTATGTACTAATAATTTTAACGAAGAGTCTGCAGACAAAGTATTATAGAAGATAATTTAGAACAGCTATTTGTTTTGTATAGGAATATTTCGCTATCAGTTTGATAATCGCTCAAAATATATGCGCTGTATGACAGCTGATTTCTTTCTGTTCAAAGAGGCAATATTGGTTGACATTTCGAGGGCATTATTGGCTGTCATTCATTGAACAATCGCGTAAAAATGATTGGCGTTCGTGAATAGTCCAGAAATGGCTCAATGCCGACACGCTCAATGTTGGTTGGCGTTTGGTTGCCATTAATCTGGTCTAATATCAGTCGTGCTATCGTGACTAATGGTTTGCTTTGTCGATACACTCTGTGATACTGTTTATACAGCACAGGTGTTGTTTATTTTCCAAATTGATCTTTTTTCATAAATACCAAATACAGATGGATATAATTTAAATTGATACGTAAGGGAGAGAGGAGGGGAAAAAAATAAATATATTTATTTATATAGTTGATTTTGATATTGAGACAATGATTGGCATGTCATTCAATTTTATTATTTCATATTTCCGACATGAATCGATTCTTATTGTTTGGCAAATACTAATGTGTCATATGTCACTGTTAAATCCATCTTTGTTGAGCTTATTCGTGGATTCCCAGACGACTCGACACCTGACCCCGAATCGCGTCGCATCCCACTAAAGTCAGTGCATCGTGCCGTCCTTGCTATTTCCGGCGCAATCCGTCAGCCCCAGTTACGAAGACGTCGCATAGCGACGCCCTCGGACATGCGTCTTCCACGGACCAATTCCAATATTTAATGTCGCTAAGAAGCTCTTTATACGACGTCAAGTACGTTCTTTATTTGAGTATGTGCATAGTTCTTATGTTCATTTATTTTATTAGTTCAGTTTCGCTTTATGTATATATATATATATATATATTGCTAGTGAATTTTTTTTCCAACTTCAATTTTTCGTTGTTTTTTCTGGAATTCGACATGCTCGTTACTAATTTTGATTCATATTTTTCAATAGAAATTTGTCGTATGTAAAATCAGGGTTTTGAGTGAACTACGTTGACGATCATAAAACGAAGATCTGTTCGATGACTTTTTTTTTATCGAATTCAATGAGAATCAATTCGATAGTAATATTGGAATTAATTCAGGATGAAATTTGATGCAGATAAAATAACTGTTATTGAAAAGATTAAATTCACATGATAAAATAATTATTCGGATTTGACAATTGTCATTTCGGTTTTTGTTACGGCGATTACAAATAGTTTTCCATTTGAAATCGTTAATTTATCTGTCACTGGTATTCTTCTCTTTAACGCAAGTAATTGAACTACTTAGATTAGCAAATTCTCATGTTTAAATTTGAGAATAAATAGTACAGTCATACATATAGAGTTGTAGTTGTCATGAAGAGGGCGTTGAGTGACAGCAGAATCGTTCTGGCGTTTCCTCGAAGCTCTTTAAGATGAAGTGAAATATATTGCACTGATGTACGATCGTGTCTCGCCTCTTTCGTGTCTCGATGTTTAATTAGTCGTGTGTTGTTGCGCTTTCCTGTCAACTTCATCTTATTCATTACACTAAATAATGTCTTTTGAATTCTTTTCACGACATCCATTCAATCAAAATATATTTGCATCATATTTGATATTAATAAAGAATTGACATTAAAAAAAAATTTTTAAACTTATCACAAATAAAATGATTTAATAATTTGTTTAAAAATATATTTAGTTGTATTTAAATTATAAATATATTATTTTCCCTACTGACTCAACATTACCAAACCGTAAAAATGTCAGTGTCAAAAAACCCATATTATCATGACACCCACGCTATAACAACCACTCTACATGTGTGGGTTTATTTATTTCAATCGTATTTCCGTGGGACGAAATTTCTTGAGACTATTGGTGTATTTGTCGAGAGGTTGGAGCCAAGTGGAAGTGAGAGGCTAGAAAAAGACAGAAGAAGAGACAAGTCATCGTGCGAGAATAAAAAACGAGAAAATAATGCTGAGGGCAGGTGTGAGAAACGCAATATACACATGTCTATATATGTTTATGTATATTCGATTTATATACACAGACAGATACACAGGAAAGTGGCGAGAAGAGTTTGTCAATCAATTGTCATGACGCGGTTATGTGGTTGAAGGATCTGAAGATTGGCGAAGAATAATTATTTATTTACAAATCCATTCATCTCATTTCTCTGGTATTATTCTTCTTCATTTCCCCTCGTTTATTAAATGGAGTTGTGAAACAATAACATTTGTTAATAATCACATTAATTATTTGGGCGAGAATATAGTTGGAAATATCAAGGGAGAAATATTGAATTCATCGCAAAATGAATTGAGCTGTTGCATTGAATGAGTTATTAATTGGAGTGTATGAAAAACAGTAGTTTACAATGAAGAATGATTAGATTTTTTTTCAATAATAATATCGTTGAATTCGTATGAATGTGATAAAAATTTATCCCGATAATTTTAATCCATTATAATCCAACACAAATAATTAGAAAACTTGTTGGCTGTTCCAACAAACTTTGTCATGAATATTACAGACGGTTTATACAACTATTTAATAATACCTATCGCACAATGCGCATTCTTATCCTAACTGTGTATATCTAGTAATAATTTAACCAGTTATAAAAAAAAAACACTTTTTGTTTATCCAATGTACATTTCAGTATAACCATCAATTTCCCTCACAGACTTGAAATAACTTTCGTGTGTAACTGTATTGTAACACTCAACCACAATACATATATTCACTCACAAAATCTGATTATCATACATATTCGAAAAAAAGATTGAAGGTAAATGTGATTCGAAGTGTTTGAGTGTGTATTCACGAGACTGCCGCACTTAACGTTTATTCCGCAAATTAATTGGCAATCGCAAGACGACTGAAAGGAGAATTTAAGTGGCTTTTTATTTCCATCGATCGCCCACGCACGTGAGAGTGGAACTTAACTTATGCGCGAGTGTCACTGTAGATGAAAGGTGAAGAATATAACGTAAGATAGAAAGTGATTTCACATTCTTCAACAAAGTACATTTTATGTTCATCGCATTTATATACACATTCATACATTAATTATTTGAATAAATATTTTCATACTGCTTGTATGTTTGTATATATAAATATTAATCAGCGATAAAACTAACAATGTGTGAATGTTTATAGATGTATGTATATATATTCTATTGAACATTTGAAGATTAGTGCGACGCCTCGAAAGTGTTTACGTTTAATTACGCTAAGAGTCTCCATTAGGTTGGACCGTTGCCAGGCACAATTCCCGGGACACGAGGCCTGTGGACCTGTTTTACCAAAGTATAGTAGGTGCATACACTTAGTGCCACCCTCTTACCCATCAGCTTCATCCAGTTCTCTCAATTCCCCTACATCAAAAGCCACGCGTAAACTCCTTGATTTCTTCGAGATGTTCTTTGGCGTATTTTGCTTATGAAGCCACTTGATTTATCAAGCAAAAGAATTTATTTGTTTTGACGGATGTTAATTGATAGAAAATTGAAACGTTGATGATTGTAAAAAAAAAGACAAGTCTATGTTCATTAAATTACAGGATTTTGACATGATTTTTCAGTCTTGTATTGTTAGAAGTATGAGAATATAAGAAGAATTATTTTTCAAGTATTTACTGGGTTGTTTAACCTCGGATTCGGATATTACAGTTCATGTTAATTTTGCGGTGGAGAAAAAAAATGAGAGGGATGGTAGAATAAATCGAGGACATTACAGACGGGAAGGAGAAAAATCGGGGAGAGAAAAGGGTGCACGAAATGCAAGGGTGAGCGGTGGTTGTCGGTAACACCGGTTATTAAGTAGATGCTACATCGGTGGATGAATATTTAAGACGCTCAACAAGTTGCGGATTTTTCTTTAATCAGAGCAAGGTGGTGGCGCGTTCCTACCACCCTCTGGCGCGACGGCCGTTCGTTCTTTTGCTCTCTTTTTTTTTCTTCTTCCTCACCCTCTCTTTTCTCCTCATTCACCTCCTGCTAAGTAAGCGTCAGTCCCTTGCCACCCCGCAGGGATTTCTCGCACCACTGGTTTATCGCGCACTTAGAGACCGCCAACTGTGTTGGATTGCTCGGCCGGTTTGCGGATTTTCCACGCCAACATCTTCAATCAAACAACCCAATTTTCTTTTTGGATATAAAGAATTCCCATTTCTAAATCTTCATTTTGTCTTCGTTTTTCCTTCATTAATCATGTAAAACTTTTGACGAAGATTTTCTTATGTGAAACTTTTTTATGAATGTCCGTTTTGAAAGTTTGTGCTCGAGTTTTCGTGTGGAAATTGTAATACCAAAATTATTCTTGTAAATTCATTACATTAAAATTGATCACAACTATATTTTACCAAAGCGAAACGGGATTTTATGCATCGGGAAATCTGCACGACATGATCTAAATATTCTCTTTCGATGGCGAAATTCTAGGATTCCTTACAGAATTGTGCAGTTAAATCATTCTACAATCACAAGAAGAATGTGTAACTAATTTCGATCCTACTGTAGCACTTCTTCTCCGTTTCTCCACTCTCAAAAGAAAAAAAAAAAAAAAATGTCTATCAATTCATATCCCATTTTATAGTACAAAAAAAAAGTAATCGTTATTAAAAGCCATTAATCGCCAAGAAACTTTTCACCCATCCACATTTTACCAAATTGAATTGAAAAATAATATTCAATTTAAAATTCAACAATAATTCCACTCAGACATATAAATAATTTTCATTCATATCAATATTTATGCATTGAATAAAAGTTCAATTATGTTTTTAGTAATATTAAAATGTTCGTTGCGATGTATATGGGCGATCGATTGACGGCGCGGGGCCAACATGAGTTGGCAGCGGATTGCGCGCACGAATTGAGTCACAGTGTTGCAAGTGGCAACGTCGCGCATATTCATCGATGTATATTCGCATTGTGTACATATATACATACATACTTTGATATATACTATGTCGTACACACTCTGGATACACTCTCTACATTTCTCTCTTTTCCACTCACTTGTAAAAAGCTCCTCACAAACTATATATCGTGAAGCCATAGAGTAAATAGTTTTTCTTCGATATCCGTCGGCCAGAAACAAACAAGATTCTTTATAGACGGCGTGAAGTACTCTCCCATAAGTACGCCAAACTTGCTCTCCTTCTTTTTCATTCTTTCTTCCTTTCTCTCATTCTATTTGTCTCCCATCCTCACGCTTTGCTCGACACTCGCTCATTCACTCACTCACTCACCCTCACACTTACTCACTTGCTATCTTTTTTTTTCTTTTTCTTTTTTTCTGCTCTCTCTTCCGCGCCTTCCATCTCATTTCATCCACTGCTACGCGAAGGATCGTCGGTAAGCGTGTACTTTCAACTCGTATATACATTTGTACGCACACATACGTGTGGATATGTATTTTTATATATATATATATATATATATATAAGCACATACATTCAACATTCATGCATTTGTGTGTTTGTTTGCGCGTGCTCACAAGAGCCCCGCTTAAGTAAAGTAAGGCTTTTAGCGAAGTGGCTGATTTATCAATGTATTTATTCCGAGATATTGAATTTATTTAGCTAAGTAATGCCGCACGCGCGGTTGTCTTGTGTTCTTTTGACTGCTTTTACTCACAGTATAAAGGATTTATCAATCTCCCTTTTTTTTGTCTTCTTTTTTTCAATTTTCATTATAATTAATTGAATTTATGTAGATTGTTTAATCGGTAGAATGAATAATGAAGTGAGTAAAGTGCCGCTGACTTCGTGAACGGGATTGAAGGATTTCGTGGCACATACAAAGTATAGAACATTTCATGTTGCATAATATTTATGGGGAATCAGCGTAAAATAAACTGATGAGTTTTTTTCCGTTGTGAAAATTATTAATAAAAGATATTAAGAATTAAAATTATTTTATTAATATCAATTGTATTATCAGCTTTTGAAATACATAGACCAGATTTGTTTCGTTTAATTATATAAATTTGCGATGAAAATGAACCTTAGAATTTTTAAGATCGACCATTAATTTATTTTCCATTTCAGTGCGACACAAATATATGTCAAGTAATTGGCATTAGTGTGTGCATGGTGCATTAACTGAATTGTCGCGAGATCTCGTTGCAAATCTTCTGGTACTCGTTATAATCTTGTATAAGTATCAAACTTGCAATCCTTTCCATATGGTGGGTCCATATGGTATACATGAATCCAAATTGCTACGAACAGTTTTCCCGACTCTGTAATTAAGCAGATGAATTTTCTTCATGAAATTTGTATGATGTTTTATGTGATGAAATGCGAAGGGAAGAATTTTTTCATGTCTATTGTTGACCGTGAAACCACTCAAAATTAATTCACTTAAATTAACGCTTTCTTTATCGACATGCGTATAAAATAATGAAATTATAATATAATGACATTATCATGTAGAGAGCTTCATGTTCCAAACCAGGAGTTATTCAATCAGAAACGAAAAACAACAATGAAAAAATTAAACATGAGATGAATTGTTTTGGAAATTGTTTGAGTATCAAAACATTAATTTTCCAATAATTAACTCGCAAATAACGTTATCATCAATAAATTTTATTTTCCTGAATTTTCTTGTCTAGTTTTGACACAAATATTAATTAACAATGAATTATTACACATGAAATTATTGTATAAAATAAACTTTTGAATATCTTCAGTATTGTTGTCTCAAGTATTTGATTGAGTAATGCATCCAAATGATGATAATTTTTCTTGACAATTTTAATAATCCGTTGGTCAGTAATATCACACAAAATATTGCATAATTAATTAACACCAAACTGTCAAATATAGTCTGTAATTAAAAACTACCAACATCCGTAATTACATGTGAAATTATTCAAAATCTCAGTACTTAAAATGAACTCTAGATATTCCATCAACATGAAATTATGTAGAAGCACCTGCACACGTGTTGATAAATATCTAAATTACAGCTTTACATAAAAAGAAAAAAATATTTCAGTAAAGAATTCATCATTATTACCACTAATAGAATAATTATAATTTTTACCATTCATTCAACAATGTTTTTGCAATGTAAACTTGATAATATAATAATTAAACTGCATTAGAAAATAGAGTGGGGCAAGAGGCAAGTCTAATGTTAACAGGAAATTATACAAAAGTTTCACTCTGGCATATAGAAATGCTTCCCTCGACGCGAGGTCCCTTTCAGAGCTTATACGGCCAGCCACCCCGGGATTGGGGTCTCCCGCTCGCCCATTCCACAATATCCTACAGTCCACCCCATCTCTCTGTTTAATGCAGTCCATTAGAGTGCATTTAGATCGGAGGGATAGTTAAAGCGCGGGGTCCCAGGTACACCGACGCGCATCGTCGAATGCCACTGTAAGCGTCGTTGTCGCTTGTAGAAAATTGTATACACATACACATATTACGTGTGATATATATATTTATATATATTTCACCCCTGAGGCGCATCGATTTCGTTGGGTGCATTTGAAAGCACTAAAAAATAAATAACATTATAATAATGTATGTTCTGTAGTGAGTAAGTAATTTAGAAATGAAATCAATATTTAATAATATTCAGTGCTTACAAATAAATATTTCAAGGATATTAATCATTTTTACAGCTGTCAGATAATGTGTCTGTGAATTAAGGGGTTCCATACTCTAATTATTTTATAGAGACACATGTATGCGATATTTAAAAATGTACTGAATGCATATCAAAGCGTAATTGTATGTTACCCATTAGATATGTACTACAGTATAAGCTTCAAACAAAAAATGTGTGCAAAAGTCGGCCGAGCTGTCTCTATGCGTTCTGTAAAAACAATGGAAGACTTGTTCATTATCATTATACTTATAAATTCATATGTTGGAATACAAAGCCATTTGAATAATATAAAATGTGGGAATATTAATGGAGGGATTTAATTAAATTTTTAACTCTAATGTAGATGAGTAGCAGAAGTTTTTTATCCATGCTGGCTCGCTATTTATCGTAATTCTAAGTATTTTTGATTTGTTGAAAAAAATTGTAGACATTGTTTTTGTGTTGTGTTTGTGGTTTAGAAAATATTTAATTATGAATTCGATATGACAGATTTAAAGTAATGACTTTCTTTGTTGCTATTCTGCGTTGAGATTGAAATATATGAAGAAAATGTGGATGATCTTCATCGATTGGATTATTATTTCAACGATTTGCAGTAGATTGATGGCCCACTTTTCTTTTTTTTTTATTATCTCGGTAATAAACTTGATTGAAATGACAATAAATTTTATTACGCCTCTGTTCAAGATCCGGGAGCTCATCTAAGTTTTTTTTACTCAGCACATAAAAATGAATAAAAATTTTATTGAATGAAAGCTTGAATGAATACACAATAATTATAAAAGTTGGATCGTTAATTTCATCATAAATATCACATTAACAGTATGAAAAAAGAAAAAGTCCTAATCAATAAAACAAAAATTGAGTATCCGGTGGTGCTCAATATGAACACAAATTTTTCCAATGTTTCCAGTTAAACAATAAACCTGATAGATCTCGTATTGATCAACCAACAGGCAACATCTTAATCCCTTACAAGCCGACAACTTGTCGAGCACCACATAAAATAAATCCCAACTATTACAGCAACGACAAATAAATAAACCCCATCTTACAAGACCTTCATGCAATTTGCTGTCTCAACGTAAAAAAATTCAGAATAAAAACCCAAAAAAATAATCCCAAACAAATAAAATGATTAAATCCAAACTGATAACTAATAAATGACGACGTTGAAGATCGACAATGATGAAAGACCATTGGCATCAGTTGAATTCATAGTCCTTTAGTTTGCCCCAACACATAGCATGTATATATTGAAGCGGTGCTGAAGGAGGAATACTCGGAGAATCGAGAGTGGAAAAGAGAGAGCATTGAATCGAAAGAGAGACGCAGAGAATAGTATAGAGTAGACAGAACGATAGGGTTTGATTGCACCGACAACGGCTTCGGCATTAATTAGCGTGCATAATTGTTTACCGGCGCTTAGTGGAGCCGGATCAATATTTAATTGAATGCCTGCTAAATGCCAGCTGCATCGCCAGCTCTCAAATCGAGCCAGCTCTCCCTCTTCTTCTCTTCTCCTCTTTCCTGCCTCTCTCACCTACACACACTCTTTCTCCTATCTCACTATCTCTTGATTCCTCATCCACTTTTGGCTTCTCCTGTGCTCCACCCTGACTCTATATGATACTGTTTCTGCTTTTCCCTTCTGGCCGTTGCCGCGCACTGAATAACAGCTATGAGACCGATACAATACCGGAGATGGTGAGCACGCTGCCCGACGATGTCGTACAACGTGTTCAACTCGATACTCAACTTGGCTTATAGACGTAAATATAGCAAAGCTACCCTAGCTCACTTGTGTCTTATTGTACACATTCACATATTTATTCTTTCGTATTCGTTTTTTTTTCTTTCGATCATTATACCCAACATTTATGAATATGTTTTATTATCAATCCACATGTGGATTTGACGTGTGTACATACGTTAGTGATGTAACGTTGTTTAATTGAGAAGGGTATGAAGTTATAGGATATTATAGTGATCGTAGACACGGAATTACGAAGTTGTAGGTGAACTTTAAAATGTGCGTGAGCTTGTTGTAGAGTTATATGACAGTTAACGGTTGTTATATAATATGTTATTATGAAACGAACAACAATACTGATAGTTAATTGACATTGATGAATATTAAGAGACACTTTGATTGTTTTTTTTATTTGGTTTAGTTTCGTTTCAAATTTTTTGTTGATTAAAGAAGTATCCATCGGAAAATTGAACTATTTATATTGTTTTTAGTTAATTGAATATCAATATCTGGTGATTCATTATGCATGATACCTAAATGAGTGAAAAGCAATTGGCTAATTGAAAAACGTTGTCTTTCTGATTATACTTCTGAAGATAGACACATAACGATATCTAAAATTATTGGAAAAATCATATTCCTCTGCTTCACATTTGAATGTGTATAAAACTAACGATTTAATATTTATCATTCAGTCCAGATTAAGACTAGAAATCAATTGAACATTTGACATTTATCGCAGCTCATGTCATCTCTCTTCATTTTATCCTCAATTTTCTTCATTTTTACCATAAATAATTTTGTCATTCTACATTTTTCAATTATTTATTATCATTATTCTTGTTTTATTTTTTCCTGTTTTGTTTTTCCATAGACTGTAATAAGACTGTATCATAAAAAGCCCCGAACAAATTGCAGTCCCGGTAATGAGAAACTAGAAGTTGTCTATATATGCAGATATATAGGATTGTATGTGTGTACACTTACACATTCTGCAAAGACTCGCGCCGGCAAACGATATCTGTTCTACTAACACGCCGGAAAATACGCGCCATTCCATATGCCGTAGCGGATTTAATCCTAGCAAATTAATTCCATTTTCTTGGAGCATCGCGTATTCTCTCTGTTTCGTCCTTCATCAGTTCAAATTATATGTATATGTATAGTCGCCATCACTATCGTCACAAAACCACTACAACCTCACCCTCTTTTTCATTCCCTCTGTGTTTCTCATATTACTCCATTTCTCTTCGCATTTTTTTTGTTGCATTCATTCGCCAGTGCATATGGATTCCAACCACTAAATATTAGTTCCAGCTCATTACCAAAAACTACAGTACAAGTATAAACAGAAAATGGTTGATTATCCTTTGTGGAGTAACAATCTGCATTAATCAATTTGAAATCACTGACTGATGAGTGTTTCTTTAAAAAAAAAAAAGATAAAGATAGTAATAGGTAAAAGTGTTGAAAACTTTTTCTTCTGTTCTTTTACTTAATTTTTTTATTCGGTGATGTATATTAAATTCCCACGATTCCATGTGTGCAATAGAAGAAATATAAAATGAGCGAATCGAATGAGCAACAACATTTTCTCATGGAACTAAAATGATAATGAATGGGATAGACAGTTGGTAATAGCAATAGCGAGAAACTGTGTGGACATTTGATAGAATCATAGTGTGAGAAGAGAGTCACTATGAGAATGAAGGAAGCGAGCAATATATGTTGTCAAGGCTTTTTCCCTCGGCTGGTTCGCTTGCCAACGCAATAACGGGTACGACGACACAACTAAATGAGAAAATAAAATGAACCAACGAGCTTTGCGTGAAACTGAACAGAAATGAGCCAGGTGCTGAGCTAAGACGTTTAATGAAATCAGCTGGGTCTCCCACGTCTTCTTGGAGATTCAGCGAGCCGTCGTTGTTTTAATTATACTCAAACTCTCGCTCGTCTCTCCATCCTTATCACCTTATTGGTGTATGTTATGCATGTATGTATGTGTGTGTGTATTCGTGTGTTACTGTGCGAGTATATAATGTACATTTATATTGCTTTGTCTTCTTGATACAAGTGCGCGTTATTTAGCATGATTGGATCACAGTCTTATGAGATTAGTGGCTGAAACTAAATTGTCGAACAATATGGAGAATCTCATCAGTGTTCAATGTGGGTCCCTTTCGAGAGCTTATGCACTGTTGAAAATTCTGTGTACTCCACTCATACGGAATTTGTGGAGTCAGTTTTGCGTTAAAGCTTGGTATGAATTCGATGTTCACCCAATCCTAAATTTGGGGATGGTTTATTTCAGTATTAGTTCATGTTCTTAGTTTGCGAAGTAAATGAGAATACGTTTTGGAATCTTAGACACGATAAATTGAAATCAAATTAATATTATTTTGAGTGAACAGTTTACGAAAAATTTGTAGTCCAGAAGTCACATTGAGAATTGATGTCATTTAAATGACATTAAAGAGATCTTATCACTTTTATTTCTAATTTTATTTCCAAATAATAATTTTTCCACGATGAATTCATTCTATCGTTCTTTGATTTAGATATTGAATGAAATCATCAAGTAGATAGAAATGAATTCATGATCATGCTGAAATCCGTGGATCGAATTTTTATATAAAATCGGGTTAGTCTTTTTTTCCAATCACAAAATCTTCAGAGATTTTTCTCCAAATTGTTCATTGCACGACGCGACTGTTGTACGTGATTTCAAGAGTAATTAAAGAGACGAAATATGTTATTTTCCTCTCGTTGTACATTGCTGTGTAGATATAATTCACTTTGGTGTATATGTTGAGCACACTTTGGGTGGAACCAGTTGACGATGAGTTGACACACGAGGGGAAACAGTCGACGGAGAATGTGCTAATGAGATCATTTAGCGTGCTCAGTCTTTCGCTCTGCCTTTCTTTCTATCTCTTTGGCGTCTTCTTCATCAGACACTTCTCTCTATATTCAATAGTGGGGGCCCACCCATATGTACATCCTCTTCTCTTGCACTTCTGCTCTTGGTATCCCCTCAACTCCAAGAAGCCGAGATGTTTCCCTGGATGTTTATCAACCGACGCTTTTTCTCATTTGTTAGGAATTTCTATAATTGGTTGTTCTTACTTCATTATTTCTCTCTATTTTTTTGCTTTGTTTTTCGTTTTTATTTTCTTCATTAAAAATATTTGTCATTATTGGCCGATAATGGTAAAGTGAAAACATCACGGAGCTCATTACTTGTAACATAATTAAATATTCTAGTAACTTATTTTTTATGATGATGGAAATAATAATTTATATGTGTAATAGGAAATGTAATACTGAAGTTGTGTTGTATATTTATGGCAAATGTTACGTACTTGTCTGCTTCGAGGATAAGAGCTCATTAACCCATGAATACCAGATTCTGTCGATTATTTTTAGCTCGTTGAGCATTATATCGTGATGGTCCAACATAAACAATGCATACACAATGCGGTTCATTTGCGCGGTTTAAATTATAGTCTAAGCAGCTGATATACAGCGTCATAACATGCTCTTCTGTATATATAATATATATGCATGCATATCTGTGGAAAAAATAATTTCACAAAATGGTTTGTGGTGAAGCGTTGTCTACTAAAATAACCTGTGAGACACGTACGCGGTGGATATGTTTGTTAATTAATATCTTATACAGCTGGTGGAAACTTGGATATATATTTGCATTTGACTTTATGAAAGAACGATGCAAATTAGATTATTCATATTCGACTTATGACTTTTATCGTCCTGAAGAAGTCAGTTTCAAGTAAATTGTGATCAAAGTTAGAATAGAGTTCGCTATCATCTTTCACAAACGTATTTTTCGTTCAGGGCTAAATTCTTTTACGAAAATTGAAATAAGGAACTACTTGATGTTTTTTCTAATGAGGATTTTCTATAGGTTCTTATACAAAATTTTTCATACAAATAGTAATTGCGAAACTAAACATATCATATCATCATTCTTATTGGACAATTGACCACAAATATATTTTTCAAGGTCCTGCGAATAATAAGAACGAGGTGAACGCAAAGACGAATCGTCTTTCTATATCATGAGAGATCCGTTAATTATTTTCACAGCGGGCAATCGTTGTGAATCGTGGCTGCTCCATGTTTATACATATACATTTATACCTTGAACCCGTTTGCAAGTATCATTGACCTGTGATTTACGGGTCACGATGTTTCCCTTCTTGGTTCGTCGATCGTTAGTCGAAATAGGTGCACGTGAGGAGGCAAACACTTACACTCACACTTATCCGTATTCTATATATATTTTTATACTATACAAAGAGCCAACATCAAAATACACAAATGAATACAGAGATATAGTACCGGACATAAATAGTATCATGAATTTATAATCACAATTACCATAAAAATTGTCATACAATAAAATATTTGGATTAATTTACGGCCATGGTGTATACACGATGCGAGCCAGAGAGTTGGTGTAATACTAAAGAAAGACCCCAGGAGACACGATCCACCTACAGTCACGCGTGCGAACAAACTTTACAGCCAATTATTTTACATTTTGTTTTATTCATTTCCACTTTGCCATCGAAATTTTATTGGATAACTGTGTATACGGAATTCAAGCGAGGAAAATTGTCTCAAAATGTGTAATTTCACAACCTACACTCCCAAGCAAATGAATCATAAAATTTTTCCAAATACTCAAACACAAGTGGAAAAATCTATACAATTAGTTATTTATGAATTAACCAAGCAATAAATACATATACCAATTTATAGAAACAAAAATTGTTTATACCATCAATATAATCTCACACAGAGTGTGGATAAAGTTCAGTTAAATCGTGAATCATCCAACACTTTCACATTGGATATTTTACGAGACGGCAAAATTTATCGTCGTCAAATCGCCTGTTGGATTATTAGACTCTGTAAACAAACGCTTGTTAAATCACAAGAAATATAGCGTGCATAGTGGAGCGTGATGAGCAATAAAAAAAAAATATACCATTCAGTGGAAATTGATTTTTTGGAAGTGAAGTTATGTGGCAGGTTTTATAGTTTTTTTCATGCTACATACATATGTATACAAGTATACCTGATCATTTAGTTGGTTCACTTCTTCTGTTGCTTGGCTTTGATTGTTTTCATTTTTGCCTTTTCTTTTCTTTTCTTATATTCATAGCTTTGGTAGATATAGGTGTATATACAGTTTGCAGCCAGATCATTACAAAGCATCTTGCCAATGCGCATAAATTATAAACACGCGAGCTAAAACACGTGCATATATACTAAAAATTACAATTTAAATACCCAATTCCCCTTCAACATAACCAAAGCTTCCCGCATCAACTGTAGACGACTGGCGGTTATCTCCTTGTTTTCATCTAAACGTCTCATTTTTATGCGCCATTGAAATTTCTCATCTTTCTCTGCCACCAACCCCTCAGTTATTTTTTAGTCACGCAACCATGTTGTTGCGCAGATTTTTATTTCAAAAATATTATTACATACATGTATAATGCCATCATTACATTCTCAGATTGAATTTAATATTAGAACAAATGATCTTCATTTTTCATTGTTCTGTATTTATGTTTTTTTTTTTTTTTTTTTTTTTCAATCAAAAGTATTTTATACTGTTTCATCTGCAAAGAATAATATGAATGAATTTTATAAATTTCATAATAAGATGGACGTATTTGTTGTCCAATATATAATTATTTTGTGGTTATAGAAAAATGGATATTCTTGAAATGAGTTGAATATTCAAACAAGCATATTTAATATGGCATTTGCATGGGAATTCCTTTGTCAGGTATATAATTAGTTAGTAGTTATTTATGTTTGTTTTTGTAATAGGTTTAGGATCTGTAACAAATGGATATTACAATTATAATAATGACTAGATAATTATATGTATGTTTTATTATAACTTGGAAGAATTGGATACAAACTGAATATAAAATTCTATGTCTTTTTCTCATTAATACATTATATTATTTAATAGAAACAACCACCACAATAGATTCTTATCTGCAGAAATCATCATATTTTCTTTATAATAATATTTTGCATAATTTAATTGGACCATAGTGTAAATTATAATTAATATACCATAAACAACATGGAATATTTCTTGGTAATGTGGCTACATTGAACGATATCGACACACTGTAACTGCTAAATTATTATAATATTAACAATTATCATATTTATATACAATTGATAATGAGGATGTGTGTTTCACTGACCATATGATGCGTAGTAAATGGTATCAGGTATTTATATACGAGACACACAATACGTTTAGGTTATATATAACACCAGATAATTAATGATGTAGAGAATGTGTATCGCAGCGTTAGTATATTGATAAACTGTTATGGGAATTATTAGTAGAAATTTATATCGAAACTGAAATTGTTATTTGTGTTTGATACGCTTCATTGTCGAACTTGTGTACAATATATTGAAGTGTGTTTATTTCAAATCACGCACCTGGGTTATTCGGTTGCCCGCATATTCACACCTCCACAACCGTTCTCGTTTCAATTACGCATTGCTAATATTCGTCAATAGATATTATATTGAATAATTATCACATCGTTATTTATGATGCCATTGTGACACTTCCCATTACCTTTTATGTTTTTGTTTTATATTAGAAAACTACTTTCGTTATGAAAAAAGTTCCAAGCGACGATAGTACATTAAAGTATATAGTTGAGATGAAAAATTGAGATGGAATTGCTGAGTATTTTGTTATTGATAGTAATTTTTTATTGAACAATTAAAATCGTCACTGAGGTTTATTGTTCTATGGAACAAGTTCGATAATTATTCAAATTCAAACTTTTGTTCTGTATTGTCCAACAACACATGGCATATTATGAAAATGACATGCAATATGCAATATGCTTTGATTTGCAGGAATTTATTTTCACTCAGCAATGTGCAGCTTGCTCAACATTACATTCTTAACGAACTAGCTATGGCCATCATGGTCGCTCGCGGTTCCGACAGCTTGGCAAGCCACGTCCGCACGTTCAATTGCCTATAGTCGGGTTAGTGAATTGCAACTAAAACCTCAGCAACCGAGGATTGAGGGAGTCTTAGCGCAATTTCTTCGAATCAAGCGAAAGCCAATTACAAGTTTAATTTAGAACTTTGCCCCCTCACGATAATTAGCCGGTGAATTAAATTTACTTACGTCGAGAAACAATCGGGAAACTTGTGTTAGAGTAGGGTTTCCCTTAACCGGCGCGTCAGTGAAACGTCGTGTTCATTCGTAATTATATGAAATTAATTTTGTAGAATAAAAGAAGTAAAATAATAATACCAAGTGGAAACAATGTGAAAATTGAATAGCTATCCGCCATTCACAGTATTAATAATTGCATTGCAATCATTTGGATTAATAAATTAACAATCCATTAATTAAATTCTGTAAATCGACATATTAATTTAATCGGTATAATTATATCTCGTTGAATGCATAAGTATAAATTTATATGAATAAGTTGAGTTGAATGAAAATAAAATTGCGTGGTAAGCGGTCTTGGTTACGCTGCGTTGATCACACCATATCTAGCAGTAATTAACCGCTTCCTTAAACCTCGCCCCCTATCACCACATCATCTACTTTTCAACTCTCACCTGAACACTCCTTCATATATTGCCCTTGAAACAAGCTTGCATGACGTTGAGTTTGAAACAGTCTTCCTCTTGTTTATAATCACTTCAAAATGCAGCGTCAGTATTTATCAAATTATTGATGAAACTTTAACTACCTTACTCGATCGCCTTAATGAGCGCTCGTTAAATTACTGAACTTGCAATTGTTCATTAAATTTTTCTATATTTCAAAAAGTATATGATTTAAGTGGATTAAGAAATAATAATTGAACCTGCCGTGTGTAATTATTGTTTTGTTCTTTCTCGAGTTGTTGAAAGGAATGATGATTAAGTATACACTCAACTTACATAATTTAGGCATTAAAATGTCATCAACGATAATGTCTGGGTCATTCGAGCGTCCGTGAAGTTGCTCGGCCGTCACAGGACACGTCGCTCAAACTCAAGAATGGCAGGAAGTCATGAAATGGGATTAATCTAACTTACCTGTGGCTACATATAGATATATATGTTCACGTACACGAGCGTTATACGAGGTGATAATTGAAAAGATAGTGCACAAGTGGCGTTTGCGCAGTCTTCTTCTTCTTCTCGATTTTTCTGTCTTCGAAACATGACAGCGAATCTCTGCTTGTATATATATATATATATATATTTTTTTTTTCTTTCCAAAGGAGATAGAGTCACGACTAACTCAACACATACGTTCATTTATTACGGTGTAATAATTTGAGACTATTTTTCCGTTGCATTTTCTACTCATTGGAATTTTTGTTTAATAATAAAAATATTGAAATTAAATTGCAACATTTGTCTGCGGCTAATGTTTCATTGCTATGATCTCTATTTATATATCTTCATATGTTCAATGGTATTTTATGAATTGCCATTATAAAAATTTTAATATTGGTCTTAAATTTTTTTTATTGCTGCTACATCATCAAAGAGTGTATATTCAGCCCATGAAGACGGTAAAAATCGTGAATCATTGGGGGAGGAATCGCGATAACTTATAGGATATATTGCGAAGTCTTTCACGGCGAGATTGCGCGTGAGAAATCAAAAGCCGTATCGCTTGGGAGAAGCTAATTCGGCGCGATGCATCAACGCGGTACAGCACGGACAGCACTTTGTAAAGGCAGTTAAATTGACATACCGTATATCAGAAAGAAGTATGAGGCTTGCGCGTGTGTGGAACACAGAAGAACAGTCGTTTTAGTACAATATTAGAGCATCCCGTGAAATTCGTGTGCATTACAACTACAAATTCATTGGCAAAGTGTGACTTAAATTTGTCAACAGTTTGAAAGTGTGACTGGAGAAAATACGAATGGCTGTGTAGCTTTTTCAATTGTGAATGTTCAGTCGAACGCACGATTAAATCTCAAGCGGTTCTTCAAAGCACCCTCTAATAGGATCAAATCGGAATAGCTCGGGATCGCGTTCCCTCGGGACCGTAAGTATTTCCTTTAGAAATCACAACGTCTATTATCAGTATAATGACGTTGATACTTGGTAAGAAAAAAAACATGAACCCTCAAACATCAAGTGACACAATAAGTGTATAATGCATATTGCGGTGGAGTAAGTTACTAATATTCGTACAAACTAATTCATCCCTCATCTCATGAACGCAGAATTCTCTAATTAATAACCATCTTTCTGTGAAGGTTTATCATAGCAAAAGAAAAAAAGCAGTTTTTATACCATAATTTATACTCTTCCGTAACTCATTAATTTTAAATCAGTTGCAAATGTGAAATTGAATAATTATTTAATACCAAATAAATTGTGGGTTAGTGCGCATATAACTAATGGAAAAAAGTTCGAGCGTTGTATGTAATTGAACTTATTATATGTTGGCTGGTGCAGTGAAACTGTCGGCTGCAATCTTTAATGGGTGTCCCCGTTGGTGTTGTACGTATCAGCACTAACAAGAACTGAGTACTAAGCCTCTATGCATGCATGCAAACTAAAAGCATAAATATATTTTTATATGATATATACACACAGACATTATTTGTGGATACAGTGGGATATGCGATACGTATATAGAGCGCAGCGCACATCGCACTTGTTAAATCGGCCGTCTCTTGTCGCAGCATCCCATCGTGTCCGTGGCCCGAGGTTCTGCGGTAATAACTGGACGCCATTATAAAACCTCCCCAGGGTAAAGCCGACTAAGGGTACACTCGCCCACTCTACAATTCGCGTTCTCTTTTCTTTTGTACGTTATATATACTGCCGCTCGTTACCGTCAGGATACAGGATTTTCCTTCGTTGACCGCTACTATTTCTTTTACCTATCTCTTCTTCTTTTTTTCTTTCCTCCTGATATCTTCTTATAGTATTCTATAAAGTATATGACAACCACTTCACCAAATATGCTTCTTCTTTCCTACACTTGATTCCATGTGTTTTCACTGGACTTGTCTGAAAATCATGTGTAGGCGTGAGGTTGGATCTATTTTGCCAGAGAAAAATCACATGGGAATATTATGCTTATCTTGAATGAAATAAAAATCCTGAGTATAGTCAACGAGAGTAAGTTTATTGGAAAGTTTTGATGAGTAGTATTATTAAATTAACACTATTTATCATGTGACTTCATCTGCAAATGTTACCGCAAATTTTTTGTAGATTTTTATCAGAATTTAATCAATTTTATTACAAGATTTCTAACAGTCGTCAGACCTTGGTAGATTAAGGAATATTTCAAGAATTTATACGTTGTAACAATTCTTTTCATTTGATGATGAGTTACAAACATACGATGATTGTCAAGACGAGGTTTGATATAAAGTGAATTAATCAGTCAAAACGAATGGAAGGAATAATTTTATTACCGTGATGCGTTTGAGCGGAAATAAATGAATTGAGATTTAGTTTATCTATTTGGCGGGTCTCTGTTCATATATGTTTCACATGCCACACGTCGACCATGCGCCGAGGTGGGAAACGATGCCGTCCAATTTATAACAAGCCCGGATTAAGCCATGATCCTCACCAACACAAATGCGACAAGCTCGTAATAATGATCTATGGAAAAATATAACGAGCAGTGTCAGAGTTACGAGATGTCTAAATTAGTGAACTCACTTTGTCCCTCACCTACTTTGATTCATCTTTCTCGCTCGCACTTGGGTATATTTGCGCTGGTTGATATGCTCGGTAATTTGGCGGAATCAAATGAAATGCCAGAATATTCAAGCGAACCCTCCATTATGATTCTGATGCTCCAGTGTACTCTCGTTCCTCACTAATTGCGGATTTTCATAGTATTCAATATTTTTAATTGGAAATATTTGGATGTTTTTGAACAGAATATTTCAATGTTGAATCATACGTGAATGAAAATCGAAATTTTGTGATAATAAAAATAGGAAGTGAAATAGATGACGCAATGGGATAACATTCCTAATACATACAATCATATTGTAGTAGTTATTTCTCTATATTCATATTTTCATTTTTTAAGAGTGAAAATAATGAATCGTATTCATTGCACTGCTGAATTTGCACACGAACTGCTATAATCATTATAAATACCCAAACTCATGTTTATAATTCCAATATATAATGTAACATAATTCCGAAAAATAATATTTGCTCAATTTTATTATTTACAGAATGACCACAGCAGATCAATTTGCCCTCCAATCCAATTCAACGATAATAGCACATCAATGTAAGTCCACATAATTTTATTACAATTATATTTACTGATTATAAATGATAATATTGGCAATTCTATTTCCGTTGTCAACCTATTTTCCACCTTTGAGTGTATTTTAGTAGAGTTTATTCAAAAGTTTACGAGGTTTTCAAGTATACTCACGTTTTCAAGCAATATTTTCTTGGTCACTCAAAGCGAACCAGTTGGCGTTTCACACTAGACGCACGTACGTTTTGCACACTCACATTCACGTTACTCGACTTCATCTCGCCCCTTTTCGCAGTTAGTACAAAGAACTTCATTATTACTGCGTTTAATTATATATTTATTTTTAAACGTGGTACTTTTCGTCGTGAACGAGCTACGTACTTTACTCTTTCCAGAATGGAGTTATGACGATTCCTGGTAGACTTGACCGACTCCCAAGTCAGAGTGCTAATGAATTTCCAGTGTGTTTCCTTTCCCCCTTTTTTTCTTGTTTAATATACATTCATTAGCGGTATACATTTCAAACTTTTTCACTCTTATTTATTCACAGCGAGTATTTTCATTGCATCAACGCATCATACAGTTTTTTTTTACGTATTGAAATTTATTTTATAATTTTTTTATTTATTCAATTATATGAAATACATTGGATAATATGATTGAATTCATGTTCAAAAATTTTTTGCTGAAATTTACGAGATATTCAACGAGAAGAAACACGTTTCAAAAGCACTGAAGATCTTTTTTCTTCATTTTTTTTTCTCCTCTTTCTCTTCTACTTGTTCTTGTTCTCTCGCTTTATGCACTGTCCGCTCTGTTTCCCCCTCTGATGCACGATCGTTCTTCTCATCATGAGTATCACGAGTGCGGCATGCCTGTAATTCAATCTTCAACACCTAGGAGGATTTTAATCCAAAGATTGTGCCAGGCTAATGTGGGAAAAGATTTTAAGAGGGGAAAAATTGAACGAAAGATTAAGTGTTCAGTTGCTCTTTTTTCGGATGATGCCTTTTAATTTATAAAGAAATAATATGTGCGGCAGTAAATGGAGTCGAACGATATTGCAATTTTTTTTTTATGTATTTATATATTGCACACAGCTGAGCTGACATTGAAAAATGATTACACCAAAAACTCGTATCGAGAATTAATTCAATTCAATCTATTCAGAATAGAGGATAAGGAAATAAAAATGAAATTCAATAATCTTGGTTATTTAAGGGAAATAATTCGAGAAAGTAATTTGAGGAAGGAGAAATAATAAACTCAGAGTTACTCGTTTTCAATATAAACATCAATGACGAGTATCAAAATAGTTACGAGTTATTTTTCAAATTGAATATTTAGACAACGATTTGGTTATGAATCAGCTATCAACGAATAGACTAAAGTCTTTGTTTCGTAAGACGCCACCGTAGATTCTCGTCCACGGAACATTAACCAGGCAGTCTGGCATAGCAGAACCGACGCAGAGCATATAATATAACGTCTATATATTCTCTATAGTCTTGTATAGCAGCGGTATTACCCCAGCGTAACCGTGATGCGATGAAACTACCCCCGGAAACGGACGCAAAGGGGGTGAGTGTGGTACGTCGGGCTCCAGGATATGTCGGAAAACGAAACAAATATAATGTCGGTACTCTAGTGACTCTGTCGCGACATAACGGGATAATAATTGTTAAAAATTTATTTAAACAAAAATTCTACATTGGAATTATTTCTCAAACTACATTTATGTGAAATGCTTTATATTTTATCATTTCATGCATGGCGTAGATTCAATTTGTAATTTCTAACGTGAAATTATTTATTTGTCGCGTTATTGAGATAAAACGATAGCGAGTGTTACCATTTTTGTTCCATTTCATTTGTTCCTAATTTAACAGATTTCACTGTGATGGATTACGATAAAATAGGGAAACGAATATTTACAAACAGGTGAATTCATTTTTCGTTGCTGGAGTTATATTTTCAAATGAATCTTTTATTCAACTATTTTCGCGACATGATATGACCGGACAGACAGATAATAAGCTAAAATCATGTCTATCGCAAACTCAGAAACTTTAAAAACACCAATGAATGTCACAGCCAGTCAATAGCCAGAAAATTTCAATATCTTTCCTGTCTTCCCATGTTGATGAGAAATAATTTCTAACACTCATCCTTCCACTCTTACTATTGAAAATAAGTGAAAATTGCATGTACAACAATTGCGATTGAAGTTATATCCAAGTGGAATTTACAATTCGTACATTCCCCGAATATTCCTGGTTTATAGTCCAATAGCAATCAAATTATTCCTTCAGCCAACGACAAAAAATTGTTATTTTTTAGTAGTAGATCGTTTTCCGTTACGACCATATTTCAATTTTCAATCTTGTAGGATTTCCCTAGCGTTTCCCCTCCTCACTCGACCCGAAGGTCGGCAATCTCACGTTATCCCTTTCTCTCCACTCGCCTTGTCCCCTCTTTCTTCTCTCCCACCCTTTTATTCATCTCACACGAATATTCGTGTGTTAAGGGGTGAAATGACGGGAGAAAGTATAGAGGGATGGAAAAGCAATCCATATATGCAGATCTGAGATTCGCGCGCCAGCAGGTTCGATTCCCTGGTGAAGTTATTATCACATATATTAGACAACTGACCGAGCGCCCGAGCGACGATGCTGAGACGTGTGTGCAACTATACACTGTATATAGGGGTTGGTAACAATGTTGGTAAAAGAAGGAATCCCCTTTCATATGAGATACAATATCGCTAGCTCCCCGATCCGCTCGCTCGTGGTTATGGTAAGAACCCTTTATTGTTTTATATTGTTTCTAGGACGCCTTTATTATACGGCTGTGCAGCGGCTGCAGGGCGCGAGCGAAGAAATGGAATCGGAATAAAATTGTGGCCGACACGATATATATAAATACGTATATGTGTATATATACATGAGCATTGCTCATATGGAATTAAAGGGGGAAATAAGGTGGAAAGGTGGGTAAAGAAAATAACAGGCGAGAGGTAGAGAGTTTGAGGTGGATATTTTTTACGACCCACGTGTGTGGAGGTGGAAATTCTCCTTTATCATACTTGAATTCGAATTTCAATCATATATAAGCTTTCGACTTTACACTATGAATAAAATACCGAGCGCCATAATGTTTTTCCAATATATATCTCAAAGTACATGTGAAAAATATGTATATATATACTGGTTGAAACTTGATGAAAAAAATAAATAAATGAAGTTGAAAAATAAAAATCGACGAAAAAAGAAATACTCATAAGGATATATATTTTTCAAAGACGATGATGGTGAAATATAAATGAGCTCACTTGAATAAGACACAGTGAATCGAGCGAGGGATAGATTCTTCGCCGTGACGACGTGATCGATAGCGATAATCGACGGTACGGTGGGATCGTTTCAAACCGCAAAGCAATCGTAATGCCAAGTGGAGAAATATTATCTGCTATGCTTGTACGTTAGTGTGGCCCAACGACCGGATGGGCCAGCCAACACTTTGACGCCAACAACACAGCCAACGGGCTTGTATTTACCTTGCGGTTTCAATCTGACCTTATTTAAATATAAATTGCAGGGCCACGGGCATGTGTCTGCTATTATATCAGCCGCGCGCTCAAGTGCTCGACTTTTCACTCTTGCTCATCGACATTACACTCTGTCATATACATCTATTATATTATTTATTTATATTGGCAGGTGAGATTAGATGTATGAACAATTGGTAGGTTGTGAAATACTTTGGTGATAATTTTTGGTAGAATTGATGAAAAGTTTCGCTTTAGTTTATCGTAGAGAAAGCGAATTGATTCGATTTTAATTAGTAATTCAATTTGTGAAATATATATGAAATATAAATATTTAATAACTTGAATATATTACGAAATTGTGTCTGGCTAATTTTATAAAAAATTATTTTTGTGAAATTTCGATTTAAATTGAAGCTTATTCCAATAATTCATTTTCATTACTAATTGAAGACATCGCGAATGTATTCATATTTGTTATTATTCGGGACTATAAACTTTATTAATTCATTTGATTGATTAAATATATTTTAAATGATGGAGTTTCATGATAACGTGAGTTAATTTGGTTGAAAGTGGTAATTTTAACGAAAATGATAAACACTCACTTGTTCATTTAATTGAACGTATTTTAGCTCTGAATTTATTATGAAATTTTATCCATATAAAACTTTCATTTTGTGTATAATACACAAAGAATAAAAATAAAAATGAATAATTTCCTTCTACTTTCCAACTAATTTTCTCTACTTTTCAATACCGATCAGTGTCATTATTCATACGTATAGGATATCGAATCAAGTTAATTTTACAACTATCATCATCTCGAATTAACGCTGTGAAACGGATAAAGTTGATTCGCCACCACTATATCTTCAATTGCTACTGAAGTCTTTTTTTTTCCATTCATTCACCAGTGGTTCTTTTTTTCTTTTCGTTAACGGAAATTAGATTTCTCGGAATATTCTACAGAATAAAAAAGGCCTCTGTTGAGGACAGTGAGTGAGAGTGAGGGAGAAAAGATAAAGTTGCAGCATGGCGGATTGCTGATCGAGCAAGAGTAATTTCCTCAACCCGTGTTTGTGTTTTTAACCGATTAATCGGTCGATTCAGGACAAAAAATTGAACGAGTGCTCCGTAACCGCTTAATTTTCGAGCGTATATGAAAAGGAAAAAACAAACGCCTCTATGAGATATATATATATATATGATCGAGGGCAGCACCGCTACACTTTAGAAGTCAAATTCACTGAACCCATGTAACGCGCAATTTTTTCCTCATTTTTGTGGTCTTTATATCCTTGCAAATTGTCGAACGTTAATATCAAACCATTAATTTTTTTAACAATACAGTGGCCGTATCATTGATTAGTATTGAATATTATGTTTATTTATAACGGTCATGCTGAATCATATACGGTTATAATGATTTAGCACTTTGACATGTGGAATAATGTATAAAACTATCGTTGAATACAGGAAAGAAGAAAGAAAATGTTGGAATATGCATAATTTGGAGTTTTTATTCAAATTTTAAGGCCGTGAATAAATCGGCTGAAAACTAGGGGTCGATTTAGGTTCGCCTAGTCCTTAATGAACCAACATTTTATGCTCTCTAAACACGCGACCATTATCGTTATCGGTGCTATACCGTCTCAAAATATATTTTCGACATCAATCTTACTTCACGAAACTAAATCGGCAAAATAAACATCTTTTCCTTTTTCTTTTTTCTTCCAATTTAAATGTGACAGAATTCTCTTGTAAACACGAAATGGTTCTGAGCCACTTCACAATATCGTTGCTTATATTGACGTACATGAATTCGAATGCCATCATAAACTATAAAATATTTATCATGCTGTGAGAAGAGGAGAAAAGAAGTATTTCTGAATTTAATGATTCATAAATAAATTTTGATTCCATTTTGAATAAATTTGAGTGGGTATTATTACATTTTTTGATGTACATTTGAGTGATTTATTCTATATAACAAAACTTCATATGAATATTTTCTAATTATGAATATGAAATATATGTTATAATACATTGATATGTATATTTCATGGCTTCATTCTGTTCATTATTTAATTCGATTCACCATACGGCATATAATGACAAGGTGAAAGACAGGTGGCGATGACAGATGTTTCTGTTTCCGGTGTATAGATGAAAATGTTTATGCGATTTTGTTAATTACAATAGACGACATACTCGAATGATTCACATCATCTAATGGACTATGATAATTGGAAGGCGGTTGAGATGATGAATAGTTGTTCATCAAACTGTGTTGGATAACAAGCCCCAAGAGTGAGATGAATATTCATATTGTAGATCGAAATTGATATGAGGCAGTGCATCGAGCAGAGTAGATGTATACACCGGTATTGATTCAACAGGAAAAATTGTTTATTCATTATTATTTCATAATATTTTCTTCTATGTATATTCACGTGAGTTGGAGGTTTGGAATTAGCTCATCATCGCGAGCACATAATTTACAACTGACACTAATGGTTCGGTTGGACTAGTAAATTTCTGAATTCTCTCAATCGTTCAACTTACAAACGAATAGCGAATTATCGAGTTTCCAATTAAGAATCTTCGCCTTCAATTCGATGAACCATCAAATTGATTCTGAATTGATCTACATTTTTACTTCATTGCTATCATGACAGTAATTAACAGCAGCCATGGAATACCTTAAAAACGATACTGCTGTTGATCCTTCAACAGAGACGCACATCGATTTATGATCAATAAACAAAAATAGTACTTTAACAATGCGGAATTAGTTAAAATAACACATAAATCTTCTTTTTAGCACACAAACAATTTTCGAAGCTTTGCCTACTACTTCCACCATTCACTAATAAATGAGGGTTGAAACATTTCTTCTCCCTCGTTGCGTAATACTCATATGGTCACTCTAACATTAAACGCACATGCACACATACAAACACTAGTAGCACTAACGTACCTTTCGCCCCCTTTGTTTTCCAAATGCAAATGAGCGTTCCCTAGCCCTTCTGATTCTCCCCTTGGTTCTCGTTCCACATATACGTCTCTACAACACTCCATTTCTACACATGGAAACGCGAAACGCGCATGCATATTCATACAGTAGCGGGTGTGTGCATGAAAGGTTATTAATTAACCGGAAGCCTAATCAAACCTCGGACGTAGACGTAGCAGGTGATGCCGTCTCACTCTTTCTACTTTCACTATTCCTCATTCTTTCTGTATTCATCCTCCAACAATGTGGTCATATTCGACATTTCCCAACCAAACATAAGTGAAACAGTTTAATAACAAAAATAAAAAATAAAAAAAGGAAATATTACAAAAATGAATGAATAAATAAATAGAAATAAAAATACATTTGAAAACAAATCCACGGATGAGTGAAGTCATGCCTGAATGAATCTGCGGTCAGGACTGAAGAGACTCGGTCGCGACTGGAATGGACCTGCCGTCCATGATGAAAAAAAAAACGTAAAACAAAAAGGAAAAGGAAAAAAACTAAATATAACAGAAACCTTTGTATTTTTGAATCCTATAGTGACGAGACGAGGAAAATATACATAGGGCGTACCTATATTGCAGAATATGGTGATTGAACGAAGGCGCCCGGAGTGGACTGAAGAGTGAATGAGGTGACTATATGGCGTGATATGTTTCAGGGTAGTGAAACGACGGGGGCAACTGCAATTTGTACCTCTTACTGTCCGCGAAAAGAATAGGCATTGTCTTTCAGGGGAGAAACGAATTGAGCTTCTATAAAGCTTGTGTGCACCAACAGGAATCGATATTTTTAATTTCAGTACATAGGAAAAGAAAAATCTACAATGCTCGGCCAAATGCATATACATATTTGGTCTATGTTCTTTTATTAACCTGTATGGACTGACGTCCCTTCGCACCAATCAACGAGTCAACTATTTGGCCTATGACAATCTACAACACAGCATCTTCGAATGAAGAGACAAAATTTGTATGAAAAGATTGCTGTTTCATTCATTGATACTATTAATTGAATGTGTTTATGATCGCTTGAAATATTCAAACGATTTTTCTTGCTGAAATTAGGTTAATATTAGTCGATGGGAATATTGCAGGAATAAAGTTTGTTTGAATTGGAAGTGAGCGAGGGTACTTGATGCCTCATTTTATTTGATGAGAGTGAATACTTTTAGTTGAGTGTATGATATCCGATACATTATTAAAGTATTCATTACTTTCTATCTGGATGTTTTTACATTTGTGTGATGTTTCAAGGTATGACATAACTTTGTATCTTCATATTTATTAACATCAGAATTGTAAATTCAAAAATGACACTGCAGGTGCTATTGAAGGGCATTGTGTTGTTTTGGAAATTGATGTTGAAGGAAAGCCAAATGATTCCTGAATCATGAATAGAATATCACAACATTAATTTGCTTTTTAATTCTTGGACTGACATCTTTGGATAAAGAATAAAAATTACTTCCCTTCAGTTGATATAGCACCAGGATCCATTTTTAATTGTCGAATAATATTAGGGAGAATTTTATAGATAGGAGATCGATGAATTGATAAACACGTAAAACTTTTGAAATGTTTACTTACCACGAAATAACTACAGCAGAGAAATTTATACGAATATTTCGCATGAAATATTTCACTCTTGGGAAATATTTTGAATATGGCAATAAATGTCTGTACCTGTGTCAAAAGTTCACATATAACCATTCCATCTCAGCTCATAAAAATAATTAATATCAGTGAATATATATATTCGTAGAATAACATGTTCTGCATCACAAAAACCTAAGATAAATTTTATGGTCATGTGCTCCAACTGTGAATATAAGGACGAATCGCGATATTCGAAGATGGAATGATGTCGTTGCCGCAATAACTGACCGCTCCCATGGGTTTATTATTTTTTCATTAACGTAGACTCTATACTAGGACAAGGTTGGTGGATGTCCATGGGGTGACTCACGACCAATATGTATGCATAGCCCTGACAGAGAAATTGCATCTTTCTACTCTTTTTTTGTTTTTTCCATTTTATATACCACTTCTTTTCCACAGTTTTAGCGTCTCTCTTTTCTGTTGCTTTACTTCCACTCTTCTCTTTCTCATATACAGACACCCATCGTTTTGCCTCTCTCACTCTCTTATTCCCACTGACATTGTTCTGTTCGTTCTTTCATGTTTTTTTTGCGCCCTTTTCTCTTCATTGTTCCGCCCCCCCGAACGGTTTCCTGGTAGGAGCGTCGAACCCACGAACGAAATATATACGAGCCGGCAAATTGAAAACTACCCATCGACCTGGCCTGAATAAAATATCGTTGAAATTTATTGTAACACCTGGTACATCGGTGAACCACCAATCGGATGAGAATCCTTTTTTAGTATCTCTTTTCTTACATCAGCTTTACAAACGGCTATTCACTTGTAGAATAGCAAATAAAAATTGAACCCATAATTTTTCATTTTAGCAAATAAAAGTTTATCATTTTTTCATTCTTTTCCTTTTTGTTTTCTATTGAGTTTGCAAGATGGGATACTGAAATGTTGGAACCCAAACGTGATATTGAAGGAAATTCACAGAATTCTAAAATGAAAACAAAGAGGGACAAGTGCTAGTGAAGAATTTGTGAATTCCAAGTAAAACAAAACGGTTCAACACAATTTCATCTTTAAAATTTAATGATATCGCTATTTTTTTTATCAACTCCAACAATATCCTAAATCGAAATGGAAAATACCAAGCCCGCCATCAACGAACTATTCCTACTTAAGATGAAAATTGGTGACCGTGTAATATATGGATCATTTCACGAGTTACAGTTTATATTTACTATTGCCTAACTCTCATTCTCCCTATCTCTCTTTCACTCTTTCACCCTGTTGGCTATCGTGTTCTTGGTCGTTCCCCGTTCACATATAGTCCCGTAACGCCCTCGCAATAAGGGAATATACCCGGTAGGTCGTCGGGGTGACGGGCTAAATTAAATTTCCTATTTTGCAACACACAACCCCTGACCCCGACCCCTTCCTCATTGCAATCATATGGACAAGTCCAGTGGTGGTTCTCAACAGTCTTCACCCAAGGAACGTTAGCATTGTGCATTTACATTTTTTAAATTCACATTTTCTCTACTTCATTCTAATTGCAAAACCAATTACTCTCTCACCAACGTTTAAATTATTAATTCATTTATATTGCAATTCAATTTACTGTATAATAATATTACAGAATAGAATGCATATGCAAATGAGTGATTTAATAGTTTTAATTATAAGCATAAATTTATCCGGAAGGTGTTTGACATCATTTAGAGTAGGTTGGGTACCGCTTTAGAGAATATGTGTACGGGGGTGGTTATTTTAATTACTGTCCAGTGACTCTAAATTAAAGAGCCAGGTCATTTCACGAGGGTGTCCTCCCTCACTGTACTTCTGTTTCCTTCCAACGTTCTCAACCCCTTTGCTCTGTTTCAGCCTTCTGTTTTCGTAACACTCTAAGCATCCGGCTCAGCTCTCAGCTCGCCGCACTCTCGCCTTTCTCTGTGTTATCCCTCCTTCAATCCCACTCTTTCTCTGTCTCATTTACTTTATATATACGAAGTGAAGACGATAACCACTCTAACATTACTACCGTCATTCTTTACTCGCGTGCTCCACAAGCGTGGTTACGCGTTTGACGTTAAACCAGCTAAACCTTCCCTAAATTGTCGGGAGAATGACCAAGGATTAAGGGCTACTATCTCTGTGCCGACTATCTCCACAATTGTCCAGAAATTAACCCGGACCACGTGTGTTTGTCTCCATTGGACAAAAGTTACATTGTCTCACCTCTCCTTTGCTGCTCTTCAAGAATTTTTCAGCATAAATGAAGCGAGAATTATTGAATTTAATTTTCGTGACCCTTCAGAGTGGGTCGGACAAGGAGAGGTGGGAACAGGAGAAGGGAACGGGGGTAGGTCATTAATCACGACCCTTAGCGTAATTGCGATTCGCCCGACTGGAGCCTCGTTAAGTCGTCTGACTTGTGGATATGATCGTTTTCTTAGATAATTGCGACTGCAGTCAACATCATCTTTCAGTGTTGATTAATGTTGCTTTTCATTCAGATAACGAGAAAATGAATTATCATGGAAAATGAAAATCTTTTCATTTCTGCAATTGATCGAGTTATTATTAAATAAATGATGAGCTAAATTTTATGACACTCATTTGATAGAGTTGATATCGTTTTTAGTCAATCAGAAAAAATAGAAATTATCAAAGAAAATATTGGTTTACGTGACAGTAGAATATTAAAATTTAATAAAATGGCAAGTTCAATAGAGGATGAGTGAAAAAAAAAAGGGAAATTCGCCAAGTAATTACCAAATATCAATGAGTATTGCTTTGTTTCATATTTGAAGCATTTTGAAGTGTTTAACATTACTGAACAAATCATACCTTCATTGAAAAATATCCATATCAGTTTTATCTGAGTGAATAGACGGCTTTTAAGTAAAAACACTTTATTATACATTATATGTTAGATGTTATCGTGCGCCAAGAGGGCGCTCGAATACACGGATTACTGGCACTCTCACATTGGAATCTCCCTTGCTTCCTCACACCGCCAACTTGTCGTGGAGTGGTTTTTTTTTTATTCTACCACTACTCACATTCTTGAATTCACTTTTGCTTCATTCTCCTTTTCTCGGGGTTTATACCAAAGACTTCTACTTCACTATAACTAACCAAAATGGAAAAAAAAACCGGCGACTATAAAGAGTAATGTACTTAACTTTACAAATCGTAAATAGATTAATCAAAAAAAAAAAAAAACTTCAATTGGAATGCATTCGGTCTGTGTATCGTTTTATATTTCAACTAAGCTTTCAACACTCCGTACTATTGCACTCATGATTAAAATGGCAAAATCATCATTCATATAAAAACGTGTAGTGCCAATAATAGACTGTAAATTTTACATGTATGAAAGTCAATGATATTTTAGCATTTATCGGAACGACGCGGCGTGTAATATCTGCGCAAATGCCCAGTAGTAGTTGAAGAAGTAGAAGGAAAAAAAGGGCGAATGCTTGGCCGATGTTTAATACATAAGGATCCAGCCGATATTGCAACGGCGAGAGAGTAACCGTATCTTCGTGACTGGGTGCGAAGTTGCAGCGCCCTCCCGGCGGGACGGCACTCAACCAGAGAAGTGTTGTCGGCTTGGGCTTTTCAGTAGCTTTCAAGTGCTTTCGCAGTTGCCTCGAGTGGCGTAAGAGGCTTTCAGAAACGGAGGCGGAAACGGGCTTTTTAATAGGGGCGAAGAGATGCCGACCACCCTCCCCTCCTATCATACTTCTCTATCCTGCATCTCTTACCACTTCTTTCCTCTTACTCTCATGCACTCTTCTCACTCATTTCTGTTTCTTTTTCTACTTACACTCACGGTACAAGCTTCAAGAGTGGAATCGAATGGCATATACGATCGATTATCATACTCAACGCATATATTATTTCTTTTATTCACTGTAAATAATATCATATGGCTAGAGTAAATGCATTTATAAATCACTCACCTTTATGTTTGCAAAATGGATTTATTCTTATCCTTTTCTCTCAGTGAACAGTTTATTTTGAGAGGATGTTAAATACTTTTATTCGAAATAATTCGTAACTGGTATACATTTACACATTATTTACTAGACATTGAAAAGCGAACATTACGCAACAACTGATAAAATATTACTGCAAATGAGGTTTCTACTATTCTTATATATTGCGCTATTTTATATGTCCGACTTTAATTATATGATAATAATCTGAATGATGTGTCCCATTTAAACTGTCGCTCATTCACACAGATCCCAATCCGTTAATTTCTGTTTTCCTTGCTTACTCATATTGAATATCTAAAGTAGATGAACCAACATAAGTCCCGTTGAAAGGAAACCGCACGTAATTATCGTTAACCGCTTGTACGGCTGATGTAGTGCTGCCACGATAGTTTCAGTAACCATACCACAGATGGTTGTTATGTAATAGGTATCTTTGGATGATTACAACCGCAATCGAATGGCTGTTATCACTGCTTATCTCAATAGTCAAAAGATCCCCCTATAGTTTGGCTATGATGACAGAATTGGATGCAATTCAATTCGGCTATTCCAGAGAATATTATTTTTTCCAATGAATCAGAGAAGTGTCATTAATTTTAGATTAATTTGCAGGAAGATATTGAATTTTTTTCTGATCCAGAGTTTCTAACGTGTGAGAATTGACACTCTAATTGGATACCCAACATCAGTATTTCACTATTTTCAATTGCGCGAAAGCTTTAAATGTTACGACGTCTCAAAATACATGTAATTCTTTTAGTTTCACCTTTTTTCATTTTCGCGGCAAAATTTACATATAGGACTGAAAGCTGTGCACTGTCGGCACGTAGTTTTCGTAACACGCTTTTCCCGCGCCATGTGAAGCCGTGCGAATAAAGTTCGGACTCAAGCCGGCCAAATGCGAGTTTAAAATGTTGCGACGGACGTGCACAGTGAATCCTCGCCTAATACTCTGCTTGGACCATTCGCTGTAACTTTATTTGAATTTTTGCCCGTTTGTGGCTAACGGTGAAGCAGCCTATGTAAGGGAAAAATCGAATTTTGGAGGAAGAAATTAAAAGTGAGTTTGCAGTTTTATACTGTACAACATGAGCTTGGAACGTCTCTATGTGTGATAGGTTTCATTTAATTTACGGGCAAAGAAGTCAGAGATGTGACAAAATTTCTGACTCGTCATTTATATTGTATATTTAACACATAAGGGAATAACAATTCTGATTTGCAAAGAAATTAATTTCATTTATTGCTTATCAATTGAAAATTACAATTAAAAAAACAGAAAGAACTTGACTAGACTTAGTCTTCCATGTTTTTGTATATAAACCATAACTTTTATTTTAAAGCAGAGACCAAATTGAGCTGTTAAAAATTGAGCTGTTCCAGCGACAAGTTCAAATACCGTGCTAAATTTTTACAGGCCGTTTACGATGGCGCCGGGAGATTTGTAACTCGAGAAGCACCACAGTTACTGCACCCCGATACTGTAGCTCATATAGATCACTCTAGAGCAACTTGATATACTCGATCGCATTTTCAATAATAAAATAAACGCATACACATGAAATAAATATTGAACCACAAACTAAGTGCAGTAAATCAACGAAACTACGTTGTACCTAATTCCATTTGACATTTGATTTATCGATGTCAAAGTTAATTTGGCGCGTGCTGTCAAAAGTGTTGCTACCCAGAAATTTATCTCTGTGTTATAATTTTATATGCAACTGTGGAATGCCAGAAAAATGTTCTCGACTTTCGATGGATGCATAAGATCAACCAGACCGAAATTAATCAACGACTTTGAGTCCTCGAAGTTACCGTAGGATAAATGTAATTAGCGTCATAGTACCAGCCGACAATGGTGAACTCTATTTGTTATCGTTCTCTGCAAGAAAATGAGTGAAGATTTTCTGAATTTACAACGTGATAGACTACAGAGAGTGGTGTTTTCACCCGACAAAAGGTTGTACGACTAATTGCCTTAATTCGATAAACTACAAGCTCGTTGGATGCCCTTCTAGCATCGTACATTCTCCTAAGTTCCTTCGTTCGACGAATGCCTACAGGCAAGATGATCCTGCATTTCAACCTTTTCATCGCAGCGGCACGTGCGCACCTTTATTTCATGTTTTTCTCATTCTCTACAGTTCCTTCTTCATCTCTCGAATTTTTTTTTTGTTTTTCATTCGGTATTAACGACGGACATTATTTATTTCACTAACTAATCAAATCGTATCTTTCATTGGGAAAAAATTTGATTGATGCTTCATTGAATATCATGGCAGGTTTGGATGTATACGTCAATTTTTTTTCTGCCATATGTTTTTGTATGACTGGATAGTCGATCGTTCAAAACTTTTGTTTTATATTGTCTGATCAACTGTCTTGATCCATTAGCGCCCATCTATGTCAGATTGTCTGTTGTAGTTTTGCAATTCAATTGCTTATGATTTCAAGAATTCGATAGGTTAATTATACCCTTCAAGTCTATTCTCTTGGGATCTAATCAGTTCACTATGAAATAAAATACTCAAAAAAAAATCTAATGTTCTAATTAAACTAGAATATCTGAGTGGTTTACAAAGTCAAAACAACATCAAAGCAATCATAAACACTTTCATCTGTCAAACATCTCAACAACATTTTAATCAAAAAATTTACTCTTGAATTTTTGATTTTAATACAATTCAATCATTATATGATGGTATTATCATATAAAATTAGATGAAACATTCAGTATGATGATATGAAGAATTCTCATGTGATTCTCCGTGTAATAATCAATGCATTATTAAATTGATTGAGTCTAATTGCACAATTATAGTCCTTTATATACGCAATTATGCATGGAACATCAAGAATTAGAGAGAATTGATTGTATAGCGGGTTGTCTGGTGGTTGCTCGTATGTGTTGGCAATATGAAATTGTGAGACAGGAAGAATGAAAGAGGCAAAGGGAGACAGAGCAATAGAAATATGAGAGGAATGGAGTATATTGGAACCGCACGTACGCTTGTTTATTAGAAATCTAGTTGCAATTGGGAACGGATTCATCGGCACTCATTACGCCGTACGTGACTTCGTCTTATATAGCATGTGTTGAATATGCAATCATATTTCTACCATATTTTCCCGCCTTATTTCTTTTTATTTGGCTTTTTTCCTCTGTATCTCTCTCTTTCTCGCAACATCTACGCATGCATTGAATATCAAATTATGTACAGGACAAATTGTAAATATCGATCGTGAATATTTCTTCTTTCCTAATTTTTTAAATTAATAGGCTTCTTTTAATAGCTATCCGGATTGGTGATGTAATCACACAGATATCTGTTAGTCCTATCTGTATGATTGATATTATTATTTGTATGCAACACTAGCATTGCGTCAGACTTTAAGTGCAAATTCAAGTGGGTAATTCTGTGGGTTGTCTAAACATATGACTCTATTTATAAGTACATAACTAAATTGTGATAAGTCTGAATGTCACTGAATTTCTCTTGTGCTGATGTATGATATTTTATAGGTTTTAATTGCTCAATTAAAATGTATTATTAGGTGATACTTATAATAAGAAGAAATGCGGAAATTGCTAAATAAATTCCAGTAAAGTTGTAGTATAATTCTGGATTTATCAATATTAAATGATAATATATGCTGTGTAGTTGATGTGAATATACTTTCATTACGTATAGTGAAACAAAATACATTTTAGCATCAAGTTGGATTAATTAAAAAAAAACTTGAGTGGCAGAAATGCAAGTTACCTCGCACGATGATTAATAAAATAACCCATTTGGAACGATGAAATGCACATTGGGAGAAAATTCGCGTATATAATAGTTTCATTAAATCAATTTGAGAAACAGTATTCACGAGTAAAATATTTACATACAGCTATATACGAACGCTGTGCATTTTCGATTTATATCCCCTCGGCTATATCGTCACTTTATTCATTAAAGTTACACGATTTATCAATTAGCGTAAAAGGCGACGATAGATAGTCGTATCTGATGTGTTGCCCCAATGCAACACCTCCGCATCCTCTATGTCACACTGCCCAACACCTTTTACATATTCACTTACTCCGCCATTTTTATTTTTATATTAAAATATGTGTAAAAAGCTCCTCACTCAAGTACTCATGCGTGAATTAGTGCAACAAATTTTCTTTTGTACTTACCACTTCATCTGAATCCAAAAAAAATGAGTAAATAATATTAGATAGCTGTATGTATGAATACACTTTACATAGGGCTGTAAACAATTTTATGCTCGTGATTGTAGCGAAAGCATAAAATATCAATGAAGTTCGCACAGGCAAGAAAATTCACGTAAACATACAACAGACGCGTTTACAAATGTTTTTTATCGAAAATGTATTGGCTGAGCTTATAGCGAATGAATAAATACAAACATAGAGTGTAGAAAAAGTTTACGTGTTATATGAAGTCTGTGTGTATTTATGTATGTAGCTCACAAAGCAGACATTCATGGCGAAACGATCATTGGTGGTGCACATGATGGTGTGTGGCTCGCGTGAGTGTGGCCACTATATATAAAAATGGCTGCTTGCACTCAACTGAGATTAAACTGGCACGATGCTTACGAGACTTAATCGAACTGATAAATCATCGTGAGCGTCCTAACCAATTCGCAGCTTGATATTTTTAACATGGATGAAAATAAAAATTATATACATATATATTTAATCATAATGATGATAATAATAATAAAATTAGCAAGATACATTACTCTTCTTCTCCTTCTACTTCTCATTTTTATTTCCATTAATTTTTTTATTCCACAATGTATAATATAGCTTTCAGTTGAAACTCATTCCATCAATTAATTAGTTAAATTATTGATTGTCCATTTTGCTTTCATATGGAATTGTAAAAATATTGTCATCATTTTTCGATGGTAGCCCCCCCACTTATTATTTTGAATTATTTTTCATACACCGCAGTTGTCACAGCGGGGGAGAGTTAGCGCACAGCACGGGTGATATGGCCTTTGAACCCTTCGATAAATTATTTTGTTCAATAGTGATGCAGCAAATATTTAAATCATTCGAATTTTCTTTTCGTATTTAATTATTTCATTCTATTTTCATTGGTTTTCTTATTATGACATTGAATTTGTGATACGATAAATTGGTTAAATCTCTTCTCTATTACGAATTATTGTTAATTGATGTTACTGAGAATTTTTTCTTCCCTCAGCCATAATTGAGACAGGTGTTACAACGAATGATGGGAAGTAAAACTTGTCTCATTATGAAAGGAAAAAAAGGCGAGACCATAATGTGATGCTGAGAATCATCATCACACCCTGTACATATATATATATATATATTAACGTTGGTGCATTTGTGTGTATTTGTGTGTGAGAGAGTGTCTACCTATATATGATGTCAATAAATATTAATTAACAAAGCCAACCATAAATGCCGAACGTGGTATTCGCTCCCTTGAGATCTTATCTCATCCAGCAATGTCCCATGTATTATTTACGACTCAATATTTATTTTCATCGCCATTTAACATTTCATGGAGTGTGTTAAAACGTCGAATGAAAATGTCAGCGCTTGAGAAAGAGAACAAACATATAGGAAAAAAAGAAAAATCATGATAATATTCATACGCGATTGTATATTAATTTCTGCAATTATGTTATCAATAATTCATCATTTTCTAAATGAGTGTGAATGTGACAGTTGGCATTTTCTACAATGTTGAAATAAATATTTAAATTGTAGACAGAGGAAAACTAAAAAAATACTCGTGTAGAGAATTTCAAAAGCTACAAGAGCATTTTTTTTTTAATTCCATTATCTCAACTATTTAATTTTATATTCATGAGCAAAAATGGTCCCACACCTGCTAAATTCACATTCATTTTTCAAAAGCATACAAATAATAGTAACGATTTCTATTCCAATATAATTTCATTACACTCAATTATTGGTATTAATTATGAATAGTGGTATTTTTCTTCATTATCACCAATGGTTAAGATTTGAAGCGAATGAATGTGACACAAAGTTAGAGTTATCTCGCAGGGCCGCTAATTTCGTCTTGTTCGGAGTCCATCAAGAGTACCTTTTATCTTTGCCCGCCAAGGGACCTATCTAAAGTGGTTCTCACTTAGTGGTGAAAGATCGAACGACCGGCAATAAGGAGAGAATAAAGGGGGGACGGAAACACTCTCAGCATGAAAAATAAAAGAAAATAAAAATAGAAGAAAAAAAAAAGAAAAAAAGATGATGATCCACTGGATTGTGAATAAAAAAGTGCACACATATAAATATATACACTTGTATGTAAAAAAAGGTGGCTCACTGCTGATGATATTCTTCATGGAAGCAGGAAGATGGTGGCGTGATGTAAAATTGCGAATGGATAAACGAAACGATCATAAATATTACCAAACGCTATCACTCAATTAGTATACTTGGCATCCGAAGTTATCTTTGGGATGCACGCAAAGTCCCATGTATTGAATATACATATGGAACAAACATCAGCAATGTTTTTATCGTTTCTAGCAAGATCAGTTGAGTGAATGTGAATATAAAACCGCGCGTGAGAAAACGGCAAGAATTTACCAAGAGGAATGATCACTTATCTTCGGTCAATGGATCCTTTTTCCCAATGAATAGTTGGATATTCTCGACACAGACTTCGCATTGTATTTGTGAATTATACCCTTTTACATTCATAAGACATGATAATAATCGAAATAATAATATTGAGAATAATTTTTATTTTGATTATCCTAGACAATTTCAAATTGTTTCATCGCATTTGATAAACACTGAAGAGGATTAAAATTTCAAACAAATATATCCTGCCAACTGTAAAATGACATCAGAAGTAAATATAAATAGATAAATATTCATTTGTCAATACAAGAATGAGAGTTAATGGTCTAGATGTGTGTGTATGTACACACACTTACGAAAATTTGTTCAGCGGTGTAAGTTGCAAACAATTGATCCATTGCGTATAATGTACGGGTGTATATACAACTGCATTTAGCCATCACGAAGCTTCGGTGTGATTGAACGTGGGAGTGTAAGAGTGAGTGAGAAAGAACGCAATAGAGTGAGTGGAAGAAGGATAGAGTGAGATAAACTCTCGCGCACAAATGTGAGGGGAGGAGATGGTTGCCCCGTGGTCGATGCTCGATTGAGCGTGGGCTGTGGAGTTCGCTAATGCGAATATGCTGTCGTCCAGATAGAAAGAGATATCCGATAGCAAATCTGTGTTCGACACGGATGTCGAATTAGCTTGGATTTAGGCTGCCCGGGCAACTGACAAATAGTTATTGCTTGATTAGGTACGTGCACTGTACTCTCTCAACTAACCACAATCCACGACACATTCAATGTCGAATCTATCTCAAGTCTATACCAAGATATTTCTACAAGTCTTATTTGAACATGACCAATTAAATGGAATGTCTATTCGAATGTTGATTTCATTCGGGATCCAACTGTATTATTTAAACATTTGTGAATGTGTGTACAATTGGTTGTAATATAATGATTTCTTTTGTTTGGACATGTGGATTCATGTTGCTTTAATAAGACATTTGGAGTGTTTGTTTTTTTCTTTGCGATTGATGTCTTGAATAATTTACAATGATTTAGAATTAATTGTGTCTGCTATTGTTGTTTGAATGAAATTCTTGAAATTTTTTCGTAGCTATTGCATCAATTGAAATAGAATATAGCTCATTCGATTTGTATTTGAGTTCACCACAGTTGCAACAGCAATATATGATTCACTATGGGAAATTACCTTTTGTCTGGTGTCTCAGAATATTACTATGTGTTGATTTAGAAGATATTGAAATTCCTCGAAATTGTCAATACATTATAAATGTATAACTAGATGCAACCATCGATAACGCGTTCACACAATTCACTAACGTACGAATACACTACACGAAATTTTCCCCTGTACATGAGAAAATATAGTAATCACTAAATTGCAGAATGTTTTACTTGCAATTAAATTCAAAGTGGACTTTTAAACATTGCATACACAGAGTGAAAAAAGTTATAAAAAATGTATAAGAGGAGAATGCATAGACATAAAGTGAAATGAAGAGAGAATACAAAATCGATAGAGGAATAGTGACCAATTAGCCAGTCGATGATTGGCGCGTGTAAACTGAAACGCGATGACGTCACAGGGCCGAACAGAAGCCGTTGCGGCGTTCGTAAACCCATCGGCCACGCGGACCGCCCTCTCTCTTTACAGTATATACGCACACTCGATACCTCTATAGCAATGGATGGCTACAGGGGACTAATGGAATTGATTAAAATGTGTTCGATCAACCGAACCACGGGCCTCCCGCACTTCTCCTTTAACTCCACTCCCCCTTGAACCGCTGCTACCCGCAACTACCATCACCATTCATGTATACATATATATATACTTATCGTCATGTTACCGGCGCTGCAATCGAATATTTGCGTTTGGGTACGTCGACGCGGAAAATGCTATCTTTGTCAATTAATTCAACCTGTTGTCCATGAAACGTTTCGCGGACGCGTCATTGGGAAAATTGGCATTCCCGCGTGCGCGCTTCATTCGTCCATACAATGCACCGTGTGTGGTGGAATACATTGACTTTTTGTCGAATTTATTTTTTCGTTGAGATATCAGCGATTTTTTTTTCTTCTGTTTCGTTTTTTGCGCTGCATTTAATTTGTTTTTCGATTTTATATTGACAATAGCGTATATTGGGAGCAAGTAAAATCCGAGTGCGTTATGCTCTGTGTTATTTTAACAAAGCACACGCTTCAAAGATTCACAGTTGGAATGTAATTAATAGCATTGATATGTAGGGAATTTTTCGTCTGTTAGTGCAGTGGAATTTATTCAGCGAAATTTTTTTATATCTTACAGAGTATGGTGATAATTGGTAATGTGTGAGAAAGTTGAACAATGCGAAACAGAACAATTGATTGATGATAATTTATGTATTTGTAAGAATAATTTTGTGGGAAAATAATAAATTTTTGGGTGGTTGAATAAATGATTTGGACATTTGATTTGATATACAAGATGGGAGTGTGAAGAAGACGAATGGATTCTGAGTCTCCCCGGCATTCTGCATTTTGGAATATTTGTTTGTATACATTCAAGAATTCTTTAATAGAAATCCGATCGGGCGTTTCCTATTTCTATTTAATACCATTCGAAAATTTCCATCACTCTGTAATCCTTGTATGGATCTCAGCAAGCGCTGGTCTGAGAACTATAAACGTGTCTGCCAGCTTGAACACCTGACGAGTGTCCTGACTGCCCTCATTTGGTCTCATTCACGACTTCATTCATCGCTCCAATACAACAAATTGTCAATCCCAGTACAAAATTTAAAGATGGTCGAATCAGTCAGGAAGATAAAATCTTGTGAATGAAAAAAAAAAATTGTTCCTTCTTTTACACGAACAAATTTCTTCATAATTAATAATATGCAGTTGAATAAATGAATTAATAAAATAACAGAAAGGCAATCTGGTTTTCTCAAAAATTCGATCATTGGAATAAAAATTCTTGTTGGCAAAATCATTTGGAATTATGGAATAAAGATAAATTATAAATTCTAGATGCCAGGTATGATTTGATGTGCAGTAGGGGATTAACTATAACAGCCTCATAAATGAAACGTGAGAAAAAAAATTACAATTACCATAAATTTTATGGTTCATTAAAAAAGATTAGAAAGTAATTTGTAAAGTAGCGAAATAAATCTGACTGTAGGACGCTCATAAGTCATTTGACACTCACGAGAATTCTATTCTCTTCAAATATAAACTGATATACTCGTTATAAAATAATATCCAATTTACAATCACGTACATTATATAAATAAAAAATGCATTCATTTTTACTTTGCATATATAAAACAGACCAGTTAAATTGAGTGGGCCATGCTCGACTCTTGACCTATCCGTAACTGTCTTATACACACGATTTTATTCTGTGTGCCAGCTCATACATGCACGCGACTATATTGCACACTTTCGAGTCGTTAAAATACTAAAATTTTTACTTTATTGATGTTATAAATCACTCGTACACGTCACCTCTAAGTATTCTGTGTACTTTCCCAATCATTTCTATATAATTATTTAATCGCGATGCCATAAATTACATTACAATATAAAAGTGTAAAAGACGTATTTCTTATTTATGTAATTTTTGGAATTCCACCTGTCAATAACTACATAGGTATAACAGTAGACAGTTCACTTGTCAATTTTACAGAATATTTATTACATAAACATATACACCATTTTTAATATACGTAAATACAGCAGATGAAGACGAATGTGATAGAAAAAAAAATGAAAGGGGAGGAGATCAAATAGATATAACGAAAGAGGTTGAAGGAGAAAAAAATAGCGTGGGGCTGAAAAGGGGTAAAAAATAAAATAAATGGAATAGATGTCTCTGAAGCAAACCGTGAGTGTCGCTAATGAACCGGTCTCTCTCATCTCACTCTTACAAACACGTTGTGGCCTCTGAACCTTCTCGTTTCATCTCTCAGAACGGCACAACGCACGACCGGTCTTCGTTATACCCACTTCTGCCGTTAATTGTGTACGCGCCTACGTGTATGGTGCTGCGTTGCTCGGTCAGAATTAACTGATATCACGCGGCTAAATACTCGATATATTCGCTCTGACCCTTGCGAATTTCCTTTTATTTTCCTCATCTTCCCCTAGTCAATTCTACATCGCGCGTTAACTAACAGAGAACGAGGGTGCTGAACGAATCCAGTCGTGTCCAGCATGAATCCCTATCAGCACACCAATTGCTTTATTTATTTATATGTATTTTTTTGATCAACTCATGTGTGTATTATGTATAGGGTTGTCAGAAAATGTTGACAGGGCTGTTGACTGCCGTTTACTTACTGGATATCAATCGATGTTAACTCGGCTTTGTACTAATTTTGCTTCCGACTTTTCCACCTCCAACAGAAAGAGCCAAAAACACAAAGTTTTATTGCAACTTTCAAGTCTGATTTTATTTAAACTCTAAGAATTTCAATAAACATTTCAAATGTTTATTCTTTTATAAATTATTATTCACAAACAATTTAAACAAGTTTGTAAAAAAAGTCTGGTGAATATTCACAATTGTTCGACGTTAATTTAACTGAAAATATTTGTTGTCAAAAGGTTTTGTGATTTGCAAATATAGTGCAACATATAAATCCCATTTCATTTGATTATATATATTTTTGCTCCATCTTTTTCACTATCTTCATGCATTTCATACATACATATATATCGAGACGCGATCTTAATGGTGAATGTGAGATGGTACACGACAAATCCTTGTAAAGTATCATGCTCCAACCTGTTGAGGTTTATTTAAAAATAATTGTACTTGTATAGAGGAATTTCCTATCAATTAGGGACAGGTTTCTCGTTGCGGTTGCACTTCTTCTCAGTTCCACGTTTTGATCTTCCTTTTCGTATACACTACATTATGTCGCCTTTATCCCAGATTGATTCTGTTGGTCATCCATTACATTTAATCGTTGATTCAAAGCTATACAGTACACTGTTAAAAAGATGTGAAACATTTCCAATCAATACACGTATGTATGAATGACACAGCAGCAAATATCTTGACGATAATAACTTATTCATTAATTAATAGCATATCATTCATTAGATGTATGTATTCATTTTTTTTTTTTCATCCATTTCTTCTTATCAAAAATATCATAAAGGCGATAACTAATTAGAATGTATGATCATGATAAAATTTATCTGTTTCTCTGAAGTCATTTCTGTTTACTCGCACCCACACAATTTCTATTCAACTGTGTAGACCTGTTTGTAATAATCGCAGATATTCACAATTATCATCATTCACAGTTGATGTTTAATGCAGACGTAGGCGAATGCTACATTGAAAATTGAGAAATTTTTCGTGTTGTTATTTGGCGCACCTACACATATAAAACCGAGACTATTCCACATTGTGACAAGACAAAATCAATTATATCTTCACACGTTTGAATATGTGTTCAATTTCTATTCGATTTCACCATCGTGTGTCTATTTGGATTTAATGTACGACAATTTCACTATAAATACTTCCACTTTATAAATGTTGTGCTACATTTCACTGCGGTATATTAGATGAACTTCATCATGTGTGTTAAATGGGATAAAAATTTAATCACATTGATATATTTAAAGGTTAATGTTTACAGTCTCGTGACACAATTTCGTCTTAGAAGTTTCATGTCATTAGTTCGACTAGGAGAGAATTAATAGAGAGAAAAGAAAATGGAGTGATGGAATGATAATGAGCGTTTCGCAGCTGTTTCTACATTTCTCATGATTATTTTATTTTGAATTGGGCTTTTTGTTTTTGTTTTTATTCGCCACATTGTTCGCTGGTTGCGGAAATCCAGTTGCCACGCCTCTCATTAGCTCTCAATAATCCATTTGTCGGTTAATTAATAAAACGTCAATAACCATCAAATATAACAAGCGCAACGATATCTCTGACAGTTTCCTGTTTACTGAATGGTGGAATTAACTATGGCCGATTTAATATCGAATCAAAACCACTTTGGTATTTATAATTGTGATTGTATTTATGTATATACAGTAACATTCGTTATCTATACACATATATTAGATTGGAAAGTTCAGTTTATGCCAAGGCATTTGCTAAATGCCAATACTGATATTTAATAATGGAATTGAGTTGATATCAATGTAGAATTCATGGATAAAATCTTGAGATTCATTCAGGTGTGAACTATGTCCATACAATAGAGTGCAACGTGACTTACTTAATGAATAAAGGGAAATGAAAATAAATGAACAATAAAATAGGAAACAATGGAAGAAACAAAAATACTAGACAAATTTATTGGAAATTCTGTTCAATACATTGAAAGGAAATATTGGAAATGGGGAATTAATTGAATGGAACAAGAAGTCGAAGGGAGAACCTTCAACAACATATTTTGCTTGTTTTGTTTTTGTTATTTTCGTCCATGGATATTCTGAATTTCATCTTGTTTGCTATTCAAATTGAACGAGATTTATTTCGAGCTGTTCACATATGTTTGAAAATGGATATCTCACTTGCTGTGGAACTTTTTTTTCTTTACTTGGAACGTTTATTAAACTTTATAGATAGCGAAGTAACGTTATTTTCGCGATATCTTCGATATTGAGTATCTAAGAGATTGAATTCATCCGGAAGCGATAATGTATATAATACTTGCGATATACAAACGAACGATGAGTGTGTCGCGCGATGCACAGTGTGAGATGGAAGGTTGAGATATACATCTATATACTTGAGTACATGTAATCATTGTGAATTATTGCCATAGTCGAGGTGAAGCGCCGTAGTGTCGCGATGAAATGACTCACAACCGGATTGCCAAGGTCCTGAAACGTAGCGTGAGGTCTTAGGTGACCCCATGATGTCCAGCTTGGCATAACCAATGTAAGAGAATAGAATATCTCTATGAATATAATTAAATATATAAATATGTACACGAACTATATCTCCATTTCATTTATAAAATGTTTATTACAGCCACAAATATTTGTGGTGGATTTTTTTTCGCAAAAGAGTTACTTTAGAAATAGTATGATAGTCATTTTTTAAATTAGATCAAGTGTTGTAATGGATTTTATAAGTGGTTTTGCTATTGGAGAGTAATATGTAGTTCAGGTTCATGAATTTTCAATAGAAATTATTTTTTTGTAGTTCTAATCATGCATTACATTATGCAAAAATCATCAAAATTATGATGATGATCCTGAGGGAATCGATAGTCAATTGAATTTGGTTGTTTTTTTTTGTTTATTTTCATGTCCATGGGAAATATGTAGATTTATTTTTACATAATTCAGCTCCTGTGATACTCTTTTGGTGTATCATTAGCGCAACTTCCAGCAACTCCCGTGCACAATACTGCAAGTAATTCAAAATTAAATTCATTTTCAACCAATAATGAATATTAATAAGATATTATTTCCATGTTTTAATTTATCCCATGTCAATTTTATAGTAAAATTATAATATGAACGTTGGAATGTCAAAACCACTAAAGATACTTAAATATCGGTATAAAAGTTTTAACACATTCCATACCTACACCGCATGATGATCCTCAAGAGAATTACGTTACTGAATATGTAAAAGATTGTGCGGCCCATTGACGGCAAAACTCATTTTCATAAATTATATTAATTCGCCATGGGTGAAATGATGATGGTGGTGGTGGTGGTGGTGATGGGACCATGTGCCTTAACTTGATTGGGTGACACAGAGTGCACAAACCCATCTACATTCACTTCTCTTTCACGATCTTGACAGCCATTTTGGTCTACTCCTCCCCTTATATTTTTGCCAAGTATCATGTAAGTGCATTTATGGAAATAACTTCCATCAATATGGTGCAATTTCTTGTTCAAATTTTGAACAAAAAATAAAAAAATAACTATTTAAAATTGAGAATAAAAAGAAAAAATTTCGGTACATGCATCCGTAAATTCTTCGTGAAATTTTTGATGGCAGTTTGTTCTTCGTTCCTCAATGGCCAACACAAAATCTCCATAAAATTCTTCGTGCCATCGTCGCGTTAAGTCAGGGTTATGTCCGGACTCTTCCTACTCTCCCTGTATGTATTTCTTCAGCGTGTCTTAAACAAAATCGAACAGCATAAATGCAGCCCATACGGCTCCCGAATACGTTATCATGCCTAAGTAGCTTTTGTTTGTAAAACAGAACTTTTTTTTTTAGTTCACCACGAACTGCACGTTGTGACAAATAAAAATAAAAGAATGAAATAACAAAAGCTGAAGGGTGAGAGAGAAATTGAGGGAAGAATGAAGAAGAGAAAGAGACAACTAAGTTTTGCTTGCTTTGTCCAACGAGTATATGTCGGTGCCGGTTTTGGGATCCCATCGGATCGTGCGGAACGCAACGCTTCATCTCTTTTATTCTCTTTGGTTTTACCCCACTATAAGTCCAACCTCTCATTCCTCAAGTACATGTATTCAATAGCATATGCGCATTGTAATGTTCATCATCAAGGTCATACATTCATGCACAATTTAATGCATAAGATAAAGATGTTTATGCAAAATCAATTGCAAATTCACTTGCATGAATTACTTTTTCATTTTTCTTTTCTTCAGCTTGATTTAAATTTAATTATCAAGAAATTCCTCGTTATTTCTAGTTCTGTTTGTAAATCATTATAAATAATTTTTTTGAAAACTCAATATTTCAAAAAAAAAAAATCTCTGATGACTAAAATTACAGGAAAAAATTCTGAATTGTTCGTTCTGTATTGGTAACTATACAGATGGGGCATCAATTAAAGTGGTGTTATAACGATGTTTATCGGATAGATCTAATCGACTTCATCATTCTCTCAAGCAAATTATATTACGCAACGTATTTGAATAATCGCGACTTTCCAACAACGTATATATGAGTTTACAAGTGACTTTAACGAAAAGGTCGTGGCGGCTAAATTTGAAATTTATCGGGCAGGCGTGCGCATTAGTTACGTTTGTCGATTAGCCTCGTCACGGTGAATCTTGAGAAGCTCCGATAAATTACAATTTGCCACCTTTCTCTCTCCACCTTAAAACCATTTTTGGTACGCCAATATATATATTCTTACGGTGTATATATACCCTCCACCCAACGGTGCCTTTTATTATTACCTCGTGACTCGATCGATTTACACGCTGGTCCCTTTGCCGTTAAGAAGAAGAAGGACGTAGAAGCACTGGCTTAATCTGTAACGAATCTATCGCGATGCAAAAAAGAAAAAAGAAGAAAAATGAAAAGTGAGAATCAACTGTATAATGTCTTTATATGTACCAATAATTTGCAGCTCCAATAAACCGTTAAATTAATCTAAATTATTTTTAATTCGTCATTCAATAACTTTGTTAGGATAAAAAGTGGATTTAAAGTGAATTATTGTTTCTAATATGAGCTTTAGAAGATCTATTCAAACTTTTTTTTCATTGTTATATATATTTGATGATGATGTACAGAATGTTATAGAGAATCAGATTCTGAACAGTCCCAATATTTTTTTCTTGTCACCATACAATTCACAGAGTGATGAAAGTGTTAACAATAATTTGGCAATTGACCAATTGTAAATAAAGATAAAATATCATTGGATGAAATTCATTCTCAATTCTGACGAAATGAGGAGTTACATATGAAGGGCGTCTCGCCATGGGGTATATTCATATATACATAATGGACTCGATTACCCCATGCACGCGAGAAAATAATGTGAGAACGATTTCTTCGCGATCGCATCATTATCTCGATCTCACTGTCTATGCCCCTGCCTCTCATTTTTGTATTATACTCTCACGATCAAATCCCCGCTACAATATTTCTTCTCGTCTCGTCATCTCTATCGTCGTTTGACTCCTCTTTCTCGCCTCACTCTCACCATGCATATTCTCGTGGCTTCATCTCAAGTGAGGTCCGCACTTCGTCGTTGTTGTTTTCGTCGAACGATCTGTCGAGCCGATTTCCTTGTCTCACAACCCTGCAATTACTATCTATATTATCTTGATGTGGGTGAAGTAGAAGGGGCTTTGGGTATCGATCACGTCGGGACAACTCTCAAACAATCACGTGTGAACTTATATTAAAGTGAAATAATTTTTTTTTTCTTTTCAATCATGTTACTCGAAATTCTGTAAGCTCATATGCAATATGAGAAGTTTGCTGGTGGTGAAATCAATCCCTTCCACTCATTTTTATTCCCGACTAATTTTATACCTCATTATGGAAATCTTAATTGTTATTCGAATGTCTCGGTCATAATATTCACGCCTTAATTATTTTTAAACTTTATGACTTGAAACAAAAAAAAATAGTCATATTTCCTGTTATCTCCTACACTATTCATCCGTTCGTATATTTGCGAATTAATTACTTGCATTAACCACTGGCGATGAATTTCAGTGTTGAACAATTCATTATTATTTCTCTAAAGTATTGAAAAGTATAGAATATTATATTGAGATAAAAAAAGAAATTTCGACAAGTTAAATCCTCCCACGCATTCCGCAAAATTTCCAACCAAGCGCCATAATACTCATATTGTAATCCGCGTGTCTATCGGACTGGCATCGAATCACTTTTTGTTGCGGCACAACCGCTATGTTCTTTGTTTCATAACGTGTGTTGCGACGCTTTTTCCTACCGGCAATTACGAGCTTCATTTTTGGGATCTATCAGACTATACACAATAATGGCATTGGTTATATGAGCGCATACACGCAATTCCTTTTTTTTTTTCGTCTTCCATTTTTATTTTTCCGACGCTTTTATTCGTATCGCTGGCCTATTATTTTCGTTAACTACTGCCACTCCATGATATCGCACTGTTGATAGTCATATGTTACTGGTTATAACGCGAAAATTGCACGGATCTGCATTACATTGCCAACAGCTTCTCTATAGTATTTATACATCCCTTTTGCACTTTATTCTCTTCGTATCCATTGTGTCGATTCCTATTGCTCGATGATAACAATCAATGGATGATGCTCTACAAAGTACTTTTCGTTTCTTTCTTGATTATAAAAAACGTTCGTTCTATCTTTTATACAATCTCATATTAAATTTCATATGAATGTAACGAAAACGCGAAGAGAAAAAAAATAAATTTTGAAATACTTATCGATATTTTCATAATTGATACTTATTAATTATTATTATCATTTTATATTCCAAATGTTTTATATTGCAGTCGTTTGATTCCAACATTGCTCGGCCCCTTTCTGCCCATCAAATCGAAATAATTCCCGTCGCTCCTTCACTACAATCCAAACTAATTACACGACTACATATACTGCCTCAGCATATATCCATGATCATGCCGTGTCTGTTATGCGTTAGTTTGGTATAATTACTCGGCCAGTAATGCAGGGCAGCTAGTGAGTGGCAGCTCATATTACTCGCGCGTCCAATCCAAATGAAAACTAACCCCTTCGGGGATTCTGAAAGCTGGTGGAGAAGATGAGGGAGATTGACACAGGCCTGGTGGACGGGTGAGAGAATGTGAGCGTATGAGAGCCTAAAAGAAATGAGGATGAGTTTGTAGTAAACAAATGTGTGAAAAAGAATTCAAGTGTTTGTACATGTAGCACACACTAGGTATATTGAAGAGATGACACTGTACTTAATGAAGCATCTTTAGTACCTTGAAACAGCAAACACTGATGAGAGAAGTCTCAGTTAAATAAATAATAAATGAGAATTATGATGAATGTTGAACATTTCATGAAGTTTTTGAGCACATAAATATATTGAGTAATAAAATAATCGACATTGTCACTACTCAACTGTTTTGGCACCTCACAAATGTTCTACATGACAATTCATTATTTTGTATAATCACATATATATATATGAACACAAAATGGTGTAGCCATATACAGTTTGGATATAATAAATTGTTCAGTGGAGTCGAGATTACGCGGCAAACGTAAGTCTTGTTTGTAGTAGATAAGATATAGAAACTAACGCGCAACGGGATGAAGAGACTGAAGGGAATGAAAGTGGTGAGCAAAAGAGATGGTGTTATATATAAGTTGGTAGTGAGGGATGAAGAAAGACAAAAAGGACTTACGCCTCTATCGTGGTGGCTTATCTCTCAGGAAGTTGTCGGGTAGGACGTTGGGGCAGCCCATTTAAAGACTCGAACGTTGTTTAGTCTGTAAACTTCTTCTTGGAAACGTGAAAGAAAGTCACACCTTCGTCTTTTAGTTTAAGGCATATACACCTTTTGTTAAGTCAAAGGGACCGGCTTGCTGGCACATTATATTTTAACATGAGAACACAAAAAACATCATTCATATATTACCTTCAGGGCTTTTCTTTTCATATCCACGTTTATATATTCATATATTTTTTTTCCTCGTTATTTGCTTGAATAAATATTTACTCATTTAATATTTTTTAATGAAAAATAATGATTCTTTGCGACACTCAATTGTTTTGTATTTCTTTTGTTAAGGGGGAAGATATTTAACTTTTGTTTGTTATGAGAAAAATATGTATTTAGCTGGGTAACGAGTCTTCATTTCTGGTCGTCATTACCGGCATATTGCGTTCAAGCAACCCGTCGTTTATACGGGGTAAACAGTGCGTGGATGCGATTTAATTGAAACCCGAGACCTCCTTGACCCTCGGAATGACTCAGTACTCCGAGTTGACGCGCTTGCAAGAGAACACAAGAGAAAGACACAGCATCGTCCATTGACTTGCCGAATGACGTAAGCAATTAGCGCGCAGTTTTGTTTGCGCCGGTACATGAGACTTAAAGTTGTTTGAGTTCGAGTGCGCGGTTAGGCCTCAACGACTTGTGAGACTCGAGTCTCTCTATACTTTACTCAGCATTTTCTTCACTCACTCTTGACCACTTTTTTTTTCTTTATTTTTTTTGTTCTCATCTTTCCTCTTCTTTTTAATTCCATTTTTTCTAATGCTCGATGACGTATACACTCGCATTCTCACGCTTCTCAACTCGTTTCCAGGCGTATGTAATTATCGATACAGTAACACAGTAATAATTGTACACACGAGACGTGTGCTTTTGTACAATGAAATTTGTTACTTCTGTTGTTGATTCATAATCACTGGATACACTTTAAGAATAATTTATAGCTCTCATACTTTGTTATCGTTTAGGTTAGATTACTCAACTGATCATGTTGAATAGCTGCGATAACGATCATTAGCCCATCGTATAGACCACACAGCAATAATAGCTGTTTAATTTATTCTCATACAATAAAGTTAGTGATGTCATTGTGACCACAAGTTTGTTCATTATTTTATTAATTCATAAGTTGATTAGTACGAAGCAAATTCATTGATTGTATCAAACAATTTTACCAATTAATTTATTACTGTTGATGGCAATTTTTCAATTTTCGTTTCCCTCACTCTTTCATATGAACTGATGGAAACAGATGAGTAATCAAGAATCGTGCTTTAAACCGCACGTATTCATCATTGAATCCATATATGACTGGGGACCAACTACTGCCACGTAAGGTTGGTCATTGCAGCCATATTATAAATGGCTGTAACATCAATCCGGATAGTTGTTGCAAGTTGCCTATTTCGATAGTTGAAGACAATTTTTATCACATCATTCGGAGAAGATAGTCCCGGAAAAGAAAAAAAGAGCTTAGGAGAGGGCTTGCGGAAAAACTAGTAGCTGTAAACTGACTTTTTATCGAGTAATTCATGATATTGTATATTTAGACGATGACGTCCATACTAAAATTAACATAAGTAATTAACACATCCGCTAAATAATTCACGATGTTGTGATTCTGCAATTGCATCCGTAAATACAAATGTTTTACTCTGTAAATTTATTTGAATCAAAAATATTAATAATCAATGAATTTACTATTGAAAATTCACTGCTCAATTGAAGTATATTGAGAAGACATAGTCACATTTACATCGAAATATAAATTGCCCAATTATTTTTACACAATTATTTATTCTGTTGAGTATATTTTTCCTTTGAATTCTGTATTGCCAATTTAGCAACATATATTACCTTTTTTTCTTCGTTCACTTCTGGCAACATTTCACATCGTTGTGAAGAGTACACAATTCTCCTTCAGTGCACTTTTATGTATTTAATTGAAAATTATATCAGACTTCATAGTTATATATATATATGTATATATACGGGTCTATATTGAACAGAACGAGTGATACACTCCCAACCAGTCAATGAAATCTATCTTGTCGATCGAACGCAGCGTCCAATTACCGGGGTTATTAACTAAGCTCCTCGTTCGTCCCCTCTATCGTTGCCATTCTCAACTCCGTCGACGACGTCTGCCTGACTGTTGGAGATATCCATTGGACCAGGTATGATATAGCCATGGTTGACCCTCTTCTCTATTCATAAACATACAGATTAACTTAACTCGTTACCAAAATAATCGAATATTATCATTGATTATATTCTTTTTCTTTTATTCTTCATTACCTATTTAGTATTACAGGGTAATTATTAGTTGGTATAAGGTATGATGATATGTTATTGACCCGATTAAATTGAAGTTCCGCCACAATTTATTAAACTATTGAAATTTGTATCTGTAATTTGTTTTAACTTATACAGTTAATGAGGTTGTTAGATAAATATTTATACTAAAAACTGACTTCTTATGAATATTTTGTTATGGAACAGCTGAATTTCCATAGATGAAATACAGTAGCACTCTGATATTCATTTAGATACTATAAGTCATGCTTTATTATATATTTAACCAAATAAATTTTGATCTATCGGAATGAAATCTTTTTTTTTTATCAACAGCATTTCAAATGATCTATTCAATTTTTGCTCCTTTTTTGAGGCTAACAATGAGCCATCCAGGCAGCCCTTTCTCCTTTCACCCTTGAAAAAAAGTGCGCTAAAAAGGCGTAAATTTCACATCCTCCGTTTTATAATTAATGTCCCATTTAATTAAAAACTATTCACTGATATACAAAAAGCATTGATCCCTTCTTTTATATATTCTTTTAGTTTTCGTCATGCGATATATACAAAACTAACAATTTCCAACATTGATCAACTCCGTGTACAATTTTGATCGGTGTTTTTGTTGGATAAATCGCACCATCCCATGGACTGTACCCCAAGATGACTGTTGCACCGTACAGTGGGGTCTTGGTATATTCGCTGTCAGTCAATTATGCTCTAACAATGGGGTTACATTTCAATTACATCACACGCCTCCACCGTGACTAATGCATCGAATCTCTCGCGATGCATATAGATGTAGTGAGATACTCTTGATACGCCTGTCTGTTTTAATTCCCTACCAAAGAAGAAAATAGAATAAAACCAATGAAGAAACAAAACTCCAACATGTTGTACATGCACTTCATCCAAATTATTCATGTTGTTTTATGTATTTAAAATATTTCCAACCTCCCACAAAATCACAAACAAAATATAAAACATTAACATGCACCATTTGTAAGCATTACAAATGCATTTGGTGAAAAAGAAAAGTTATCCAATGAATCCATCGCAATATTCATATATTGAAATATCGTAATTGAAGACAATAAAAAATTTGTTCCCGGGGACAAAATTGGCACCTTGAGCGTTTGGTTTTACACAAGCGCATGAGATGATGCACGTGAATGCTGCGGGCTGAAATTTCAGCGAGCCGGCAACGCCGAGATACTATTGAGGCTCGACGGCATGAAGCCGAAGGACGTACAGACTGAGAGAGAATATGAATGTAAACATGTGAGAGCAACAGAGAAACTTGAATTTTCTTCAATCCGCATCCCACGCCATTGTCCTTTGTCGCAGTTTGTCTCTCTCTTTCTTTCTCTTTTCCTAACTTCTCACTCTTCCTCTGTCCCCCACCTTCACTTTCGTTCTCCCTTGCCGCTCGTGCTGGTGTCCTGATCTCATGGAATGCGGGCGAGCTACTCTATTCATTGGAGCATTAACGAATTTCTAAATCAACTCCATTGTATTCACATATGCAGGATAGAAGAAAAAAGAAGTATATCCAACGGATAATGTGTTGGAGAACTCACACGTTAACAAACATATATATTTATGTACAGCTACGGAATTATTGTGTATACCAAAGATGGCAGGAGAGTAAATAGTGGAATTTAATGCAAACTTAATAATGAGGCTAAAATAGTTAAATATCAAGTTGTACCATGTTTCCCTCTAATTGGGTCGCAAACGTGATATACCATCTGGAAAATCGAGTTTGCTGTGTGTGCATCCAGTATACTTGCGGATTAAATTACATTCACTCACAAGAGACTTAACAACATTTAATACCATTTATATGTATATAATTTATATATTGCCGTGCATGTATCACTATTTTGACTTGGACCAATGTAACATGCAAGCAGAGAATTTATATGAAAAATGTTGGGGTATTTTGAAGTAACATTTTTTAAATGTCGAATGTTCGTTTGACTGTCTCTTTCTATCCCTCTGCATGAGATGGCTTTTTAGATCCCCTGTTGCTTGGAACACATCCCAATTCACGTCTGCGGTTAAATTAAGGGTGGACCTTCTCATTTTCTTAAAATATTAAATCATCGTTGTGTGTCACAGCGGGGCTGCTGTCGTGGCCACCAATATTCTTTCCCCTTTACTCTCCGTATTGGCCCGTTGGTTCAAGCCATCTTACTTTCTTTCTCTTCCTCCTGCTCACTCTTATTACAAGTTGGTGGAGAGGAAGAATGGTTAGCTGACTGGTAAAGCAGGATGGGAAAGGAATTAAAATTCATTGGTCCCACAAACCCATGTCACCGGTCGAGTGCCATCGTAAATACCTGAAAAAAAAAACCCCCTCTCACGTCGCTTGTCGCTCTGCGCTATACTACCATAGCAATGCAATGCCGACGCCGCCGCGGTGCCGCTGCGGCGCGCGGCCACTCTTCCGTGGCGAGGGTCACCATAAAAATTATACTCGCGCGCTCGTTCGTAATATCAGGAATTGAAATCTCTTCTCGAGTGTGTGCAGAGTCGCCGATGAAAGTCGCGTGCGATTCTTCTTCGTCCACCTCCCGTACTTCTTCCTTTTCTTCTTCTTTTTTTATATCGATGAAAAAACAAAAAACGATATATATAAATATACAACTGGTGTGTTACTGAGATACGTTTTCTCTTCGGATCCCATGTGTACATTTTTTTTTAAAGCTGCGATTCATGTGACCCTTGACATTGTTCACATGTCCATTCGCTTCCATTATTTATACATCTCTTTTTTTCCGTTCGTGGTATATTGAAATGAAAATATTTCTTCTGTTTACTGTGATTTATTCAGGGGTTACAACTGTCATCCCGAGTCCAACTAAATTTAAGATTGTATTTTACTTTGAATCTGATATATTTTTCATTGAACAAAAAATGCTTGCATTAATCAGACAAAGTTTATAATAAATATATTTCAGTGGGAATATAATAATATCGAGTAAATGATGAATTACAATTGAAATAACAGAACAATTTTTATGCCAATACATACATTTGTGACGTGTAAACAAAAAGAATGAGCTCCTGATTTGATCAAATAGCCCGCGAGAGGAGTTGACTCGCAATGAACGCTCCGAGTCACAGTCAAATGAATCATGTACACATCATCAAAAAATGAATTACTATTTATATTTACCATTAGCAGAGTTGCAGTATACTTTCATACCAGAAACACAGCATACATCAATAGTTGACAACCATTCACTTGTCTAAAGATCGAAAAAAAATAGCTCAAATCAATTATCCCTCTGCTGGAATAGATAAATATTCGTCATGAAATGACATTCCTACGGTTTAAATTATTAGCACCAATATTACGACTGCGAGATACCGGTCTATCAACGAAGCTAAGCAGCATTGAATCCGGTCAACAGTTAGATCGGTGACCGTTAGACACGTAGATTTAAATCCGATACGATTGCTTCTGATGTTTATTTTTTATTTCCTATAAAATTAATTGCATTGAATAAAACTACCGTTGGCACAGTTTGTTCAGTCTAATTGAAAATTATTGATCATTAGATTCATCAAAAATAAACTCGTTCGTAACCACACTTCGAAAATGGTATTCAAGTAACAAAACTATACAAAACGTATTAAAAGCCATTACAAGTTGAATAATATACGTGTGGATTATAAAATGAAACATATAACGACGTATAGTTTAAATGTACTGAGACATACAGTGAATAACACGCAATGCGAGTGTGAACCATTGCCGGGTGCTTGGGAGTGTGCAACTGGTTTTCGTTTGCCCGAGATTTTCATCTGTTTTCTCGGAAACTGGATGGTCGTCTTGAAAAAACAAACTGGTTACTTTAGCATAATGTGACGCTGAACATAAGGCCACAACTGTAGTTGTAATATATATAATATAAAAGTCGGAATAATTAATGCAAAATAGGGATATTATAAAATTCTATAATGAATAACTGATTGAAGATAGTGAACATCAGTTCGGAGGGTGAAAGAAAAACAAATTTGTTTATTAATTTATTTGTTTTCAAGACATTTGGACGTAAATGAATTGACGTGACAAAACGAAGACAAAGTTGGAAAGAGAACTGATGATGATGAAACAAATTTGCATGTGAATAGCATTATATATAGAGAACACACCTGCATGATCAACAGTGAGATTATTTCCTCGACTACACACGTTTTGTGGCAATTACGTGCGTGAAACCCACCACGTTGGCATTATCATTGTAATTTTCCTGGACTTGTTTTCGTTAATCCCATTGAAATGCTTCGACTTTTTAACCAGTGTGACAGGTGGCCCTGCCATTGTTGTGGTGACTTGCACGATGTTGTTATAATGGATGTTAAAATTATAGCTTTGAATTTACTTTCGAGAATTTTTTCACTTCACCTTTGTATGCATGAGTTTCAGTTACTCTGTCTGCAATAAACTGTTGTATCACATATGACACTTACAAATTTCTCCGAAGTTTTTATGTCGGGAGTGTATTTCTTTTTCATTAGTCTACTGAGGGCAAATAAATATGAATATAAAGAATATTGATGTTTGATGCACAGAAAAATAGTATTCATCAATAAATATATCAGCCAAAGCGGTATTGATGAATGTAAATAATGATGAACAATTTGCTTGTTATTGAAATGGATCAGTTTGGGAAATAGTTTGGAATTTCAGTTTTAGCGTTTGACCAGAATTGCTGATAGTTTTACAAAGCTTATGAGAAGTACATGAACGCACTCATTCTCTTGAATTTAAATTTTTCCTCAACAATATCCAACATAAATATCCAAAGTTAATTAATTCTTTTGTTTTCACAATTAACACGTTGTTCATTATGTATGTATACATGTAGACAATTTAATCATTGGGGTCATGACCGAAACCCTCAAGAACATTCGTTCATCAAATGATCTCCAACCTCGAAAAATTGTGTCATTATCTCGTCACTCACTGTCACGATAGTAAATGAGAAACAGAAAAAAAGTATTCTCACATCGTACAATTTCCTATTATATCTTGTCCTTTTTTTTCTTTTTTATTTCATCGGACGATGGAGCATTCTGTATGAGAGTCAATTAAATCCCATTTACACGCTATCTAATTCTCAAGACCGTCATTCACATCCATCAAGGTCGAAGCATGAGAAATTTCTCAGTTGAAGACGTATTAGATTATATTACTCTTTGAACAAAGCTTCAATACAATTCTTCTCATTCATATCGTGGGCAGTTGAAGACTTAGATGCTCAATGAATTTAATATAGAAAAATTACAACAAATTAACTTTTCAAATGTTCGAGTTCCGGCGGGTGTGCACTTGTGTGAAAAATACACGAACAATCTTCATGCCGGAAACCATTGTCTAGAGAATCAATTGGGTTCCGCAAGATGTTTCCGTTCATACACTATAATCTAAGGGTGTTGCTGAGTGTATTGTTTCCCATCATAAGGCGGAGGCCAGACTCCCATGCTGGTCAGGACGTTTATTCTGAATAAACAATCAACATGTAAATATTAGTGAAAAAAAATATATTTGTACAGTTAACGCTAACTTTATTCTAATATTTACCTGAATTCAAGAGGAATCTGTGCGTCGTGTCCGAATTTCTCTCAAAACCCTTGAAAAAGTCTACATGTGAATACAATCTTTTCATATCTCCAGCACATCATAATCCTCAATGCGTTGGATCGATATGATGAGAACTCCTTCATCATTCAGTATCAGAGCATTTCGTCTGTATTAAAGTCATACTCCATAGTTACAGAGCAGTATCTGACATTCTTTTCGATGTGATTCTAATCAGCAAGTGATGGACAGTATTATATTGAAGCATAAGAATCTATTGTAATAGGGGTGATATACAATAGAAGATGAAGAATATTCAACCTCAGGGTGAAAGAAAGAGTTTCGCCATCCCTGTGACACAGTTCCACATTCCTTCATCTCAACGGGTGGCCATTCTTCGAGCATAGTCGTCTGAGTCAGCCGCATAAGAGTCGATAGTTCCGTTGTGTGTTTTTGTGATTGATCACGTGACCTCGTCATTCGGTATAATAAGATTGCTTTTAATCTGCCAGAGGATGAAATGGCTCCGATCTTGCGTCGCGGGACCGCATGCCAAGGGTCCAGTCCATCGTTCTTTCTTCCCTTTCTTTCCTATTCCTTTGATCATCCATGAACTTCGTGGCCAGCTTAATATATAAATATATACTCTTTGGGATTATTTATTCTTAGAGATAAAAAAAAGATGGTATACATCGCAATTAGTCTTCATTTCTCATTTGAATGTTGACTTCTCATTCTATCCATTCACGATATTATTTAGTCAGCGCAAGAAACGTGAATATTGAGAATTGAAAATGAAAATATTCGCTTTGCAGTTGAGAAAACACTTCCATTTGTTCAAGCAGATAAACGAAACTATGAATATATTCAGGCCCTGGAGCTTCACCAATGCAACCATCATATTGTACTTGGATTCTATATTCTTCTGCAAATGTAAATGTATGAAATTTCATTTTTTGTTTTTTTTTTGTTTTAAATTTTATTTGACTTTCCAATTTAAATTTTCACCGTGAAATTCGCGTGTCCACAAGTGCGTAAGTTTAATAACCCGTATAGTGGATAGAGTAGCGACGGCAAGAAACCCGCACGCTAAACGTTTCGACGTAACCGACCGTATTTTATCCACATTTTATACCCAGTATATACCCCAGAATTATATCCGATTATTCAAATTAGCAACCCTCGCCGCGAGCCAACCGCGAGTCTATTTAAATTTATGCAAAAATTCTGGAAAAAACGTGAATTCTTTCGTCATATTAATATAAATCAATTTATCATACTTCCACATGTTTCCTACATCGATCTCCGTTGGAATTCCACCATGTTTTGAGAAATGTTCAGATGCTGTACACCAGCATGTATGAATTAACAATGAATTACATATTCCATGGAATATTCAATTTTAAAACTAGTGATTGAATTAAAATACTGATGAATAGAAATGCAATAACTAAACAACACGACACCATGAAAAGAGATAAATTTCCACCAATAAATCTTTTTCTTTTTGTTGCATAACACTATTCGCAATTTAACTCGAAAGATCATGTTCGACACATTTGGGTTTGAAAGTAAAAAACAACTTATTGAAACATCCAAACCAATGATGATATCATCAGCTCATGTTGATTATTTATAATTGCAGAAAATGGCACGGCAAGCAGATTTTCTAGCAACCGATGTGAAAAGTGGTGCATAGGTAAGTGGACAAAATTAATTTTCTTTATTGCTGAAATAATTCTATCTTTATTATACAAAGAAATTGCGCTATTTAAACAATTATAATAAATTCATATTGAAAAAAATGACAAAGAGAATTCTTCTTTGAATACAAAAATTCTTGCGACGCTTGAATCTAAAGCCAGTGTAAATTCGCAGCGCATGACACAATCAACATTACTAAAAATAGATCTTACGAAATGTTTATTTTCGTTGATCTCAATACTTTCCTTATTCTGCATCACTATAGAAAAAAAATAAAATATTTCAACTTACTATCTCAGCAATAACATCTGTTGGTAGCTGTGTAAATGATATTTCTCCGCGACACCATCAAATAATATTTTATCAGATACACAGAGTAAATAATATCTACGTTACATGCTGTGGAATTTCATCTATTTACCAATGTTATCGCAACACCAAACATAGGTGTTATTTTGAAATTGCGACTTAATTGACGAACGTGCGTCGTAAATTATCTCCCATATACTAAACAAAAGAAAAACAGATCATCATTCAAGTACATCCATGTGTGATATCAATATACACACTGTAAATTCACGTGTGTGACCAAGTGTACTATGTTCTCTATTTGAAGCTTTATCGACCCTATTGCCTTTTTTTAAGAATATATACAGTGTTTTACATGAAAAACGTAGTAGTTTGGCACGTGTGTTATACGTGTGCGACAACACGACAGATATCGAGTGAAACACTTGATTACACATTTGGGATTGAAGTACAATCTCGATATCAATAGAGTATTATTTACACGCCACTGAAATAATTTGTGATGGATTTTCAATTTAGTTTCAAATCGAACTCTATTTTCAAGTGGATTAATACTTGAATATTTGCGTTGAATATATAAAAATAAATATCAGAGTGAAATTGGTGTGTGAAGCTGCAAAACGATTACTTATCGTAAAGTCAATTGAATTAGCTTCACATGAAATCTCTCTTTTTATCATGTAACATCACGCGTGTTTTTTTGTTGGGTATTGCGACTGGAATTTTTCGCCCCAAAGAGGATTATTTTTATTTTACTTCGAATTATTGTTTGCAGTGTGTGGATGGGGGTCGCGCCTGGGTGAATCCATAATTACATAATGAGAATTAAAACATGCACTCATAACATCGATACTAATTCTATAAATTAAAAATTAAACACAGAAATGTTTATTTACAATTTCCCGTAGTATAATCAACAGAGTGAAATAAAATGTTCTAAGGGAAATCAAAATGGAACGATGGGAAATAACTGTGCAATCAGAATGTGCTCGTCAGTAGAAAAAAAGAGATAAACGTGGAAAAAAATTGCATAAATCTGGGATATCGCTGGTCCATTCGAATTCCGTATTCGTGGACGGTAGGATAGACTGGTCTCTGACAATGCTGCCTAAATGACGACAGTCTGTACCGATCGTATGTATAGTACGTACCGCCTAACTATGCCATAGGAAATGCCTCCCCCCATCTGACCCTGGCATTCAGCAATGGGCTCGAAACAACCGTCGCAATCAGCGCGCTCCAAAACGAGTCTTCTTTGTGCGCTGAAAATTCCAAGAATACTAGCGCTCGCACGAAGCCTGATTGGAAATCGGCGCACGACCATTCGAGTAAGTTGATGATGTCTGACCTTCGATAGAGAAAAAATCAACCCCAATTGACACGTAAAGAATTCAATGTGTTCTTTAAAAAAGATAAATAATAATTTCGGCACAAAATTCTTCTTTTTTCATAAGAATTGCCACAATTTATCTGATACTGAAATCAATACAATTCTCGTGATGCATTTTTAAACACAACAGTTTTGTTGTATATAATTACAATTCTATATAGAAATATAGGGATGAATATTCATCCTGACTGTTTTGCCATTTTTAATCATACAAAAACTAAATTTATAGCTCGAAATATTTTTCCATATAAATCAGACAATTTTCTAAACGGTCGCCATAACATCGAGGGAGTAATAAAATTGTCATTTTCACGATAATGTGTTAGTATTCACTGCAATTCAGAATAACACTCACATATTCTTTGAACGATTGGAAATATTTACAAAAATTTTATCAACAACAAGCCGATTTTATACGATTTTTCTAAGTTATTTGTTTTCGCTTACCATCAAATGGATTCATGAAAACTTCCGGATTTTTGTAGCGGATAGATGTGTGAGTGTGTAAGGATAAAAGAGAAGAGGGATGAGGCAGAGTTTATTGCACGCAAATGAAGAATTGTCAGCCAAATAGATTCGAAAGAGGGCAAAAGGAACGAGTGAATATAGGACGAGGGCCAAAGGGGTGTATTCGGGCACATGGACAAGCTTCATGTATATGTAGAAAAAGAGGGATGAATAGAGTGTAATGCCGAGCTTTGGCCTGATTGTTGCTCGCCCCCAATAGGTCCATTGGAATTTCTGTTCATGTTGACGTCACTTCCTTCACAAATGCGCCAGTTAAAGAGTTATCTGGAAAACCTCAACACTACATCACAGTGAGCATCATTCATGAACATTTTTGGATCAATTATGAGTCAATCGTGAGATGCAATCAATTGCCATCAATGAGTCATTGATGAAATATCCCTTCTTTTCTTTAACAAAAACCGTTTTCAAAGTTATGTAGTTTAAACTTGTAATACTCCTAGCATCAAGGAGAAAAAAATGTCAAACATAAACTTCAGTCATGTAGAATTTTTTTATTATTTACTCTCAAATTGTCTTCATTTTCCTTCACTGTTCATCCTCCACAATTCATTTGATTTCACTCAGACCGGAACAACTTTTTTCTTTGATCAACACAAAAAACTTTTGTGAGAAACGTTTGGGAGAACACAGTGCTCCATGAAATTGATGACATTTTCCATAATATATAAATGAGATCATATTTCATTTATTAATATAATGACAAAAGTGGTTAATGTAGCAATATCGATTATCATTGAAGCGGTGATGTATGCACAATCTGAATTTGGGCATAAAACCAAATGAAACAAAAATATATTGGTTTATACATGACTGATTATATAAAATATTACATCATCACTTCGAATTATTTATCATGTATATACCTTGTTTTCGTGTAAATATCATTTAAATAGAGGTTGATTCGATAGAACTGATACGTCATGCCCATTAGAATATTCTATAGTACATATTTTAATTGAATTCAATATGCTCTGGTAATTTTCAAACATGAAAAGAAAAAATGAATTGTGGAGTAGTGTAAAAAAAAATAGGAGAGAAAATGAATTATGAGTAATGAAAGGAAGCTCGAGATCGAGCATCCATGCACCCTTTAAATAATAAAACCGTAAAGGTAAATATAATTACCTACCCATAACATGTTTGTATGCCATGTAAAGCGAAATACAACAATCGCAGGACTCTTGAAAACGGGTCGCTGTGAAAGAGTCACCTCCACCTCTTCTCATTCCACTTCACTCTCATATATATACAAGACCTTCTCTTCGTTCAGCGAGATGAATTAATGATTCAGGGCCTCGCCATAAGATTACTACCCAATTTAATCTGCACACTGCTCCGGGGACGCTCGGTTTCACTGGCTCAATTCTTTTCCAGACGCAATTTCGCATGTTCCCTCATTTCACTGAAAAATAATTTATTCAATCTCTGCTACAATACTCTTTTCATCGAATTGTATTAATAATCTCTGAATGAATTCATTCAAATATTTATTTGTTTTTGTAATTGCAAATGATGAAAAATTGTAGTATTTTTTTTATATTTGCATTTCTACTCATATATATGAATATGAGAATAATTTCTTGATTATTTTTTGCCATCTAAATGGAGAGGTTATATGAAAATTTACAATATACAAACCCATTGAGCACAAATCCTTATCGTACAAAAAGAAAAAAATAGTTTCTCAATGATTAGTTAATGTTTCAAAATGAAAATATTTCAATATCGATATCAACAATAAAAGTTCATCTACCGTATTGTCTTATCGTGTAGAAAAAAAGATTACATCATAAGTAGGAAGTTTACTCTTTTCTTCTTTCCATAGAAGATTAACTAACGATTCAATCCAATAGAATGATTATTTCCTCCTTAAACGATCCACTCGAAATACTCATTCGGTCGATCCGCTAATAGCTGGCTCTTTAATTGAATCAACCAATTATGAGTAATACACTTTCTATGAAGCGTTAATTATAATCAATTTATTATCGATTCAATTTAGCGTGCAATGATCTGAAATAAATTCAACATATTTGGTTGTAGATAGAAATGCCGCAAATAAAGATTGGAAAAGTATGTAGGTCCATGATCAATTTACCATGCCATATCGCTGTCTAACGTTAGCCCGGAGTAAATATAGGAAGCCAATATAGGCCCAAGTTTACCTCTAGACACAATTTCTATACAGCTATATATTCCACACTTTCGTCGTTAAATATAGCATATGTGGAAAGTTGAAGCACTATACCAATTGCTAACGTATATGCACAATCTCAAGAGTTATTAGAGGTTAGATGGTTAAAACGAGGAAGAGAGAGGGGCAATCTGTACTCAAATATGTACGAGCATTTCACGTATGTAGAAAAGTACTTATTCCATACGTATACCTAATTGGCTCTCTTGATCGTGGAATTTGTTGGCGAGGAGGCGACCCTCTCACCCCTCTCTTTCTTTATTCTCGTCAGCCTTTCAATATTTCCCATTGACCGTTCTCAGTACGTATGCTCCTTTCTTGCGCCAACATCATTCCATTTGATTCCTGGTGATTTTCCACCAACCCTCGAGCATACATTCTCAACGTATTTGGCTTTATTGCACTGCTTTTCATACTGTGATGCGTATGTTCATGAAAAATCTCCTTCAGCATCATGCAAACCTTCATGGTTACATGAAATGTCCTGAAACGTTTATTTAATGGTGATTATTTAATTGCTTTTCTACTGAATTTTCTGAAACATCCAATGAGAAAGTAATTGTTCCATAAAGGATCCATAAGGGATCCAACAATTATTTTAGATTTGCAATTTATTGAAGCGATATTGATCTCAATATATTCCAAAAGCATGCGGGATGTAATACGCTTTCATGATTTAAATCGCATCGCTTATGTGAGATTTGACTTGGTAAACTTACATTTCCTTTCACAAATGAGTGATCAATGGTGTGCACTCAGCACTTAAATGCTGCTATAGAATGAGCCATGTCATTTAATCATCACAAAAAATATGTACGCTTCACTTTTACCATAAACACACTCTACTTTATACATCCGGTTGACTAGAGGCGTGTGAGATAATAGTTGGGGAATCCCTGTGGTGCTTAGGTGCTCTGGTATATAAACAGGGCCATAATTGCCAGAAGAACGAAAGAGGAAGAGCGAATATATATACATGAGGGATAAAAAAAAGGTCGTGGAAGAAACCGGGTTTGGCACTTGTTTGCCTTTCGACTCTCAGTTTCAAATTAGGGATGCTTTTCATTTGTCTGACGGCTGCTCCGCCCCTGGCGGGCTCCTGTGGTAGCCGTGCGCCGAATTCTAAAGTGACTGGGTGTCGTGATCTCTTGGCTGCCATATCGATTTCAATCATTGTTTCCTTTTCGTCATACAACGATTGTAAATATACTCCTTTATTCCGGAAATGAGAGCTGGAATTGTTTTTCTTAAGCGTTCATCATCGAGGAAGGAAGAATAATCAGAGCTTATTTAGAAAAAGTTTCAATCACAATTGGAAAAGCAACTTCTCATTGGCATAAATCTTATTGCTTCCATCCAACGTATTAATCAGCTCTGATTTCTGTTGCACCTTTCTCAAGATCCAATTTATTTCTGATTCTAATCAAAAGAACACGCCATATTTCAATTGTTGAATGAATTATACTCAAAACAAAAGTTCTTTTGACACTCCACTATGGAAACTATGCTTTTTGTCCAAACTTTCTGCACAATGTGGGGTGTTGACATGAAATGTGCAGACAATCACACAATGTCGTTTTCTTCATTGCATTATACCGGACAACTAATTTCGAGTCCTTTCTTGTGCCGCTATACCATGAAGAAACTTATTCTTTTTTCACACTGGCAGACACGTAATCTTATCTACATTTTGTTCGAGCATTATGTTCGATGCAATTATCCATAATCCCTTTAACACTCTTCTCCAAAGTCTATTGTCTTTCGTTTTTTTCAAATCATTCTTTCTCATTTTAATTTCAATTGAAGAACACTCCACCAGTATCTATTGATCCTTTCTCCTCAAACATATATAACGAGGCGATATTGCATTGACTTTGTAGAATTCAATTTTCATCGTGTAAAGAGAACCGATAGTGTTCAGAATGCAGAAGTGGATGAAGTTTCGACAAGTAACGCATTGGAACTTTACATACGATGGGACATACATTCAATTGATGCCTGTCTACAAAACGGCAATGATTGATTACTCAATTATAGAGAAAAATTAGAAGCGATTGTAGCAGCTCAATTGTCAGCGGGTCCTGCCATGTACCAATACGAATTTTTACGTGAACTTTATCGATTTATCGAATCCAAAACATCAAGTATTTTTTCCTGCCAATTAAACAAATAATTTACAAAAGAAAAGATTAATATACAAATATTTACTCTGGATATTGACTTATTATATTAAAAATCCGAGGTTTTTATCATACTCTAGATCAGTGAATGACAACGAAATATTTGATATGCTCCCAGGTGTAAAAATGAATATGATAATACACACCAGGTGAATCATTACAATTTTTTCCCGTGTAGTTGTTCATTAAAATTACCAATTCAAATGAACTTGTATAAATTTTTTTTTTTCAAATTCATTTTCATTTTAAAAATACCGTCCCAGAATTAAACTCTACATCGTCATGGTGATAAGAACGATAATTACAAAAATAAGATTTTAGTCCGACTAGAAAAATGATTGTCACTTCCTCAACTGCGTGTGAATAAAATAATTATTCATATGCTGGAGACCAATTTTTTAGGTTTCCCCTTGTAATCAGATTAAATGTACCCACATAGTGAAAAAAATCATGACGAGAGTGTTTCTATTCACCGCACTTGGTTCAAAGATGTCAATCTGACTGATTACGAAACAAAGACATCTTGTTATTGTACTAAGTCAAGAAATAATGTCAATGATCCTATCTCTTGTTGAACTTGAGACGAGAGTGAGTAATCCCTGAGATACACCGAATTTAACCTTTTTAAACTGGATTGTGAAGATGTTGAGTAAGTTTTTTCTTAAACAATTGTCATTCACAATCTGTCCCTACGTTTTATGGGTTTCTTGATTAAACTGATGTATTAAGTAGCTCCCTCGTTCGCTAGTATGGGAGCTATCGTCACTATCCTTCAATTCTTTTGGCTTCTCTGTATTCCGATCAGAGGTGATGGCTATGAGTATTGAATTGATACTGACAACATGATATCAATTTATTTACTGCACTGGAAATTCGATGGTTTTGAAGATGAGAATAGAGTTACGATTATAAAACGGATAATTAATATACATACAAATCAAAAACAATATCAAAATCTTATAAATTGTGGACTAGCACATTTTGTAGCCTAGAGAAGTTTATCAATTGGTGATGAGAACATTAATCACATCTTTGATAGAAATGTTAACGCGATGAGTAATACTGGTGTAAATCATACAACTATTGGATTATAAAACTGACATTGCGTTATCGATTTACACAATCCAGAAATGTTGTTCACTTGTATGACATTTCTTTACATATCGAGTTCAGGAGTGACTAAATCGTTATCGAGTACGACTTGTTTAACGTTCTGTTGATTATTATCACACTGAGAGTGTCATACTGAGTTCATACACAGATCAAGTAGATTAACACCACAAGAGGGCTGACATTTTTTTTTCCTTGACAGAAATAGTAATAGATGAAAAAAAAAGTTCACAGTGGTAGCTAAATTTGATTGATCCGATGTAATTTTGTTGAATCACTTCTATACTTCTCACAAAGTAATTTTAAGGTTCAATGAAAAATAACTCAATAGACACACTGAAATTCCTGGCCATACAAGAACATTTTCTCATTGAAGGAAAAATTCGAAGAATTGAATGAAAAAGATCAATAGTACAAAGAATATTATTTCATACTATACAAGCAAAACAAATAATAATTAAACGAATCTGAATGAAGTTTATGAACTTCAATTAATTCCAACTACAATTCTAGAATAAGATGAAATAAACCATTCATCCTTTACGCGCTTCAATTAAACAAATTAATAACGGCCACTGTCAATTCAATTGATTTCATCATTTAAAAATTATCATCGTCATTGATCCATTCATTTATAGCACACGCACATACATGCATGTATATAAATTTTTCTTCCCTTCTTCCTTTCTCCTTTTTCACATTCCCCCTCGGCACACAATAATAAAGATAAGTAATTACTTGAAGTAATCTCCTGCACCTCTACGTCGTATCTCGTCGCCTCCCACTCGCACGCGAGTCGTTCAATTAACGGAATACTGTTGTCTTCTCCCACCCCAGTTTCTTCTCCTCCTCTCAACCATACCCCACTTTCTCACCCTCCCTCAATCGCCCTTTCCCCATATCGCTTTTCCATGTATACATTTGTGTCCCGCGATATACCCGCGAAATGTTTCACTCCCAAGGTAAAACAGGGTATGTGTGGGGGGATTTGCAAAGGGGAATATTGCAATGAGGGGAAGATTGCGTGGATGCGGAGGGCGCCAAAGGGGAAGAGAGTGTATCAATGCCCCACCTCCACTCACGCCCCTCTGTCCCTTTCGTAATGGCATGTATGCCCCTGCCGCGCTGCCTGCACAACTCGTAGACTCATCGATCCCCACCACACTACTTTAACTTTCGCCCCCTTTTGCCCCTTGCGCGTCTCACACACCACGGATAGCCCCACTGACTCGCGTATATGTCTGTGTGGCGGTGGGGGTAGCGCCCCCAGCCGCATTCGCTCGTCTGCCGTCGTATCGAGCAGATCCGACACCGTTGCGCTAAACTCATCTCGTGTCTCGCCGCGTGCCTTCACATTCGCGAGAAATTCAATTTCGCGTTGCGAGTTTGTGTGTGTCTTGTGTGTGTCTGTGTGTGATTAATTGATAATTGTGCAGTTGAAATTAAGTGAATGACGATAAGTCAATCTTATAAAGAGTGAGCATAACTTTTGTTTGGGATAATTGGAGAAATGGACGTGATATCACATCGATAAACGTGAATAAGAAGTACATGAGGTGGAAGCACAGTTGTTTATGTGATTAATTAAAGCTACGAGAGATTGAATCAAAAAAGGTCGTGTGTGATAATTAAATAGATAGCAGAAAATAAAGAATAGAATTGAATGAGAATCACAACGCCATGAATTGAAAAGTGAACAGTAAACAGATCTAGTAATGACTGTCTGACCATTGAATTCGTATCTACTGTTTGAGAGACAAGAATAGTAGAAGTGGTTATGGGAACTGCACTTTGTGATTTCCATAATGACGTATGAGAAGTTCATTAACCATTGTATCGTATATGGGGTTAATTAAAAGTATATAAAAGGTATTTTATTGATGATAATAAATTGTGAAAGAGGACTAACTGTAAAAAGTTTATATTTGTGAAGTATTGACAAGTCTTGTGTGTAGTGAACATTTAATTGATAAAAATATAAATTCAACTTGTAAATGTCTTATTACATTGATCAATGTCGGTTTTCTCTCTCATGACGTTCATTAATTGATTGCCGTGCAGGAATAATAATTATAATTGTAATAAAGTGATTGCCAAGTGATGGTCACTCGAGAATTATATATACATGGAGCAAAAATTGTGAGAGATCAGTGAAATTAATCTTCGTATCAAAAAGAAAAGGGATCGAGTGAGGGTGAGGGAAAAGATCAAGGTGAAAGGAAAATTATCAGCGTGCAAGAAATCATTAAAACCCTACATATGTTGTGGCTCAAGGTGAGTTTTTAATGGTTTTTCTCAATTTTCATTTTAGAATCGGTGTCGTTGTTTTATTTTTACCCGTATTTCAATCAGTTGAAATTCAATCAAAAATATCGTTGGTGTATTATTGTTATCACTATTTGATGAGAAAAAATAGTGTGCACAAGTTTGGAATCGGAAAAGTTGAATTGAACATTTAGTGTTATAGTCGGGTCGAGTTTGAGAAAAAGTAGAAGAAAATAAAGGAAGAAAAAGAGAGGATGTGAGTAAGTGGTGGAGAATAATACGACTGTACGTACGGCTCGTCAGCCGAACGACTGAGTGCACGTAAACACTGGCGTTCCGTAGATGGGAAGAAATTTCTATTTCATGCCAGACCGACAATACGCAGGCGCTTGCGTCTCTCACCACGTGTTCTCCCGTTTATACTAACAGCTATGCAATAGTTTCAATCAGGCATTCGCGAATTTAGATCGTAAATTATGTAGGAAAACAATTAGAAAATTTTAAGAGTGTCGATGTTCATTTAGAAATAACGAAGAGAGAAAATAATAACATGTATGGAATTGTTCTGTTAAAATTCACTTCGAAAAGGAATTGGGTATTTATGATTCACAATATTCAGAATATTTTCGTAATTAAATTAGAAAGTTTTGTCGTATTATTCAGACTATGTAATGAAAGTTGGGGAATTAATATTTAATATAAATTATGTTGAGGAAATAATTGGTTTCAGTTAATATTGGAGTGAGTATGTCAGATAAAGATAGCAGAGTGCTTGTTAAAACATTTTCTGTGTTTCATCTGCTAATTTTAATAGCTGGCTAATTTAAACTTGAGAAACTTTTGTTGACGTCCACCAACATTTCATTTTAACATTTCCCGAAAGACTTTTGGAAGTACTATTCCAGTGCCAACTGGAATATTGTCAGAAAACTTACCAATAAACTCAATCCGGAAAATTGTATTGAGACTTTCCGGATATTCAAAAATTTTGTCTCGTGCGGGCATAAAGCCAAAATTATGGACAAATAAGTATAAAATAATTCAGTTTGATTTTTTTTTTCGACTTCAATATCGTTATTGAAATTTATTTTGTGGTTTGAAAGGATTGAATGGAAAAAAAAGTCAAAGTAGTCTCCCAATGTCATACATTAAAGGAAAGACTCTATCATGAATTTAATTGGTATCGCATGTGTCGTAAAGTCTGTGGTTATTATTAACTATGATTAAAATAAATAAATTAATATATGAAGTCATTAAATACAGATCTGTCAATCGAATATTCTAATAAATAACATGGGCAAACAAAAATTCAATACATAACGTGTCGAAACAAAAATTGTGCAAGGAAAAAATTATTGTGTAACATGACTATCTACGATTGAATTGAAATAATAAAAATATTTCAATCAGTAAAATTACAAATATAACTTACAAAATAAAACTCAGGCGAAAAATTAGAAATTTAAATACTACGAAACACATTTTTTAAATACAGCGAATATAAGATACTTTTCTTGAACAGAAATGACAATGAACTTACTATACAACATCTAGAATAATTTTCTCGGAGTTAACTTCTCTTCTTCTATTATTACATTTATTCCCGCCACAATGTCGCTATAGACTTCTACAAATACGTGAACACAGAAGCCATAACTGTAGAAAATGTCTCGTACATATTCTCTCTAGTGTGTTGTCTTACATCATTATTAATTTGTTCCACATTTCAATACCATTTAACATTGAAAAAATGTATCCGAACTAAAAATCATATCGTCATCTTGGTTGTTACATCTTTCCGAGATTACGTTGTGGATATCATAATTCGCATTGGCCCACAGCCAAAAACTCAGATCGTTACTTCAAAATTGTCGTAAGATATAAAAGTGTAGCTATTTATCAGTCTCCTCCACGATAACATTTATTTTTGTTTATTCCAAACAATAAAATGACAGTTGTATAATTTTATTATCCTCCTTCGTTTTGCATTGCATCACATGAAATGTTCGAAGCAAACGACTAACCTATCGCCCGTCCAATTAATTTAGCCACATATCGTGCCACATGGCGATAGCATCGGTCACGTAATTAGGCACTTATCGAGTTGCACGACTCTCATACATAGCCAACGCTAATCCATATGTGTGAATGCACGTTTGCAAACACACATAAGTCATATCTTGCACACCACAGACGGTAGTACCAGGATCGATCGTATTAACAAACCAAGAGATGTATTTACCCAAAACAGTAAAACTCCTTCTGATCATTGACCTAATTCTTATGATTTCTAATATTTAAATCACCTTTAACATCCATTTCAGTATTAAATTTGATAATATCACATTGTAGTTCCAAAAATACATTAAATTCATATCTATATATTTTACCAATTATTAGTTTCAACAAATCCGAAGTGATAATAAATAAAAACTATAATTGACCGCGAGTATTTAATGTGATTGATAGTGCGTGACACAAAGTAATCATTCGTATTTGAAGACTCGTAGATTAAGGTGGACAAGGTAACAATTACTCATCATTCAATTTTTTTTTTATGATAACGAATTTCAGTGATACGTATTTGTCAATAATTCACAATGTTTAACACACTCAATAACGATGAAATAAAGATGGACAATTGTATCCGGCATGTATAAGAAAGCGTCGGAGTTTCTTGGAATTATTCCAAAGCCCCAGGCTGCTAAAAAGTTAAAATAACATGACACTGTGTAGTGTGGCACCTAAAACTCCTTGAGATTTTGGCTACAGCCCACCAATGAATTTCCTTCAACACCCGCGTGGCATGACTCAGAATAACATAAGATTTAATGTCTGTATATTTACTGAGGATATTATGATAATTACATTCTACTGATATATGTATACAATATCAAATATCAAACAGAAACGCATCTTATCGTAGTTATTAATGTATATTTTATTTTACACTCACAATAAACACTCGAATTTCATGCCGGATGAATTATCTTTGTAATCATGAACACTGCAAGTAGAATATGATATGGTATGCAATGAGATGGAATAAGAATAGAAAACAATATCACGAAAGCACTTCTAAGAAATTGGAAATGTTTATATTTTCTATACATTATTATTAATTTATGTATTCATGATATTGATGCAATTTCGAAAATAAATTTCATGCAATTTTGATATTTTCAAGTTCTCCATTTTCTTTATTAAAATATTTATAAATTTTGACTTTCATGAAATTGAATACTTTTTTATTTTTCACAATTTATAATTGGAATGATCATAAATATAAAACAATGGTTGTTGAAATTTATTTGTGTGGTGAGATGATGGTTGGGATGGAAATGGAGCAATTAAATATTTTTGTAACGTTAAAATGGAAGAGAATAATAGTAACAGGATTTTCTACGTGATTGCAAGGGAAATTGAATCATAATTGGATTCATGTTTAAATAGAAATGAAAAATGGTTCGTTAAATGATTTGTGGGTGAGGTGTACGCATCAGACAACGGAACAAATGTATAATAAATATTTGTTGAACATTATCATGTGAATTTATATGAATCAATTATAAAAATATGTATACTCTCAAACCATTGCTGATTATTCCCTTTTTGATTTTCCAATATTTTATGATTGATGGATGAATAGTTTAAACTTGGTGGGGGAAAAAAAAGGAATTTATTGGGATTGATTGAGAGTTAGAAACATTCGAATTCGTATGAACATAGTGGACCCTATTCCGAATCTTTATAGGTGTCTAAAAAGAATTTAATTAATTAGGAAGAAATCCGATTTGTTAATCATAATTAAAAGGAAAAAGAATGACTACAAAGATATTAAAAATTTTTACCACCAGTCCTCACCCAACTTAATAATGATGAACGTTACTAAGCGAACAAAATATAAATGGTGAATCCAATTTATGAAAGACTTTTGAGATCCAAGAATTTTTATCACTTCTTTCTCACTAAAATGATCATTGAGAGCCTCTTAATTTCCGATATTGGATTCTTGAGCTCTTCCAGAAATACATTAAACAGTTTCTACCATAAATCCAGAGTGTGTTAGTCATAAAAATATGAAAATTACGACCAAAAGCCTTTCGTTCAAAAATTTTATGAAATCACAATTAGTTACAAGGAATTCATTATTGGAACTGAACAATTGAATGAGCTCATATATTAATCCTCTAACAGGATATAATATTTTATAACACATCTTCATCTCTCAAGTTTACAAGAAAAAAAAAAGAATTATTTAACTATCTTTAATACACAGATCTTTTTCTGTCAGATTCCCAAATCTTCTGGCTAAACTAAAAGCTATATTCTATATGATTCAGTGACTCATAAGAATTGTGTACAAAAGCAATACAAAACATACGAAAAGTCAGTCAGGCGAATCCGAGTGGTACAGCTACAACATTCATACTCACATATAAATACAAGCATATGCGTGTCGGTTTTCATAAAGGGCCATCTGACTCATAATAAAGTCACTTATCTTTACTTGATGTTTATTCGTGAATAAACGAGCAAATATTCTAGCTAATATATAGATGAACAAATTAGTAGATAAGAGAAAAAACTTGAAACTACAAGCAATGATGATCTTGACAAAAATATAAATAGAAAATAATTCGGATAACTACTCCAAAGACTTTCAAGATGTTGTGATTTATTCAGAAACCAAATATCGATATTCATTCAGTTATTTTGAAAAACAAAAAATAAATGACATTACTATATTTCCAACAAAAACATTCAATCCCTGCAAGAATTCAATAGGCACTTAGTGAATTCATTCAGGCAATTAACAATAATCACCAATGACCCATTCGTTCAATTCCTTCTTCACTATCTATTCATTTATCTACTTTTAATTCAAACATTAATATCATATCTTTCACTAATTTCTCTCACATGCTTCTGCTCTACCCGAAGATAAGATCAAATATAAATTCGCAATCTCAATTGTACAATTCTCTTCATAATACACCATAATAACATTAACATGATAAAACACTTAATAACATAATGAGAAATCAACAGTAAGGAATATGGCAATCAACTTATCGAACGACTTCTACATTTGAGCAGAAGTTTATGTATTACAGTGGAATTCATGGGGAAAATGACGATTGAATCGAGTAAGGTAGTGTCGTTAAGTCTCACACAGATACCACCACCAGGTCTACGTTATAGTCATATATGCGCGCGTAGCGGGCGAATTAAAATGTAAATATTTGATAGGAGTTAGTCGAGTGGGCAAGGTAGATGAGTGTATGGGTGGAAAATGCGGGAGATTGAGATAGGGAGACAGGGTGGATGAGCGACGAGACGTAGCAAAAGAGGGTTGTAGCCTTAAGAGGCACTTTTTATTGCCAGTTTTTATTGGCCGTGTAGGTACACCACCCTTTTTCCACCCTCAACCTACCACCCGATGCCCCATCACTCGGCCATTTTCCCTTTTGCCATATACTACTGCTTCGTTTAACCATCCCTCGACTCCTCTTCTTCTTTCTCTCTCTCGCTATCTCACTCACTTTGCCTCATTCCAAACGACCTATTCGACCCACTGTACCCTCCCCGCACCCATCAGGTGCAGCCGGATAGGAGAGGGTTGATTAAAACTAACGTTGTGCCAAGAATTACCCCGTGAGATTGAAAATTAAATTAATACTCTAAACCCATACTCCCCTAACTCGCCTTTCTCACTCTCTCTTTCACTACTACGGCATAGCCGTTAGTTTCATATACCCCTACCGCATTTTCTCATTCTCTTTCTACCCGCCGGGCTAATTAGGTATATAATATTAATTAAAAGTTAAGTGCCACGTCGTTTTCAGCTTGCAGTGTGACGCGATATCGTATCCACTTTCACGTTTTTGTTGTTGCATTCTGCTAACGTGGGTAACAATATGAAAATTCTCAAACAAAGAAGTTGTTTCATATATTTATATTGTATAAGTGTAACCCAAGTCTTCGAAATGATTTATTTTTCATTACTATTTCTCATGCGCACACTTTTTTACGCTTCCAATTCCACTGCCTGCAATCATTCTGAGCTTCATTTTTCATTACGCTCATAAACTTTGGCTATTCGTAAACCCAAAAACTTACGTGAAATGTGTGGTGAAAAAGAAAAATATCCGAATTGATGAAACTTCAAACTAATCTATTATCAATCAGTAGTACAAGAGAGGAAGAAAAAATTCCAATTTTAACAGAATATATTTTTTTTAAGCACCGTGTGAATGTTAAATACATTCACGTCAATATATTCACTGAATAAGGAGACAAATGTATGCTATTAGTATTATTACTACATGTACATATGTCCACAGCGTCGTTGCATTAGCAAGAATATACATCCGTGGACCTTATCCCATGCTGTAGCGAGTGGTAGAAGAAGAGAGATGTATTGAATGTAAGTGAAGAGACAGATAGTGAGGGTGCGCAGGACGCGACGAGTTATACGTAGAAGGTATAAGGTAGTCCATTAACGTTAATATTATAAACGTTAACTGCCCTCTGGCCATCCACCACACATTTACTAACATGTATTTGTAATACATTTATACTACAACTACCAATGTTGTACTCATATATACACAGTGCGTTGTTCCTGCTCAACTTGGTTACACAGGCACACATATATATGTGTTGAAGCTAAGTACTTCATGTACATATACGAGTGCGTACAATATAAACGCCAAGGCTTTTACTTAGGTGTTCCGTTACCATACATTACATCCAACCACGTTCTGCTATAAGACTGGGACTCCAATGAGTTCTGACACTCCTAGCTGGCCCCGATGGCCTATTAGCGTAATTAGTTGTGCTGTCTGAAAGTTCTCGGTGCATGACCATTTTTTTTCGACACATTTGTATAAAGGTACTAATGTGTACACAGCAAAGGTAATTATCAATGTAGTTGATTTTCTTTTTCATATAATGCAAAGTCTTCAACTGTATTGAGAGTGGGAAACATTTTTATATTATTATATCATTAGTTGCTTATAAAAATCGCAGCAATTGATGATGTTACTATGATGGTTATATTATTTATTTAACTATGTGAAATCGGAGCTTAGATAAGCATTTGTGTTCTTTTTTTAGATGTGTTGAGACTTTTACAGTTTGATTGATGGTATTGAGTCATTAAATTTATTTATTTGGTAGAAGGAATGTTCACTGCTGATAGTTGGACTTAAATACGAATGTTCTTTGAATTGATAGGGACAAATGTTTTTGTGAATTTTTTCGAAACTATATTTGTCAGTTCATTTTTTTCTGCATATTTTCATTGAAAGAATCACCTACTGTTAATTCATATTGAAAAGACAGTGGAGCTTAATCTACTTCAATCATTGTTATCTCTCTCAATTGTACAAGAGCTCAGTACACAACTCATTCACAAGTCTTTCATACGAATCACTTTAGATGCTACAGTCACGTCATCTTTAAGCAGAGAGTTCAATTGAAGAGGTTAAACTACGATATCTGTTTCAATCACATCAATTTCATTTCAACAATTCACATTTCACATTTATCGCTCTGTGTGAATTCTTCGACTGTTTCTTCTCTTTTTACTGATATAACTGTATTATAATCACGTTTTGGTTATCAATAATTTTGTCTCTATCAAAAATGTCTTAATTAAATTAATGACTTCGATAACGTTATTGGGATATACTGCGAAATCATCCAGAGATTAATGAGAACGATAAATTCTGATGTTGTGACTTGAGATCGTTGAGGACTGAGTAACCGTATTACAGATAGATCAAGATCTATACTTGAGAATTGAACAGACATAGTAAACAACGGTAAATTAAATGGTAAATAACATATTGGATTTCCTATAAATATTCTATAACTATCAAAATTATTGGAATATTGTATTTTTATATAAAATACTATTGAGAAAATCTTCCAACATGGAAGTGATAGATGCATACATAAATCCAATCACTATTACGCGTGGCTCTACTATCTGTGCAAGTGTAACTCCACTTCAACATCGTTGAGTGGTTAGTGGAGGACGATGCAGAGAAAGATGTAGGCAAGGGGAAACGAAGAACGTATATAGAGGAGGGTTTATATGTAGTGTGCTACTCCAAGCAATAACATTAATTGCTATAAGCTCAATCACAACGAGTTGGTTGGGATGCAGGACCAGCACAGTCACCCAACTCGAGGTCACATGGCTTTTAGATAATTGGATGAACTATTTGATCGGAGATAATTGAAAAATTGCTCTCCCTCTGATGCTCTGTACGAATCACTTTTCCAAATTACTCTCAACTTTATCGGTTATTTCATTTTATTTTATTTTATTTTTCGATTTTTTTGCTGTTGTTTTTATACGTTGTCATTCGCATTCAAACATGTGTAGATATATAAATGAAGGAGCAGTCATGTTCATTCATTTTGCGGATGTTCTATATGAAAATTTGTTTCTATCTTTTTTTAGATTTTTTATAATTTTGTATGTGCAGTCTGGTTCAGTTCTCATTCCAGTAAAAAGTTGATCAATTTTTGTAAAAGCAATGTGAAATTTTGTTTTGATTACACAACTATGTATGGTCAGTTGGCAATTTTGTGTTTGGGTCTACATGGGAAAATTCATGTTGATAACAATGTATACAAATGTTGTTTGTTAATTTGCTGAAGAAATTCAAATTTCCTCTCGAATTTTATAAGAAAATGTTCATTCAATACAACATAGAGTTTGACTTATCAACAGCAAATCTCTTCTATTGTGGCACAAGTTTAGTTTTCCATTTGTTAATTATCCAACAAAAACAACACAAATGAAAAAAGTTACATTGAAAAAATGAGAAAATACGTTGGTGTATATAAAATAAAACTTGACATCTTGCTTTATACATGAATGCAATTTATTGATAGCAGATGGTAGGGAAGAAGAATAAGGGAAGCCTTAGTACATATATATCAAGTGCGATATGAATATCGGAAGTGGGAATTTTACTATAGAAATTTGAGAACCCCTGCTTGCCAGAGAATTCTAGGCACTCCTGACGTCTGCTTAATTAATTACTATCCGCGGTTTTAATTAGCCTGGCAGTGCCCTCGCTCTGCTTGCTCTCTTGCTCTATGGAAAGCCGTGAAGTAGTCGGTACCGCGTCAGTGAGACTATATACGCGCAGCTGCTCTGTGTGCATTTCTACAATTATGTTGCCTCAAATATTCTAAAGCACACTATACTCAATACTCAGGATTCGTTGAATGTTTCGACATGCGTTCAATTCTCCAGCCCATGCCAATGTAATTAAGGTAGATATAATTAATTAATTATCAAAGTACATACACATTTTTCATTTAATCTTATCGCAATATTTTTTCTACTTTTCTTTTTCTTTCCCTTTGTTATTGAACATTATATTTGTTCATAGCTACTAAACGCGATAGGAGAAAATTGAAGTGGTATATATTTACATTGCATAGTAATATTGTATTGTATACATTGTGATATGTATATGGATAATCCACGTATAACTGTTATGCACGCACCACATAGATATGGAGAGTCCAATTAAGAATTTTTATACATAAGTTGCATGCCTCTTGCCTTATTTAATTTCTAATTATATTTTCATACAAACATATGTATGACATTAACAATAGTACTGAGCATAAATCTTTAAAAGAAACTTAATTGTAAACATTCATTTCGTCCTTATTAATAATATGAAAATAAAATGACAAACATAGGGGTTCTGATTTTAAATTATACACATGATGTGATGTGCAGTAAAGTTTAAATTAATGGAATATAAATAATGAGATTTGTAAGGGAAAAAGTCACAGAGTTGCACATTTAATTTTCTAATTATATCCGAATCCATTATATAACTCTCGTTAGAGTTAATTACAGTAGATTGGTAAAAAATCACAAAGTTCACTTTTGCAAAAGTGAACTGAATAAATCTCAAGTAATCTAGTAGCCATCAACCGTTGATTTCCCAGGAGTGAATATACATATGAATAATTTTATAATTCATATAAATGATAGCGAAGTGGTGATTGCCAAGTTATACGTTCTACAGTATAAGATATATCACAATGTTTTTTCTGTACTTGAATTACGTAAGTTAATAGAGTTATTTTTAAAATTTAATTGAAAAAACAAATATTACTTATTAAAATTGTAACTTCAAAAAATGAAAGTTTAATGAAAGAATTAATCTGCCACTCCAATTCTGTATATCTATTTGAAGTAGTTCCATACACTTCAAAATGTTGCAATTAATCGTTATAAAATGTAATTATATTTCATTTCAAATTAATAACTGCACTAATAATTTATAATAAACATTTCAATCACAAATTACTACATTTTTTTAATCAATTCCTCTTTCATTAACACGAGAAGAAATGTAATTAAAATTCAGCTCTGATATTTTTGCAACACCAAATTATGGTTTGAAAAAAAATGGATATAATGAAGTACACATAAAATTCAGGGGTGATTGATTGATTGAAAAGAAATATAAATACAATATTGCATCACACATATACATATACGCAGCTGGAATCATCAGCATCATCCTTAATTGTTAACAATAATTGAACGACGATCGTTGTCCTTGAGGTTAATTGAATACGAGGCAATTAACTCCGACGCCATTCCCGCGCGTCATCCGAAATAATTAAAAGACACAGGTGTCCCCCTTTTGCGCGTGGCCTCTCTACTGTTTTATTTCTACATTTTGTTTTGTTATTTTTTCTCTTTTCTTTCTCTTCTTGTTTTATTTATTTTTTCTTCTTTGGGAAACACGAATCGTCTCACACACGAACGTTTGCGCCGCGGCTATTACACACTGCGAGTGCGACAGCGCCAGTCGACGCACTCACTCGTGAATATAGCACTTACGTCAACCAGCTGACGGAAAGAGTGAAGTGAGGTGAAAAAGGAAAAGGGGGGCGGGAGAGTGTGAGGAAGAAAGAGATATTGAATAGTGTATACAGCATGCGCTCGTTACCAAAGTATATATATCGTGCCGCGCTTCTCGTAGAAAGAGTATTTAGTTGCAGCGAGATAATGCGAAAGCACTTAAGGAGGCAAAAAACGAATTGCCGTAAATCTTGCCGAGGGGGTGAAGGATTCTGAAAAGAAAGAGTAGAAGAATATAGTAAAAGAGAAAGAATATTAAAGTGTTTGGTAGAAGAAAGAAGGATGAGTCGTTTGAGATCTGATTCTCTTCGGCCATAAACGAGTTGCACGCGTCCCTCGTCTCTTTCTCTTCAATGTAAAAAAAATTGCAGTAACATATAGGGCATCTTTCTAATTGACAGCGAATACATTGTCTTCCTTGTTCTGTTGCACCGCTGTTCTCATTCTTCTTCTCTTTTTATTTCTCGAGAGCTTGTTTTTTACTTTGTTTGTTTAGTTTGGAGATTTTTTTTTTTTTTCATTCATCTCGACAAGATATATATTTACAACGTTAGGAACTTTGTGAAAAGAGTCGAACATTTTATCCATTTGAGACAGATTACATGAATTTCATGTCAAATTATGGGAAATGGATTTGTAAAAAGAATGAACAAGTACTCGTAAAATTAATAAATTAACAGAAACTAACGACGTATTTATATAAATTAATGACGTTGTTCTCAAAATTGAATGTCTTTAACTGTAAATTTTGTAAAATATATGTTTCGATATCGTGGAATCTAAATTTTATATAGCACAGCTGCCTTCATTCGATTTAAAATCCAGGCATTTGGATAATGTTCAATGAAATTTATCCTCAACGTTTATATTATTTCCTTGAATTCTTTCTATAAGTATACATGATTCGATGGTGGTATATGTACGCGTTTGTAAAAGTTGAAAGTACCGTTGTAGAATCGAAGGAGGATGAGGAATGTACACGAAGGCGTTAGGGTCACGTGGTGTGCGATTCTCTTTTCGTATTTCACACTTTTCTCTTTCTATATACCGATGAATATAATCTCAAGATCGTTCTTCTCAGGCGGTTGCGATTATCATCGACGCCTCTGCACAACACACAATCACATAATAACACAGAGAATACATCGCCCATATCTCCCTTACTTCACTCCCATATATTTGCGGTGCGATTGTGTGTTTATCGTTGATCAATAATTTATCAACCACATCTATTTATAAAATTCAAATAATCAACACGATAACAATGATATCTATACATAGATCCAATCATAAATTATATTCATGAGCGTATTCAAACAAAATAAACAAAAGAATTTTTATTGAATTTATTAAAAAATAAAGCGCTGAAGATTGAGCGACAAACGGTTGGAAAGTTGTAAGGAAATATTTAATCAGGGGATCCGAGAAATTAATCACGACTGATATCATATTGTTTTTCCACACGTAAACTCGTCTTGAGAACGTATAAGCAAATCTAATAACAGACTTTACGAATGAGGAGTTACGAGGGGACGTTGATATTATTCTATAATACATATATAATATACTATTATTACGAATCTTCTCGAATCTCTCCGAATAATTGTATTTACCTTTTTGTTTCTTAAGTTACATAAGTCCGCGAGATAATTAATCGTGACGTCACTTGTGCAAAATATTTTCGTGAAATTAAAAAAAACAATCTGTACAATGTCCAAACACATAAGAAAACCCCACTCATAAACGTATCCATGGTGGAAAGTGAATGGATATATCTTTACATTAATGTGAAATTTCACCTTTTTTGTTTTCGAGCATCGCGTCAAAACGTCCACGCGTGTGACTTCGATCCCTCTTTCATGAATGTGTTCCTCTTCTCTCGCATTTACTCTCTACGACATCAGTGCGTATACTCATACACACCATTACTCTCTCTACCACTATCACTACTCCTATTATTACTACTACTACTACTCCTATTACTACTACTACTATTACCGATGCGTAGACTGAGGACAGTATATACCGTTGTTATATAGAATAAAAGGGGGATGCCAGAGGCGGTATACGAGCTGGTGGAAACGATGTTAGGGGTCTGCAATATGACATTATTAATTACTCTACAATACTCCATTCTCCTTCAGCATCCTCTTCTTCATTGTGCGTGTCGTATATATATATATATGAGTATTTGTGTTCTGTGCGTATGCTCCCTTTTCCTCGGTCCCACATATTTTTATTCAATAATCCACAGACGCTTTTGATGACTTTTGTATAATACGTTGGAAAATTTCATCAAATAAATTCTTACACTGGCTTATGAGATTAATGAAATTATATGTAGTATATACGTCAATGTATTTGTGTGAATGGCAGAGACCTTTTTTTTTGTTAATAATATTCGTTATTTTGGGGTAGGGTATCTCCTGCGTTCCTGTATTTGGTGCAATTTTATTAATTGAATTAGGAAGGACTTTAATTTTCATTTACTTCGCCTCCAAAACTTCGTTTTTTTACATTAAGTACAAAGCAAGACAGGAATTCATTGAATATATTGAAAAATATTTACTGATTAATAAAAATATTGGGTGAAAATGATTATTAAATAGAAATGAATACGAAAATAAATGTGCAATTATTATAAATTGCGAAGAGAAAGAGAATGATGATGTGGTTGGAATATGAGAGATGAAGTGAAAGAGGTGAGATGTAAAGTGGAAAAGAGATATTGATATATCTATATGCAAGGTAGCAGACGCGAGCCAGCGGTTTGGCGACCGCTTGGATGAATAGTTGGAACATCAAGACAGAGAGATTGAAGGATGATGGAGGATGAGAGAGCCAACGAAACAGAGAGAACGTCGGAAGGGAGTTCGAAGGTAACCGACACCCTTTCGCAAAAAGTAATTGGTTAATGCCTCGGAAATGAGTTTAGTTCTCTTTTGGCTGGACTTCACATTGCTGTTATTGCATCTCTCTGTCTCACCTAATAACTCCGTCTCTCATTTGCCCTTGTGTCTATCTCTGATGCTCAACCGCGTTTCCTCCAACAAAAGCGAACGCGAAAGGTGGAACAAAATAAAACATGACAGAATCTCTCTTTTTTTTTCTCTCCAACTCTTCATCTCGTCGTTCATTTTGTCCTCCACTATTCCACTCATATTTTATGTGTATACCCGTGTCGCACTGTTGTGTACACCTATGGCGAAAAGAAGCCGCGAGAGCCACTCACGCTTTGTACCTACGTGGCACACCACCTTTTTATATTCCATTATCCGCATATGAAAATCCCATTACAGAACGGTATGATGTTGGAGTGTGAGATGGATCCAATGAGAAAAAATGAAATATCGCGTTGATTTCCGCCGATGTGAAGTTAAAGCCAAGGCAGGAATATAGAAAAATATCGCAGGGAAAAAATGAGAAGATGCACTTTGCAACCTTTGATATCAATAAACGTATATGTGTTTATCATGATATGGGGTACTGATGACATTATTTATTGTTGTCAGAGTACTGGCATGACATCACATATATGAAGATAGAATTTTCTAATGTAATTCATATCGCGCTTGTGCATTGAGAGCTTCCACATATTGGAAAGCTTTTAAAGGTAATCATCTGAAGCAATGGAAATTTCGAATTTAGCTGGAAATATATGTACATTTTGTTTATTTGTTTATTCTAATAATTTGTTTATTTTAATCATTGTGTTGAAGGAATGTAAAATTGTACAAGCTGCATATTTTAACTCAACGAGAAAAAAGGCAATATTAATATCAAAATTCTCATTACGAAGGATGTGGAATTGATTCCATGTAAACTTTGATCATCACTCGAATTTATAACATAATTGATTTTTGTAATGATTGGAAAATATTCGAAGATTCTTTAGTAAATTTCAGATGAACGCTTTTTTATTCTTGTATTTTATTATGATGTACACATGTTTGTACAATATTGCAGAAGATTCATTTGCATGTGCAAATATGTCTGAAATGCGACGTCAAAGAATCGTTAAAGTTTTACAAGCCACCAGATAAAGTACACTGTACAACAAATATATTCGTTTGTCGATTGAAAATAACGTAAAAAACATGAAAAAATTTTTTTCACAACATCGAGCGAATAGACCTTGATAATTTTTCGTCGTCGATATTTGCCTATTTTATTGATATTGGAGTACAACATATTATTCTTATTGCAGTCCAATATCATAAATGCAATAAATCTCAAAAATCTTTGTGTTCAACGTTCAACACCAGAATTATCGAATCACATTCTGAGATACAAATGATACAAAGAAGAATTTCTTCCTTTCTATACAGTAATTTTACAAATCGATGTCAATTCATCAAATTAATCTTATCTACAGATAAATACTTCGTTCAATATCAAGGACAGAAGTGAAAAAGAAAAACATACATTGCTGTCACTCATTCGAATTTTGTGATTAATAATAATGATCATTGGTAAATTGAGATTTCAATATCAGTACATTTGTAAAGAGTATCTTGTGCAAACTTCAACAACCGTCATTGACCTCTCTATAGAAGTTGTTTGTAACAAAGGATTCTTTGACAGTGTGAACTTTTAAAAAGGTGCTGTTAAGTTCTCATTTGTGTGCGACATTCACTTCTTTGGTGTCTTATTTTAATTAAAACGATAAATCTATGTCATTTAGTGTGGTTTCTTGGTTCACCATAATTAATTATCCTAAACAATTAATTCTAATATTATTTACAATTCAATTTCATTATTCTAGATTTTATAATGTCTTATATATTCCATTATCATTCGAATAGACATATTGACATTCGATCAATGCACAAACTTTAGCACTTCTGAATAAAGACATATCCATAAATCACATTTAACATCTCTATTTAATCCATCATTATGATTGATTGACGAAATTAAATTCATACAAGATCGGGAACAGTCAATGAGAGTTTGAACAAATTTCTTTTCAATCTGTATTTTATTTGAACTACTATTGTACGGCAGTGTCTACTGAACAGGAAATTTCAATGTGATGAAACGGAAAAATTAATGGCCGTACAAAATTTTGATTGATTACAATAAATATGTTAAGTGAATAGACGACAAATATAAAGGGCCTTGCAGAATTTAAAAAGAAACTATCCGAACATTTCAACCTCTATTCACTATTGATAATTGCATGAATAAATCACGCAATTGTGCGAATATTACCATAGAAAGTTAAACAGAAATAGAGAAGCAATAAAATCATAGAGATTCATATGGAACATTGACGACTTCACATAATGTTTCTCAAACGTGTACACAATTGTCACAGTACTTCAGCCAAGCACAGATGCACAGAGCAATCATACTCCAAACGACTTGAACAACTATCTCCATGACATCACCAATCCAAATAGTTGTAACAGCTAAACCTATTTGAATAGTTAAAGGAACTTTCTATAAATCAACTTGAACAACTAAATTTGTCTCAGCTATACTTCTCAATATAGCTGAATAGCAAACAATCAAGCATCGCTAATTCAATAAAATCTATTGTAATCGTAAACTATCTACCTCCAACAATACTTCAACCAGTCGTAAAGACCACACATTTTTCTAATGCATTATCAATTCAATTTCCTCATTATCCATCTTATATTCTCCTTCTGACTACTGCAATGAATTCCCTTCTCGGAATAAAATGAAGTATTGAATAACGCAATGAGGCTCCAATATATTCAATAGTGTTGGGCCTTTCGTCGTTGTCGCGTCGTCATCATCGTCGCAGGACCCCAAAGGGACTCTATAGTCGTCCAGTCCGAGCAGGTGGCCCAAGTTATAGTGGTGGGGTGACGAGGGATAACTCGACCGACCGGTTTATATGGCGGATCCACTGTTGTGTTGTTCTCTCCCCGCCAACCATCAGCCTCGCCCCAGTGTATTCGTGTCTGTGTGAAAACGTGCAAGTGGTGAAAAGCAACGGCACACAACAGAGACTCGATACTGCTTTCAGGGTATGTATATCTATACGCCACATATATGTGTAAGGCGAGATATATAAATGTGTGGAGAACGAGGGTCGAATTGGTGAAGAGCGAATCATTCTCCTCGTGCTTATGTGTACCTATGTACACGTCATAAACAAACATTTGCACATAGTTACATTATTTGTGTGTTTACGATTCTTCATATAAATAATCACAATATGGAATATAGAAAGACACGACTTGGAATTTAATTGAAAGAAAACAATTATAATGACTTGAAAATTATCAAATATTTTCATTTTACAGTAATTGAATTATTTTTATTACTTCAAATGGGTGAAATAAAAATCCAGGAATTTTATTTTAGTTTTTTATTGTTGATTGACGCGGAAAGTGAAAGAATAATGGTGAATACAAACGTGTAGGTTGGAGTGAATGGCTCAGATGTTTTATCATTCTTTAATTATAAAATGACGTGACAAAAAGAGGTATTGGCATTAAGGGAAATGTGACCTTGACGGATATGGCACCATTTTTAGTTCTTACATGAATGTGATGCATTTAAACGAACGTGTTTTCAATCAGTTGGTTGGCAGGTTGTCTCAACTCTGGAATAACGCAACTACTTTTTGCTGCTTTAAGCGACATATCAGCTTGTTTCGACTCTGCACAAATTTTTTGTCACATATTCTTCTTCTTTTACTTTATTCTCTGATCGACATTGAAATTGTTTGGTCAAACATTAAAATCGAGTGAAGTTGGAATTTTTAAAGATTGATGGAAAAACGGATTGACAATAATAATCGAGGTGATGTTTGTGACCCAGGTCAGTTATTCTTAGATTAGATGTCATGATGATTCATTTCGAGAAAAACAATTTTCCCAAGGCAAACAAGATTCTCGAAGCTTGAACACATTCAATCTGATTTTACAGTGACATTCACTCACGATGTTAATCTTTCCCTTCATCCTTTACAATGTTCATCGTATTTCTTCGAATATTTACTACTCACAAGTTGAAATTGAAATAAATAACATTCAGAAATGCACGATCAAAGTTACAAAAATCAATATTGATGTAGTATCGCACACGGCGATTGGAATACCAAAGTGTATAGAAAATTGTAGTGCAATTCATTTCCTTGAGGTCAGTATTGATAAAATGTCACGGTTGTATACGAAAATAGTATACATTACGCTATCTTTATTTTTCTTCCATCTTTAGTTCTCTCTTTCACAGTTGTCCTATTACAATTCACAATGTTTTGCAAAGTGGGCGCCATTTCTAGTCTCTCCAGAATCTTTTCCTCAGACGTCGCGCCAATATTACTTCCCCTTCAATAAATTCGTTGGAACACATATACAGTGAGTTTCATTTATGTTGATAGCGTTTCACCAATTGTCTTATTATAAAACTAAATTCACATCAACATCCATTAGTGCAATAAAAAGCCGATATTTTATTCTTTCTTTGCCATTGAAAATATTTAAATACGATGATTATTATGCGCATAAATGATGAGTTATAATTTATTAAAAGTGATTGTATAACTGTAAAGATTGAATAAAGAATGAATTTAAAATGGGAAATGTGAAAAGCCGTTACCGTGCATTGACGAGATTCGAAGGAGTAGGCTATTTGAGGATGCTAGAGTGGCGTGTGTATATATATTTAACTTATATCTATATATATTTGAAAGCCGGAGAAAGAGGAAATGGGAAGAAGAGGGAAAACAGCAAATGCTGGAGGCAGCAAAATGGACGAGTCTTGTTGGGGGGGTTGAAAGGGACAAGTGAGAGGGTAAATCTTAAATAAAGTGATATGGAGTACTTTCGTATAAAAGCTCCATTTCCACTACTTTCAAGAGATGTACCTTCACAGATTGAGCATATATACGAATCTCACCTGCCGAGTGAAGCTAGAAAGAGCAATGGAAGGAGAGACGAATATAAGGTTTTAAAATATATATATAATAGTTGGATTACTCTGAAACATTTTAGAGTAGCTTAATAAAATTACCAAGAGCATTGACAAGAAAATTTTTCAATGAAAGGTGTGTCAAATATCTCTACTCTTGAGGTTATGAGCTCTTTCAAGTGGAATTCAAGCTTACTTTTCCAACATACACGTACGTTTGTTATTGCATTCTCGTGAATTTTTACGCAACCATACAAGTACTATATTTAATTGCAACTGTTAAATTCAAGTCTTGAATTGTATCAGTTCCTCATTACATTCGGGTTTTATTGACGATGAGAGGTTGTTAATTTATAATTAATTATTGTTGATTAATAGAAGAGTAAGCGTAGTGAATGTTATTCTTTTGCCAGATAGGACGGATTTAATTAAAAAAATATTACATATATTTGTGTGATTACTCATCCAATTATTGTGCGAAATCAACAGTGCTCAACTTCACGTTAATCAGTTGGGATTTTCACTGTGCACTCTGTGCTTTTAGTCATAAGTGATTAGCTGTTTTATCCGGATAATGAGAAAAAGTTGAACATTAATTGATGATTAAAAAAATGTTTTATTATAATTGTTAAAAACGAGATGCCCAATTATTGTTGGTGAAGTGCTGATAATAATTCTTCAGTAATTCCGCACTAATAAAAAAAACCAGAGTAAATTGTTAGTTCAATTCTTGAATGCTAAAATATTTGAAACTTGAATGGATTTTTCTCGGAAATTCTAAAAAAATTCACACACATTTCTTTCATATCTTAAAGAATATAAATTAGTTATATTTTTTTGTTTAATACACACATACAGATTCTACATCGTTACATTCATTCTTTGAGCCATGAAATTGACATTACCGCAGAATCTAAAGCATATACGCAGAGAAAACAGAGAAAATTGAGAGATAATTTACGAGCAACGAAAATGAATCATTAACGAGGTACAGATGCGAGAGGTTTGGTTATTAATTCCCAAGAATAATGAAGAGAAATGACAGAAGGTGAGTGAAAGAGAATGAAACAGAAACACGCAAGCAGATGGAAAAGGAGGAATAAATAGAGAGGCAAATATACAGAGAGACAAAAAGCCAGATAGAGATAGAGAAGAGTTCTGATCGTGATACTATATAGCAATCGTGAAAGTTTTCGTGCCAATTTATTCGTCTCCATGTCTCCGAGTCTTCGTCATAAAATTAACGAACGGACGTACTATAAGTGTACTGTTGCGATGGATAAATATGACTCACTTTGACGAACATCATGAGATAATTAGACATATTCCCCGTCGAAACGCAACGATTCTCTAACGAGCACATAGCCGCCGGCGTGCCCTCCGAGCATACGTACATACATTTACTGCAACCAAATTATAATTTCCAACGTATATATACAGAGAAGGACATATAGCAGGTAAATTAGTGAGAGGATACCAAGAGGAGACAAGCGTCACCGAGAACTAGAGTGAAAAAGCGTGAAAGGGAATGGTGGAGAGACTGAATTTCAGTATAATTTATATATAAACTATATAGAATCGGTTTCCAAGCACAGATACAGCATTAAATGGGTTTGGTTTTAATTAGCAGTAAACAGCCTCCATTAAGCCCGCAGCTGTAAATCACTTACACTTATCCTCCACCCGCTTTATTAAGCGCCCCTTTCGCTACATGTAAATTCACACAAATACACACACACGCACTTTCCCCTCCCTGTCATCGCTGTCTTTGGTACTGGGCTCACAGCCATTTGCAAGCAGAAGAGCGAGTGACGACATTTGGAATAAAAAAGAAAATGAAAGAAAAAAACGGACGTAGTTTATTTGGAAATGTCTACATGGGCATTGAAAGGAGAGTACGAAAGTGGAGAGCATGACATGACTACATGTGTGTTACATTTCAATTTTGAATGTGGTTTTATATAAAGTGGAAGGGCTGAGTGGAATTTTCACAGCAATACTGTTTGGGCGCTTTCATTCGAGTTGAAAAATATGTGGTGCTGATGTTAGTGCAGTACTCGTTCGTTCTTTTATTTTTTTGTACTAATGGAGCATAGTATCTATCGATTGTCTTGTTTTGATGCTTTTAAAGGATTTTACAATTGGTGCATTGAATTGAATTTTCATTGAAGTTAATTTGATATTTCATACTTCAATTTATCATTTTTCTGATGATTCAAATACTTGCCAAATACGATCCTCCAACAATTTTTTTTTTTTGATCAGACCTAAAATCATTCTAATTCCTTTAATCGTACACTTATAAGTCCAAGGGTTACATAATTATTTCATGAGAATAAAATTTTGCTAAGTGAAATTATCCCTTTATAATACTTATAAGTTTGCAGTATCTACGTTCGTTTAAAATTCATTTTAATTTGCAACTACTTTATATCAACAAATTAATATTTCAATTATTCACGTGTTTAATTACAAGACTCGAATCAATTAAAAGTATTGAACTTTTTACATCACTGAGTAATTCTCCAGATATTATATTTATTTATCAGCTAAAAATCAACGTGGAATAAACTTTGTACCAATACCAAAAGAAGAAAGCAAACAAATCAAAACAACACGTGCAGCGAAAAGAAAAAAATAAAAAAGGAACGAAATGAAAGAGGGAATGGCCTAGAGATCACCAAAAGCGCCGCGCGGTGTATATATATACACTCATGATCGTTATTTTCAAGGCTAAAGGGCGATTCCACGGGCCCCAAGACAACCAGCCGTATCAAAAGGAATGAGACTGTTGGGCTCTATAATAATCGCTATTCGAAGGCATTCAATTTCTCCCTAATTATCCTTATTAAGCAGGACCACCACCCTCGTCTCATTTCTACCCTCGATTGTATTAGTATACACAATATCTTTACCATATATAAATACATACGAATACCAACAAAGGTTTCAGGTTATTACTCTTATTATTCTTCGTCTGGATATTAAGTCTGACAAAACTCTTAATTCCAATAAAATATCCAAGCCGAAATATGAAAATATTTATAAGCTTATAAAGGTTCTTGTCCCACTGTGTCGCAATTAAGTTACAAATTAATGACATTCAATCTCCTTTTTTTTTTCTACGGATGAATTCGTTGTTCAATTTTCGACACACAAAAGTTATGTAGCGCTGAAAATAGGCTAAAGATACGGAATTATTCGAGTTGAAGATTGCAAAATTGATTGGTAAACTGAAACTAGAACAAGAAGGATAACTAATCAAAAATCGTTTACGCCCTACATAGATTTTGCCAGACTCGAATGTATTGGAAAAAAAAATATTAAATGAAAATTGTCATCTATCTCAAATATATATAATTTTTCTGGCAGGAGTAATTGGCTTGTTTCAGAAAATTTATTGAGCGTGTAGTATAATTTTCCGGTATTTTAATCACAAAATAATATAGAGAAAATATTTTCCATTTTATCTACCATTTTAATTCATTCACAAATAGGTATAATTCACCTTTTTTTTTTATTCTCAAACAGTGAATTATTTCCGTGCACAATTTTTTTCTACCTCTTTCCAATCGATTAGCAGTACAATATCAATTCATACAATGTAACCACCCGTAATAATAATCCCACGTTTCGTTGTTTGTCTTTTTATCCACGAGATCCACTTCTTCCGGTCTTATCCAACCCCAACCACTGGGGGATTCCGTTTTATCGGGTGTCGCCGCGGGTTATCGCTGGCTGTTGCCACAGTGGGCGCCAAGGGGTGGATGGATTGCGGAGAAGAATAGAGAGTGCAAGAAGGGAAGAGAGAGAGAGAGGAAGTAAAATTTGCGAGGGTGGGAGAATGAGAAAGAGAGAGAGAGTGAGAGAGAGAACGCGAATCAGAGGCCGAGGTCGGAGAATGGGTATCACCACCTGTTGGCAGGGCAGCATCTTAACCCCCTTTCAGTTGGTATATCTTCTTACACTTTCGCTTTCCCTTTACTTCTCGTTGTATGGTGACTCCAACATGTTTTTAGTTTTTTTTTTCTCGATACGCTCTTCATCACACCGGATGTTACAATGTATTTTATTATTCATTTATTCATTTTCATTGTCGCATTGATACTATTGACGATGACAGTAACGATGTGTAATTAAATCGTTGTTTGTTTTGGAAGATTGTGTGTATAAACAGAAATGTAGGTCTGGTTTAAGTTCATTATCGTGAGGATCGGAAATACGGGGAAATGTCAATTCGTTAATGGCCCAACAGTATAGATTGCTGGGTGACGACCCTATTATTCTAGCACACGGTTAATGGCTGACAACCCCAATGACAATCATTCGAGCGTTATTATGTGGCAGCGTTTATTTGTGCCTTTCATAGAATTTCCTACACATATGAGGGATTCTGGTGTAAATTTACATTTGGCTCTGGCCGTCCAATTATTTTTTTTTCTCTTATGGATCTCATTGAACTTTATGTAGAAAAAAAATGGAATACTTTTTTTTTTTCATTGTTTGGATATTTGATCACGCTATTTTTGTGGCGATAGGATGAAATAATGAAGTTATGATGGAAATTCCACTGGAAAACTGGTGAATGCATGCGAAATATAATGAAGGTAAAATTGGCTCAATTTTCAATGTGAATCACACGAATATGATTTTAAATTTACTTCGAGTCTTCCATTGTTGGTTTTGGGACCACTAAATCCTACAATGGCGAGTTCAATATTGTATTCCATTAATTCAGTGAAATACGAATATAATGATGGTTCTTTTTTTATAGCGTTTATTATCAAATGAAGTAAAAAGATAATGAGAACAGAAAATTGCTTTCAAGGTTTTAATAATTCTATATTATTTCATGAGTTCTGAAAAAATTATGTAAAAAGAAATAACAATGTTCAATTTATTTTCAACATCTTGGAAAAAATATTCATTCAGTATTATTTGCATTTTATTCAATACTGAATGGAATTTTATTGTTATTATTGAGTGTGGATTGGCGTATAGCACACTGCATCGTGAGTTGGTTATGTACAGTTAGAAATACGCATACAACCAGCGTACACTATATGGATCCGGTGATGAAAGTCAGTATGAAAGAGAAGCATAAAAGAGTAGTGGTTATAGGTTTCTTTGCATTGTCAAGAATTTTTTGTTGGTTTTTTCATTGGACAAGGCCGAGAGGGCCTACCAGCCCCCACGCATAATATGAGGCCCACCGACCCATCAACCAAACCATTGAGATGCTGCCAAGTGGAAGTTTCATTCCTTCGTGTCTGAAATATCTCTGAGTGTAATCCGACCCAAAGCTGTACATTTTCGACTGTCCCACTCAATCTCTCTTCATCCCTCTCGCGGTCTCTTTTCTCAGCCTCTCGTCCGATTGAATATATTCTGCGACCAACACTCTCGGAATGTTTGAATATATATTCACAACCATATTTATTGATCGGAATAACCAATTGAATGTTGAGAACTGAAACATTTTTCATAACATTGCACTGCATTCAGATATTATCAATCCAATATATGAAAAAAGTTTCTACAAAAGTATGTACTTTGTCTTCAAAACTACATTAAATAACTTTCTATCCACGTACTCCTATTTAATCTTAAAAATTTCACGCCGTGTTAACACTAAGTGTACCATATCACACCGTTTCCCATAACAAAAAAACAAAGATCGAATTATGAATAAATTCAAAATATTGCGTCACGCCATACATTTTCTATGTCAAATTTTATTTTCATAACAATAGAAAAAAATAACTATTTTGCAATCTTACTTCTTCACCGTTCGCAGTACAATATATTATAAATCATATTCATCATGTATTTTTAAATATTCAGTTACGAATGTTTAATAGATGTAGATTGTTATTAGTGTGAAAATTCGTCAAACAATAATAATACTATTACATATACTTGACCCAAGTAAATTCCATCCGGGAATATAGAAAAGGCCCTGTCGCAACCGCGCAGGTGTTCCGGGTGCGTTCGAGGGTCGAGGGTGGGCACTACGATTATTTTACGAGCCACCTGGTCCTCAGCCACTGCAAAATCCGTGAGCAACGTAAATGGCCTCACGATCGATTCCACGAACGTTCGATGATTTATTGCTGCACCCGAGAAGTGAATAAATCAAAAAGGAGCCGAGAATTGTTGAATGTTTTTATTACTCTATATGGGGATATATACATTCTTTGAAATGTCCCCATTGTAATTCTAACAGACTTAGGTGTTAATACGTTACATCACTAATAATATCGATGGTGCAGATGAGAGACTCGACTGATTTCTCTTTCAACGTTCGTATTATATCCAAATGAACACCACATCAAGCGTGATGTGAGCTAACGGCATTTTTATATTGCATTAATGCTAACCTCTTCTTTTTGTCGCGTATTCTGATTACTTACAGACGATAAGAAATCAATCGGAAAGATTGGTTCATTCAATTTAATTGACTTCATTCCGACCCTTTTATATTGACAAATCGCATCATAAAGTCAATTCCAAAGTGAACGAAGTTATATCATGACCAATTTATTTCAGAAAAAATTATATTCTTCAGATTTGTAATATGAATTTATTCTCAATCTGATAAATCGATGGGTTGAGGTAGTTCAATCGTTCCCACAGTTCAGTCAATAGTTCATCATAATATATTTTGTATTCGACTGTTTGTAACTGCTGAGTGACAATCAAAAAATTTACATGGATGAAAGTGAAGTTCCAAATGATATTATTGCTCTTCCCAAACGATACCAAATAATGTTGTATTATTAAAGAAGGTGTGTGTTGTTATTCCATCACTTGATCAATAAAACAACTCATTAACTCCACATTCTCAAATCAATTTTCTCATCTCCAAAAATTTCATTTCATTTATTCTTCCAATTATATAAAAATATTCAATTTTTTCGTGAGAGTTGTGATATTTATAACGACTTGGACGTGAGAACGATGATGTTATCCATAGGATCTTCTGAAATCCGAAGCAATTAAAAAATTCACTCCAAAAAGATAATAATATCTCTCTAGTAAAGTAACTGAATGCACAATAACAAAATTAAATGGAACGTGCTATTGGATATACATTTTCAACACGTGGGAGATCCGGATAAACGAGATGCAATACGCCCACATGGTGAAAGTTCGGAGCAATTGATATTCTGCATATAATTGCACAACAGTAAGATATTCTGAGACGTAAATTTCAACATTAAAATAAAATGTTGTTGGAAATATTTTTCATCCTCTTTATAATCGTCGAAATTTTGATCCCAATACTTCGAACGAATTAAGCCTATATATATACATGGCAAAGTGCCGGAAGCAATATTGGACGCAGGTGCAAGAAAACCTGTTCCTTCATACGTATGAATGTGTATTATAAATTCCGAACAATAAAGATATTGCATATATTATGTTCATGTGATATTGCTTTCAATCTTATTATAGGTAAAAATTAATTTCAAAAATTAAAACTTTCTACACTTAACGCATTATTTTTATGATACACAGAATTATTCGAACCACTGATCCACATAATTTTTCTGTCTGCAAAACAACTTCATTAAAGAGATGAATATTACTGAAACCATTATCTGATTCGCATTATAAAAGAGAAAAAAACATTAATTGTATACATAAAAATAATCAAATAAATCCAATCATAACAGCCATAATGTGTTATTGAAAATTTTTTTGAACCTGCAGTAAACGTAAAAGAGGCTGAATTAAATCGCGGGAAATTCCGGACGTTTCCAACTAGCGCAGTGAGCATTCAATTGATTTGACAGTCGTGATGTAATAACGCTCGTCATAGTATTGAATTAGAAATATACCACGCGTTCGACTGAACATATACCCGTTGAACCCTTTAACACGTTAACTGAGCGTAGATAATGGTCATTCAGTTATAGCTCAAACGTATAATTTAATAACGATCCGGCAATGTGGTTAGAACGCAACAACTATAGCATACCATGTCACACTGGGATTGGTGGTCGTGCGCGTACGCCAATGAGGACGGTTAGCCGTGCGCGGTGTAATCGGTCATTACGCGCAATGACGTGCATTTTGCGCGTGGGACTACGTTGCATGCCACGATAGATATAGACAGACTTTGTTAACGTTCCCATTATTTGTCACTGTGAGCATGGGATACGCACAGTTTGAGGTTCGAAATGCGTCAATCATTCGGTTATATAGCAAGAAGTTTGGTGATTGTTAACATTCGACAATTTACATTTGAAGACAACGAATTAACGTATCAATATTATTATTTGGATCATCTATTATATTTACGTGTTGATTGGTGACGCACAACTCTGCTGTTTATATAATCAAATAGACGCGTTTAATATACAGATTTTGTATCGTAATCTATACATTTTAGGTGCCTAATCAAATTGAACAACAACTTCTTTCACCTAGTGACAATAATAAATTTTTTAAGTGAATTGTTGTGATGAATATTCACATCATGAACAATAATTGAATCTGAATACTTTACAAATGCAAATTTGTAAAATGTATATGAGAATAATCGAACGATTAATGATTTCATGCTAAATTTACAACACACTCCTTGATGATAAAGTTTTTTTTTACAAAAATCACAAACCAATCTACTTTTTAATATTAAAGTTGTTTCTCACTGATGTGCACATGAAAATTTAATGACTTACATTATCGTACAACGAAGTATTGATAACACAAATACTGACAAATCGAATAACTTTTATCAAAAAAAATGTCAGATAACACATACGGTAGATGTTTGTAAATATTTCTGTCATTGACGTCTACAGTTTATGCTGTTAAAATTTATTGAAATGTTCAAATGGGCCTCTCTTTATAAATATAAAAACTCCGTCATTATTCTACAAGTACACTACATACACGTTACATACGATTTGATTCCGACATATTTCTTTATATACGTATATACACACAAGTGTGTCATGTTTCCACCTCGTTACTGGAATACTTGTGGATGGCAAAAGAAAATGTATGACGACGATTATTCTCTGCCGACAAACTTTATTCTGGCTCGTCGTTAAAATTGTTTTGCAGTCACGCGCGCGACGCAAAGGAAATATAAAAAAAATAAAAAACATCTAAGAGCTATGCCTCCTTCCTCGTTTCTTCTCATCAGTAGAAAGTGAGTGCGATTTCGAGTTAAAGATAACAAGAATGAGAACGAGAGTTTTCATATGCTGTTTGTGTATAAATTATTGGTTATCGATAACAACTAAAACAACAAAGTTCAAGCCAAAAACGAACCAAAAAAAATTTTGAACAATAAATATTCTTTCACTTTATGACACTCTCACTTTATTCCAATTTTAATGAACCTTCAATGCAGCCTCATTATTCGTGGTCCCTTTTATACATATGTCAACCAACATTCATACTCAATGACAAATCCGCAGAATTAACGTCATCACCACACAATATATCCTGCACAATCAATATAAACTGTAGCTGTGTGAGATTCTTTTTTTTTTTTCCATACACTTGGCAACATAATGCACACATCGATGCTTGAATTCGAATAGCAGCTCATCTCAGGGGTCGACGCAGCTGCCGACTGCATTATTATATATATCCACTACAACACGCCATAATGTGTACGTTATTCGGCGTCATAGCTGTGTGAAACTCTACCAAAAAAAAAGAAATTAAAGAGGAAAAAAAGCACAATTATTTACACTCATAAAAAGAAGCATTTATACTATCTACAATATCAATTGATTACATTCGTACAGATTTTTTTCAAAATGTCCTATTTCACACTCACCTGAATCATACTCACTATTGAATTTGAAAAAAAAAATCATGAATATATATAGTGGGTATGCATGTATTTATAGGGTGAAAGACGTTCGAGAGCTTTTTCCGGGTTTGTTAGGCGAGCTCGCGTGCGTGCACCCACATACGTTCCGTTTTCCGCAGAATGGATGCGAAATCCTTGGCGTGCAAGTATTCATATATATATATATGTGGCTACATTTGCCAGAATTTTGCGCAGGAGTTGGTTGGAAAAGGGCTTTACATTTGTGTTTCATTGCTCCCGAATGTTCTTCTTCACCCCCTCAATACATATACTTACCATATATGTATTTTATGTATGTATACATAAATAAAAATATAGGTATATGTACATATATACAGTTGAGTGATTGTGAGTACTCGCGGGGTGCACGCTTGGATACGTAACGAACGTAAGCTGAGAACCAACAAATGTCGTGCCGCCGCTGGCAGAATTGCACACGGCGAATAAGAAGCACGTCACGGTGGATTGCACTCCGTGAAAAGGCTTCGACTACTACTCTCATTACGGTGAACGACGCGAAACTCCGTCACAGAGCGAAGCTGTAGGAAATATCTTGAGTGTTATATGTATATATATTTATATGTACAATGTATGTATGGACGTCATGTGCAAGTATTAGAGAAGAGTAAAACACAAGTTCAAGCTCCTTTGCTATCATGAATTAATCTGATAGAGCCAGTTGTTTTCCTTCAAACAAATCGCGGTTGCATATGCTTCACAATATTCTAATTCGTCTCATGTGAATGTCGTATTCATTGGCATTTTTTTTTTCTTTTATAGTAGTTTGAGAATGTAGAGACGTAATTTTAGGGGTGTGTGTAAAAGGCCCGTAATCATTTCGTGAAAATACAAAAAGACTTTTTCTAGATGTCATAAATTAAAAGTACATTGTCCTTATTATCCTCAATTTTGTTATTTAACAAAAGTTATTCTTTATGCAAAATATACCTCTTAGATTTATTGGCAATTTCTGTCAAATGAATCTTTGCGAATTGCTTCTTTCAAAATACATGAAATGAATTCTGAATAAAAAAAATTCAAACTGTAGATCCATTCCATCGATAACTGGAAGGGAAGTTTTTATACATTACTTTCGGGATTTTCAATCGCAAATATCCCAGGAAACCGTAAATATCAAAATTAATTTCGAAAACACACCCAACTTTTGTTATTTATAATATACAAACGGAAACAAAAATACATTTTTTCTCCTTTTTATCGACACTTTTATGTATATACAGTCACTGAGTCATAATATTAATTGAATGGAGAGTGAATAGATATGAATGTATACTCTGTGTCTTTCTTTCCCAACTTTTCCCAAAGTGTTTTACCCAAATGAAAGATAAAGCCAATTCGAAATGCGCTCCGGAAAGAGATACACATACATATAGTCAAGAACACAAACATATACATGTAGACTTATACCAATGTACGCTTTTACGACGCCGCGAGAAAATGAAATTGGACCTTCATCCCCGTCTGCAGAGTTATGGTGGAGAGAAACGGCGGTGTTGGAATAGCACATACAGAAACGCAGAATAAATTTGACAAAATATGTGTTTGACAGATATTGGCAAACATCGATCGAAATATTCTCCCTTTACCCATTTTGACGTATTTTTTTTCTTTTTTTTTTTCTGCTTTTTTCGATATATACACGTGCGTTTTTTTACTCCCTACATTTATCTGCAGATTGCGCTCCATTCGCGGTCTCTCTTCGTTCCTCTTGTTTGCCCATATTATGATTTGTTCTCACTCATTCATTCAGTCTCTGACACTGTATCTCACACGGTCTCACTCGCACCCTTTAACTTCAGTTCTCTTGTATAGAAATTACCATATCTGGGGTGTAACAGCTGTTACAAACCCCCCCTTCAATGTCTGATAAACTGATAGCAGTGACGCGGCTGTGCTTCACTCAACTCACTTCACCTCCCACCGTGTGAAGAGATAACTGAGAAAATTTGCGAGGGAAACTCTTACCTACCCCCTGTATGTATATGTTGTGTATCTACAGGGTTGCAGTTATGATTTTCACATGTGTGAGGTAGTGTGGTTTGTTTATTGACGCTATAATACATCCCCCTTTGTCGTGAAGAAATATAGTGCGCGTATCATTCAGAAAATTGCACATAATGTCGTATTGTAAATTCTTTAAAGTTTTTATATTATAAGTGTCTGGTGTGTCTGTTTCAATTTTCATACTTACATATGTGTGTTTTTTTTATACGTACTACTTTGCACATGAATATTTTTTCTTGCTGTTGAATGAGGGAATGGGAATAATGGTAAATAAAAAAAAGTGCTTGAGTGGAAAAAAAAAGACTGATGTCATAAATTTTACAATGAGAAATAACAAGGATTCATTTCGGTGGTGTCAAGTAAAACGAGATTTGGGGGTATTTGTTTTTAAATGTTTATGTAAACATACAATTTTTTTTCTCATGTATTTTTGTACATGATATTCAAAGTAATGAAATGATATGAATTCTGTTTTTCATTCTTCGTCACACTTATTTTTATATTGTACGAAATGTGATTGCTTCGATTATATTTGTGGTTTCACATTGTCTTTATGGAATGTGAATAAATCAATTAGTTATGACCAGAGACTCAAAGACACTGATTGATTGACGGACCAGTCTTGACCCTGGACAACAGTAACATTGGTGACCGTTACATTGATATCGACTAGAATTCAGTCTCACGATTATATTTATTTTCTCGCTGATCGAATCAACTAAAATGAAAGTGAAAAACAATATTCACAACCAAATAACGTGACAATACTATTGTTTAACTTCATGTTATTTGTCTCATGTACAATAATTTATCGATAAGAATGTAACAAATGAAAAGATTGAATTTATTTTCCGATTCGTATATACATTGTATATGTGACAAGTAAAATAAACGCGCCATTCTATTCAACATTACACAGAGAATACGAAAGAGAAAACCAATTGAAAAAAACGAAATGAAAAAGAGGCTTATATGGGTTCCATATACGACGGATACAAACCCTCACAGCCATGCCACGAATATCATGTCGTTTACGTCAGCGTCGTGGAATATAATATCGCACTCATATTTCATATTACCCATAAGCATTAGGTAGTTAAAGTAATGCGTATTACCCTATATTCAATATGAATTTACAAATGAAATTACTCACAGGAATATAATTTACACCGATGTAAATTGAATATTTAATAAAACTTACTGATTTTATAATTTTACAGTGGAAGAGTCCGGTACAGAATGACTCTCTTTTGTAATTCAATAGTTGGAAGAAGAAGGAGAGAAAGTGGAAGAGAAAAGAAAGTGGGGAAAGCAGGCGGCGGGGTGCACTTTACTGCGGAAATTAAGGCAAAGTGGCAGTCAGTAATTTTATGTGGCCATCTCAGCTACTGATATTGAATTTCCTTAGTCGCTTAATCCGAATCGTCGTGGAGGTACGAGCGATCTCGCGAAATTGGAATCATTACTTTACGGTCCCTTGTGAAATTGGAAAAGAACAAAAGGTGCAATAGCGCACAGCTAGCCCCGAATTAAGTATACATCCACACAGACGCAAAGATATACTTCCAATGGCTTTACTCTACTTTGCTAATATTGTTCCTTTTTCTTTCTTTTTTTTTTTTTTCTTCAAGCGAACTTTCCAATATATTCTTTTTCGTATAACTTCAAGCTATAGTTGTGCCATGAAAATAAACTATTCCAGAATTCTTGTCAATTTTACATGATTATTTATCTAAGTAAGTGCTTTCGATATATAATTTTCTGATCTGAAAAACAATCATCCATACTGTGTAATTTGACGTTTTGCTAGAATTTTTTTTTCCAATCAGCATTGACAATTCACTTAGAATTGTTCAGATAGGAAAATAAAGATATGATAATGCAGAGTTTTACAAAAAATGTATAAGAGCTCTCTTAATCGTTTGTAAGATAAGATAAAAAAGAATGTTAATTGTGATTTGTGATATTTCCTTAATGTATTTTGTCAAGGTGATTTGTTCCAATTGGAAGAATGAGTCAGTATGACATTACTCAGTGAACAGTCTTGAAAATGCACATGAAATTATAAATAGTTTCACGGCGCTGATAATAACGTTGCATTATGCACGAATTGCCAATGAAATTTTCGTTCTGCAATCAAGCCAAAAGTTTTATAAAATTGGAAACTTCCTGTTCCACTGCAGCTACTTAACTGGGCTTGGGTAAATGTTGAAGTATCATCATCTTCTTACAAAAACTCCAATTGTTGAATCACTGCAGGATCTATTTCACCACCTATTTCATCCACGAAGCAAAACTTGTTGAAAGTCTGCTAGATTTTTGTAATATACTTTTTTCTTTATATTATTCTAAAGAGAATAGATAAATAGGGAAAAACCATTAAGGATATTTGTTATTTTGTACGCATAACGGTTAGATATATTCGACTACCGAATGTAAAATACCGAGAGATCGGCTTCCTCAACAAATTCCACCCTATTTAAATTCACAGCAATCTCTTCAACACAATAAATTTATGGTTCCATTGAGCCAGGTCCGCGCACGCGTATGTGTCTTTCTACGGTTGGGCAGGGCATTACAATAAGTCCGCGGGCCGTTTAATAGAATAATTAAGGGCCCTCGTACAGCAGCTGATGCTTTTGCAGCACGCTCGTGCGTACATTATTGCTCCTCCTCGAATTTCGTTGCGTGAGAGGCAGCCGTCTGTGCGCCAACACACGCACAATCCCGATAGTCTCTCTATCTTTGTCCCACAACCCGTATGTTTCTTCACCCCAAAATACTCCCGTATAGGGTGCAATACTCGCGGTAGTTACCAATGAAATTAATGTGACTGGAAAAAGTAGCTAATGTACAGAAGCTATATAATTCGTACTCACTACATTTTGTTAATGACAGATTCTTATTTTATTACCATCACGATATTGATTAAAATGAATCTAATTGCCATTCATTAAAATTGTCAAAAAAATTGTAATCTTGTGGATAACTTAAATCATCTACTGATGAACCATTGAGTATGTCGATGAATGATCTATTTCAAACAAATCACGTTTTTCGTCGATATTACTATGACATATTCTTAATGAAAAATTCCCTTCATTCCCCCATGCACAGTTACAAAGGAATTATCATTATTTTCGTGATTCAGATTCAATTTATACATGTTGAGGGTAGCTAAAACAAGTTGGTAGCGTAGCATAAAATATTGAATCACCAATATTTCTATGATTGAAATTGGATTATTAGAGTTTAATTTAAAACACTTATTATTTAATGTTTACAAGTTTCATACCAGCAGTGCCTTAAGCAACATCAACTTATAGTTGTGTCGATAGTGGAGTTTGAGATGAGTTGATGAATACCTTCAATGTATAGAAAGCACTGTTAGTGCAATGGGTGGAAACATCCGACTTTCCTTCAGAAGCTCAGTACATCGCACCAACATTTCTCTACCCATCGTCCTTCCAACGTACTTCCTTCCTTCCACGAGAAGCTAAAGTCAAGTGGACCTACCATCCGAAACTACCCTAATGACTAAACTTGCTAATTTGAACCAATTAGAGCCACCCTACCGCCCAACCTTGCCATAGTCAATGTCGTTGCAACTATTCTCTCTCTTTCTCTTCGTCACACTTCCTTGTTCCCCTTAACGTTCCACGAGTCGTGCTTGAACCTCAACGACTTGCATCTTTGACAGCCGCACTTTGTGTGTTTAATGCACACAACATTTGCCTTGACCGGTATTGTATTAACTTTTGTAAGTTGGAAGATAATTTCACCAATAATTTCTAATGCTCCAACAATGCCATTAAGAGTGAAGATTCATTTTCGCCCTTTCTTTCTTTCCTGCATGCCCTCATCGCAAATTCTCTCGTAGAGCTGTACAAGTGACGTGAACAACATCGCTGGAATTATTTTCCATGAAACTTGAAATTCGTCTGTAATGAATGAATTATTCAAATGGACAGCAGAACGATTTATAACAGAATTGAACTAGATGTAGAATTGGAGTACATGACAGAAAACAGAATCGATTTCGTAATATTCATTACTCCATTTGTACACCACAAGCATTATGATTCGTGATATTATTTAATTTAATTACTTCTCTTCCTTTTTTATATACATTGAATTTTTTTTTTTCGAAGATTTATTTTTCATTTGAGCCGGAACGAAAGTGGACATGATCACTATAACTTCCGATAGTACCGGAAGTGCAGTACATCCGCTAGGAATTCACTTCCCCTTCCAAGCTCGTACATTATAGATAAAAGTCAAAATTCAGTCATCCAAATATTCAGTTGTATGTACCTTAAATACTTCTTATCTGTCATAAAGTTATAAGTCTTCGGTAGTATAGTGGTAAGTATCCCCGCCTGTCACGCGGGAGACCGGGGTTCGATTCCCCGCCGGAGAGTATTTTTTTTTTTCTGAATTTAAAATATATGCATATTTTTATACTATGCGTTTTCTAATTTATTACATTTTCAAATTTTTCCATAATTTCTTTATTTATTTTTCTATTTAACATCTCTACAATTTGTCCACCCATACTACAGTTAATATATATATATATATATATATATATCTAGGTATAAGCGGCCTGTTACTTGCAGTACCGTTTTCGTCCACCAGAAATCGATTTAAATACATTTACGAAAAGTTGTGATATTAAAGAATATCACTTTACCCCATTCAACCCCTTGATTTCTCATCAATAGAAAAAGGAAAATAGATAAATGTATCAGTAGACAGGAGTGCGATGTGTTCAAATAAAAATTCCTGTATTTGAAGGAACAAGATTGTATTAACTCTACTCAAAAAAGAGTAACATTATAATCAACAAAATAAAATAACATAAGCTCATTGAAAAGAATTTCGAATCAACTGGAACATAATTCCTTAAGACATTGCAACTCAGAAATTTTATTCAACGACAGTAATTGATTATTAATTGCACACTTATTGTTCGTCCACTTGGATATTCGAGTATTTTGTTATCAGATATTCAAGGATTAACTGCAGAATTCGAGATCTTAGTTGTTGGGATGTAGTGCCAATTATCCGCTGAACTATTACCTTAACGAAAGACATAAGGTCGAAACTGTGCAAATACTAATGGCATTGAATTTATCATTGTACGGTACCACCATGAATTCCACATCTACTCTTAGCAACCGTATCACCAAGTAGTATTATCGCATCAAGATGGCCGCTACACCGAAAACTCAGAGGCCAGCTCGTAACGGCTTTAATACGTCAAAGATTTATGTCATATAGCTCGGATGAAATTTCATCGTGGCATAAGAGCTAGTGGGCGCTTGCGCTTGCGGAGGAAGCCAAGAATTATGCTCACATTGATATCCACTATAAACCCATAGACATATGGTTATGTGTCCTTTCCCACTCTCACACTCTTCTGTCCTCTCTTTTGTTCCTCATTCGGTCAAGCTTTCTCTCCCTCGCCACCTGCATCAAACCCCTCTCTGGCTTTCTCCACCTCACCAGAGTTCTCGTATTCCACGCGCACTTAATTAAATACGTATTAAGGGCCTGAGTGTATTCCGATGTAGCGAGGTGCGAGAGTGCACGTATTATCGTTGAGTTCCAACGTGCGGCTATTGCAGAAAATTGGCGCGGCACTGTATTGATGATGGTGACCTCACCACTGAACCTTTCCTATGTTATTTGTGATTTCACGGCTTTTACCATGACATTTTGTGTTATAACTTGTTTGTCATTTTAAGATTGAGTTTAAATTTTGTGAAGATTAGAAATTCGTGCGTGGATACATTGCAAAAGATTAAATGAAATAGCTCAAGAGAATAAACGTAACAAATAAATAATATGTAGTAATATAAAACAAAGTATGCAAAATGCAAGGTAGAAAATAGCTGAACTATAAAATAGACGGCAACTACAAAGTTCTTGGTAACTTGATACCTCGACTTCGATGGTCAAGAAGTCAAGTGTTCTCTTATTTTGCCGTCACTCCACTATGTATCCCAGCACGTGTATATCTCCGTTCAACTCATCTGCTTCGGTTATTCCACAGGAATAATATTTCATGGCAAAATGGTTGCAGTTGGTGTATTCCTTACCAACAGTACTCAAAGCAAACGATAAAATACAACATTTGTATCGTGTAATAATACTCTTTCTTTGACACAAATCGACGGTCAAATTTGTTTTCTGTAGTAAAGGTAAAGTGAACAAGCAACGTGGAATATTATTCGACAAGGAAGATAGGTTGAGAAACAAAGTTACAAAAAAAAAAAAGAAAACAAAAAGAGCAAAAGAAATAAAAGCATAAAAAAACATTGAGGGAATCAGCGTCGGTTAATAATAACTTCGGTGGGATAATGACCAGCGGAATGGAGCTAAAAGAAGAATGAGACAAAGAATGAAAAAGTAGAGAAGACTCTGCCCTGAATATAATCTAATTATTGGTGAAAACGATTATAGTAATTATGCGGGAGATGAGCCCGGGACTCTGTTTGCTGCTATGTGGACCTTTATTAGATGTATGCCAAGAGCATCTCAGCAAAATGAAAAGGCGTATGGTACAGACTTCTTGACACACGGTTCCTCATTCTATTTTTCGAAGAATCACACAACGAAATCGAGAACCCAATAATCATGTAATTATCTACGAACTATTGGAGAAGAAGTTTCCAGTTTGTCATTTCTATTTCTATTCATTGTCAATTTATCCATGAGACTAAAACTATCAATTTATTGCACAGTAAAGTTAAGGTATTCTATAAATATCATTTGAAATGTTATAAGTGGTTTTGTTTCCATTAAAAATTGAATGAAATTTAATTTAATAATGCCCAGGTGCACTGTGGATAATTCAGTACAGAAGTGAATGAGATTGGTTTTGATGGTACACACAACTTGGAACTTATCTGTGTTATCGCTGCCAGCATACCTCGTTATCGTTTCTTATCGTCAAGAACATCACCACCATCTCGTTATATTACTTGTACTGACCCTTGCGACAACGTGACGTTCTCATTTTCGTACGAAGCCTGTTCTTGTTTTCTCTTGTTCCTCATTCTCTCTTTATCGCTTCGGTCCATTCTCGTATCTTCGTGATATATTATTATACACATATTTATATATAGACATTCAAATGTCTATTTTGTGTCTAACTTTAACACAAAAATTTATTGTTATATGATTCATATGAACAATAAATATCTCTTCTCTTAATATTTTTTACTGGGCTACCTTATTTATAAATTTCTATCTACAATAAAGATTCTCATTAAATTGCTGAGAAATCGGTGGAATAATGCGAGAAAATTAATTATGTCAATGACTCAGTGTTTCCTCGAAATTCTTTGTTGGATTTCATTAATTTGGTTAAAAATAGTTTAATGGCCGAGAAATTAAATTGTTAATATGAAATAAGTTTGTAAATTCCATGGTAAATTGAATATAAATGTCATCGTAAATTTTCCCTTTTCATTATGAACCTAAAACTTGAATTGGAATATAAAACGTCCAATATTCTCCGAGTATATCTTTTTAAGATTGCATTGTGGGAAACGAGAAGCAATAAACGATTAAATGTTGACAATCAACGTGGAAATTAGTAATCGCGAATATAATTGGATGTAGCATCTGGCTGCTGGGATTTACTTGCTATAAGTGTGATACTTATCAAAGTTCTAACTTTAAAAAATTTGTATTATACTAGACATTTCTTCATACTTTCATAAAATGAACCAGTCAAATTGGTAGGGTCAAAGACGAAGATTGAAAAGATGGTTTTTGAAAAACTCAAACTATATAACGGTTCGCTTTTGATTGTATTCCTCAGCCACATGCTGCGTTACCAAGAAGGACCGTCATTATTAATTAAGGATTTGTGTGCAGGTCGTTGGTTAATTTATTCAGGTAGAAAGGTAAATGAAAACCAAACGACGTTGTGTGTAGGTATTGGTAAGTCTATACAAATTGTCATATTGGTATACCTGACCATGTGATGTAAAAAAATATTTTCGTATATTCACACAAATATAGTCGATAATATTCTCCTATGATGGTACAGTCTATGATGTGCACTATGCCAAATTGGTTGCGATTTGTGAAGATGAATCAAGTAACAAAAAATATATCACGAAAGTATATCAAAAATCATTACGGCGAACGATGAAGTTGGGATGTGTATATTTGAGTTACCCAAGCTTCAGTGTAGCCAATTTACGAGATTACTTTTGAGAGGACTAGGGGAAATGAGAAAAACTGATTGGATGACACAAATGATCATAACAGCGATTCATTAGAGCGAGATTTGTTATTCCCATTAAGTTTGTACAAGAATATATATGATTCAAATTTTCTTGGTTAAAGAAGATGAAAAGTCAAAGTGAAATAATACATATTAAACAAAACTTCGGATGAATTTTTTGTTTGAATATACCATAAAATGTTCATTATGATAAAATTCAGAGTTTATTGACACCACCAGGTTCACAAAACTCAATTCGCGATCAAGATAATTTTCTTCTGATAAATTTCAATAAAATTATACCTCCGTAAAACAGTCAATTTATCAAACATGTGTCAGTATACTAAAAAAATGACCTTGCTTCTGTGGATACCTAATGTAATTGAACGAAATTGGAACGAACAAATTACTGTAAATACCACAGTGGTATATTAAATCATAAATCACTTCGTACATATCTGATAGGTTAACGAAGATGAAAGGAATGAGTTTGACAAAGATGAAAGATACGTCTTTGCCAAATTTCTCATTTTTTTCATACACAGAATTAATTTCTTCATGATTATCTATCGTCGAAATCATCCTCATCGTATTAACATGATCAAATATGCTTCATTGATATATTATCACATTTCGAGATCGTTATATCGCAATTAACTCAATTTCATTCGACTTGAGTATCTCATTCCAAACTGTTGGCTCCACCAAAGTGATTTCATAATTAGATATTGTCTCTGTCCCTTGTCTCTTATACTATATGAAAACCCAGTCCATTTAATGAGCCATACGATTTCGAGTGAAGTGCTTAAAAACAAATAAAATTTATCGAAGTACATAAAACGTTATTTTATAATGATGGCACATATTTATGAAAAATACATTAGGATTGACATTATAATAAAGAATAAGTACGATGAAATTAATGAAATGTTCTTCATAATTTGTGTTGCAGGTAAAAATTTGCAACAGGACGAAGCGGGTTTTCACCGCGCAGTTACACCACTGAAGTAACACGTGTAAACGTATTCTTTTTGCTCGTGACACAACGTCGGTGGGCTTTTGAGGCCCACCTAATTCATTGGTCAAACTGGCGAGCGCTTTGACCGCTGGTATGAACCCCCACCATCCGGGCCACTCTGCAGCATATCCCCATCATCCTTCGCTGTCGAGTAGTCCTCACCATCCTGGTGCAGGGGGACCTCATCACGGTGGTTACACCACTGGTGGTGGAAATGCTGGCGGTGGTGCAGGTGGTGCTAGCAGCGGTGGCGGTAGTAATAGTACATCAACACCAGATTTACCAAGTCCACATTCACCACCAAGTCATTCAGGACAAACAGATCCTGGTACACCATACGGATCTATGTCTGGTACTCCTGGTATGGGTAGTAATGGCCACCACCATGGTGGAAGTGGCATGATGGGTGACAACACTCATCATTCAGTCCATACGCATCCTCATTTACCAGGACATCCTGCATATCCACCTGTCAATCATAATAATAACTGCACTTTAAAGGTATGGAATATTTATGTCATTCTGTGTTTAATATTTGCATGAATCGGGTGCATTGATAGAGGAAATATCATCGATCCATTCTTCATTAAATCTTTCTCTTTTCAATAAATCTTGCGATTCTGCTTGAGTGCCAGAGAATCAAAAAATTCACGAAGCCTCGACTTTTGCACAGAGAGTGCAGACCTAAAGCTGAAAGGTCATATACGAAAGGAGATATGCACATAGGACCTCTTTGCATTAGTGAATAGTTTTTACCTCTTTTTTTCTCATTTTCCAACAGAAATATTAATGTTAAAAGGGCGAGTGTATATATATCCTCCTAGCATTAAATTTCTTTTCCATTCCGAACAGAATTTTCAATTTCAATGGGCTTATTTCTTCACATTATCATATTTTATTCAATTGTGTTCACAGAATGCAGAATAAGACAATGTTGAACCTTCGACCGTTATTTAGCTACAGCTATTGTGTAATTCTCCATTTATTTGGAGAATCCATTATAGCTGAATCCAAAGTGTATAACAAAACAAATATTTCCAAGGAAAGATTGAACAGAATTCTTCCTATTCTCTCTACCATCAATAACTTTCCATTAAGTATTCTGTTTGCCCGTTCTGAATGTTTTTCATGATTACGTTATAGGGATTGAGATGTAAATATTATGAAAGTAAATTCGGCATGTCTGAAGATCCATTCAATACACCTTATTAGTACTTTTATTTATTATGTGATGAATAGGATTTGATGCAACCAAAAAGATACATGTAGTGGCGTACGCCTCCATGAATTCGATTTTGTAACAATCATGCTCTTTTAATTCTAAATAATACTGTTTCTCTTTTACATAACAAAAATAAGCAGCAACGTATTTTTCGTACAATAAAATATTATGAAGAGTTTGAATCTTCATTCCCTCAATATTATTCAGTTTTAATCCCATAGTTTTTTCACGAGAAATCGTTGCCCAAAATGTTTGACAGTGACACAAGAAATTTAATATCTAGGTGAATGTTATTGTGTGAAATAATTATACATATATGTTTGCGGAATGAGAAAACATTGAAAGAGGTATACACACACCTTCTGGGATTCTTGCATCATCGTTGTAGGGTACGGTTCGCTGGCCTACACTTTCTAAGCGCGTGGCTGCTGAATGATCAGAGAGAAAGCCGAAAGCCGGAAGCGTCATAGTCAGAGTATTTTGTATTCTTGTAAAATCATATGGTTGAAAAATTTGATATTTTCATTGTATATTCTTCATAAAAAAAAATACATGAGGAACATCATGAAGGAAGAAATTCAGGGTTTGAATAGGTTCTCGTTCATGTCTATTACCAAAATAATATTTCTCTGCACTTATATGGAACATTATTATAACATGTATCGAAATTTACTATGATACTATTAGTGGAAATTCATGGAAAATATATTTCAAGAAGATATTTCAATATTTCAGATCATAACGAATAAATTTCCATGAAGATTTTCCGAAATTTAATTCGATTTTCCCCATGTGACTCCCCATGAATTCATGAAAAAGAATAATCACTCATTGGACAATGAGAACTTATTCATGAATATTCGACTAGTAGTTGAATGAAGATATCATTATAACTTTTTGGTCCATAACAATTGATTTATATTTCACCACAATATCATAACAGAATCAACTATTGATAAATGTACGAACCTATTCTATTCCTTTGTTTTTTTATTGCCTATAATTTGAAATGTAAAGTAAAAGCAAACATAGCTCTGTTCATGCAGCCGGCCAAGGGAGAACGTATAAACGAAGATGTCAAGTCATTTCCAACATTACAGTATTTGAAAATCATTTCAGCTGCGAATTCTTCAAAGTAAATAAAGATTCAGTGATGCAGGAATGTCTCATTCAAACAATTACAAATTAATTGAAACATCGAACTATTCGAACAAATGGTTGATTGAAAGAAAAAAAAAGAATACATACATACATACATACAATAAATCTGTGTATAGACATATAAATAAAGACGAATTTGAATAATACAAGTGAGAATAGTGCGTTGATGAGTTGGGAAGAGGGACATAGGTTCTCGACCAGAAATTCCACGGGTATTATCCGGCTACGTGACCCTCACTTAGTTCGTCATTGACAAACATAACGAATATGGGCATTTACCATGGAGAAATATAATTGAATGGGGAGTATATAGAAGCGGGCAAAGAAACATATAGCGAAGGAGAAGTAAGGGCGCAAACGACGAAGAGAAGGAGAAGTTATATTTCCTCCCCACTTTTGTAGTCTCGGTCCCTTTCCCCCCTTTTCAAACGTTAGTTAGGTCCTTTCTAGGCTCGTCTTTTTATTCTTGGTGTGACGCCCCACCACTGGTACTGCGCGGGAACAACGCACCGAGGTACCTGAACCCAGAGACCCCGTGAGGCATTCAGGCCCCAAAGCTATACGGCAGGCCCCGACCAGTCAGTTGGGTCCTGACTTCGGTCGGGACTGGTTCGTATTTCTTTATCGTAACTGCATTCTCGCTCGTTTCTCAATACGCCATCATATCCACCTTGTAAATCAATATCACAGTCGCAGTAACAATACGTTTATAGATTGCGTGTTGATACAATTAATCTGAATTAGTTGCCAGTGACTTAGCTCACTTTGTCAATTTGTTCAATTCGAGTTCAAGTTAGGAAAATTTATGTGTCGCAAAAGGTTTCTTGTGTCAAAGTGATTAATTTTGTGGATGGTTACAAACTTTACTACCAATTGGATTTAAATGTGTTTCGTGTTTGGAGTTTGTCGTTACGCAGTGAATTGTTTTAGGTGTCTTGCGATTTTTAACTCGAGTGTATAAATCAAATAATCTCTGGGTCACGGACGCTGCGATTCTCCGTCGGACTGCTTACTCTATCGTACACCACGCTCTCCATGGAGGTTCACGCGCATCACTACAGCGCCATCACGGCGCGCATGAACCAGATGAAGTGTTTTCCCGGCGACAAGACCGTAAGCAGCAAGCCGACTAGTCCACTTGTTTTCATACTTGATAGAGAAAGATAGAATCAAATGGTGAAGGAAGACGTTAAGATGGGGGGACATGTTTGGAAGGAGGAATGAGTGTGTATGCGGATAGAGAAAAAAGCGAGACAGAGTGTGACTGAGAAAAAAGGGAAAGAGAGAGGATGCGCGAGTGAGAAAGAGAAGGGGCGAACAGGCTGAGATATTTACTACGACATTGGAATGAATTCTTGAAGCACCATGCGCGAATTACAAGGGCATCCTTGAATCTCAAAATTCTCCGGAATGTTGTCTGCTTAACTCACTTAATATTTATCAATTCGCTTGGATTTTGGTGGTTGCTGTTTATTAGTTTATCATTCAGGGGAATTTAATTCGACAAAATATTCTTATCTGACCGCTGACAGAGAATAATTTTGGGAATTGTTTGGAAAGCCCTGATCTTCTCATGGCAATAGAAATTTTGATTTTTACTTCCGTATACGTTTAACAATGCACGAATAATATTCACGTAGTTATTTCGTTGGCTCTAATCAGAAATAGCAGCAATAAAGTTACTTGACACTCGAGCTATCTCAAAATTAATGATCCATTTTTTTTCTAATCGATATAATTGTGAGAGTTATTGGTACTAGCCTGATTATGAAAAAGGAAAGTACTGTTGGAACCACTAAGCACTGAAATGGAGCGGTGTCATTTGCAGTATTATTATCCAACATTCACTAATCAATAATAAAATCAAACTTCCATGAATGTCCTGACAATCTTAACATTCGTGAACACTATACTCATGATAATGAATTAACACGATTTGCAGAGAAAACAAAATTCACCTACATTGCAAAACTACTGTTGATAAAACGGAGAAACATTATTATGCCAGCAAAAAATATTTGTCGATTCTGTTAAGCCCTGTATAAAATTATCATAGAACAATTTAAATATTAAAATACAGTCAAGGATTAATGCAACTGCACAACCGACGGCAACACAGTGACGGTAGAACCGGCGTATAGCCCTTTTCCCATGCTTTCTATGCGTGTCCGTTTTGGACGAGTGGTGTACAGAAGATTGACTTTCGCGCGAGGGATACGGATGCGTGATCTCAACTAACCAGCATGTAGCAATACCGTTTGCCCTAGCTCCACGAATAGCAGAAACCAAATTATAATCATTTGAATTGTGAGAGTGATCGATCATATATTACACAATGATTCCACAATCACCATTCAATACTCTGTGAACCTCCTTCTCTTTTTCTTTTCTATTCAATGATGTAAGATATTGTGGAATTGTTCAGTTTATTTACATCGAGCGATAGGAATTTGTAACAGCTGCAACGATCCATAACAGTATATATATATCCCATGGTTTGATACACCCAAACTTTGTTGACGTTAAAATTTTGTAAGGGAAGTATTCGAACGTTAAATTAAGTTTTCACAGACTCTGATTGTTGATTAATGAATCCATTTATTTAATATGATATAATATTTCTATTGAATTAAATAATACAATACAGAAATAACGCATTATCGTTATCTTCTAATAATTCACCTTAGTCTTGCGTTTTTTTTTTAATTCAACTTGTTCCAGAACTGTTCCTGCAATACCTCCACTCATAAATAAACAATATAGAAACTATTAATAAAATTCAATTTCGTGCGAGTATACATCATGAATAACCAATTTGGTATAGATAGAAAAAAAATAACTCAATTAAATAAATCATAAATCCAGCGGTGATAGAAAATTGCCTGACGTTCGATACGCTCCGTATAAATCTTCATTAAAACCGGTTGATAGTCAATCTAAAATTGCCAAACCTATTTGTGTTATGAAAACAAGAACATGAATTAAATCCCAATGTTTTTGTGACATTGCAGCAAGAAGGTGGTCCACCAGGATCTACGAATCACTACACTTGTTCAGGATGTCAAGGTCCAATAGTTGAAAGATGGCTGTTACACGCATGCGATCGCTATTGGCACAACACATGTCTCAAATGTACATATTGTCATAGAGCTTTAGCGGAGCTGGGACAATCGTGTTTTACCAAACAAGGAATGGTTCTCTGTAAGCAGGATTACTCAAGGTAAGAATATTAACACGTGTCTTATCACAGTTGACCAAAATAAATTAGTATTTCACCATGCTATGATTTTAAACACATATACAGTTCAACGAAATTTAATAGCGTAAATGATTGAGGTCTATATTAAATTGAATCTTAATTCATAATTAAGTGAATTTGTGATATATAGAGTGAGATATATATGAAGGACCGCGAGCCGGTGCTTGATAATCGCTGGGGACCGTTCCAAATTTAGAAGATTCGAGGTCAGAGCGCAATTTAATGAGAAACAGACGTAGTTTAGTTGGACCCGTCCGCCCGGAATAGATCAACGTGGCTCGTACGCGACCATTTCTCGTTCTTTCGTCGAATCGTCGGATACTTACGGTGTTATGCTGTACTCTTGTTTTGCCTCTCGTGACTGTCTGCCATGATATGCGCTTGGCCAGTTGTTGAACAAAGCACGTTAAGAGCCAATTATCGAACCGCGAGCGTCATTTCCCTGAAAATAATGTGGCTCCGCCTAACTTACCTCGCGTTCTTTGCAACGTTTGAGAATCCTCCAGGGCCGAAAGTCTTTTTATTATTATTACTTTCTTTTTCCAATATCTCTCTCTTTTTTTTTTTACAATTTTTTTCGCAGTTTTATATTCTATTCTCTCGCCTACGAAGAGAAAAAGAATAATATCTAGCTTTACGTTCACCGTCAAGGCAGAACAAATTTAAATATACCAAATGTAAAATTTGAATATTCGATCAGTCCAACGAATTTGACTGAATTCGAAATGTTACGAGCTGATTTAAAATCGCAACACACGCAAGAAAGATTTGTCATATGTTTTTACTGAATTTTCATTGTTGATCACAGTCAAATCGTCTGTTTTATGGATAAAGAGAGAATGTTCTAGAAATTTTTACATTAGGTCATGTAACTCTGGAAGAATCACATATTATTGGAGTACAAGTTATGAAAATTACATGAGCTTCTGTCCTTTACCTGAACATTATCCGCTGTGATGGTTATATGCAACCTATTGCATTCCATATTGAGTGCCACATTGGTTTTGAAAATTGATACGACTCTATGGTGAAAAAATTTTGACACTCCATTCTCTATCATGCAAATAGAACAATTTGTCATAGCCATTTTCGATATACGTTCATATATCGAATGAAGTGAATCATTCAATCATTCTATTCATCTTGTATTGAACCTGATTCGATTCATTTATCCGAGAACGGAGAGCTCAGTTGAAAATATGCATTCCAATATTGTCCAATCTCATTTCATGATGACACCTGATTGAGTAGAACATTACCAAGGAATGTCTTCCCATCGTTTATCCGACCGAATCATCTCTTTCAATAAATGAGCTAATACAGAAATTACAGAATATTTTCCGGTCCATTGGTTCGTTTATCTATTGCATGATATTTCTAGACAATAAATACACTTATTGACAGGAGAAAAAACATAATTAGAATCAACGGTAGCAAGAGGAATTGGGTGCACTACAATGTTTCGTACTTCGCGATCATAGAGCTACAAAGCGAACAATTCTATCACTCGAAGTAAAACACTCATAAAGCTTGTGAAAAATAAACCGTTTAAGTGGAAAGTATTCTACAAAACTGTCGGATATTTTAGCAACAGAGAAGACAAAGAAAAAGAAGGGAAAACGTTTTCAAAGCTTGAAAGCCAAGAAAAAAAAATGGGGAAAAAGAGAAGCAAAGAATAGAAAAGGGAAGTAAAGGGATACCACTCTCTGGTGGGTGAGATGAAAAGTGCGAGAGAAGAGAGACAGTATATGACGAGCGAGTAGTATAGGGAATGGCTCGTTTCTTTTGGATTCAAGGAATGTTTCAATCAGTTTGATTGAAGGGCTGAGCTACGGCAAGAGGGTAAACTCGATTTACAGGCGTGTAGAGTGATGGCATGAAGAGGGGATGGACATGGTAGGGCGTGTGGGTACACTGCGGTAGTTGAGTGGGAGCTGACGTTGTTGGGAACTGACTACTGAAGCTGGCTGACTTGCGGAGGGCTGCAGAGGTATACAGGCAAAGAAGGAGAAAATGAGGAGAAAAGGTGGTGTCGAAAAAGAACGAGTGAGTTGGGTGGTTGGGTGGCACAATCACCGGGATGCGTCCAATCATCCCTCATCCACGTTGGCGGTATGGCAGCATTTCGGCTGCTATGCTCGTTCGGGACGTGAGTGAGACAAGGAGAAAGTGAGGAAGGGGACGAAAAATATACAGGCATATATACGTATACATTTATTTACTTTTCACGGAAACATTCTCTCAAATTCAGGGTTGCACTTGTACTTGCTCATCTTCTATGACAATAATTCTGTATGAATTACTTTCTCGAATTATCGATTTCGCTTGGCAAAGTTTATTGTTTCCTTTTGGGTTCAGTCACAGACGATGATTGCGTGAGGGAAAACAAATGTGGGCTTTCGCAAGAAGATGATTAGATGAGGGTGTAGGTATATATTTATTATATATCTGCGCTGTTGATTAAAGCGACTGTGTCGTGCGGGCGAGCAGTTCAGCAGATCGAATTTTTGGCAATTTCACAGTCGCATGAATTGTATTATTATTTTTGTTATCAGTTGCTGTGATCGAATAAGTGTGTCAATCACGGATTGAGATAATTGCGATGACAATTGGAACATGAGAATAAGCATTATGAATGAATTTGAATTGATGATTGTTGCAATTTATTCAAGGTATATTGAATACCAAGGAAAATTTCTATTCAGCAATGGTAAAGCCGTTCGATTCTAGTTATCAACTCTTTATCGTGTATCGTTTTTTTTTCTTCATATCCTTTTTTTCTAACCATTAAAATAGTGATACGTATTTTCATTGTCCACAAATTCAACCGTTCTAATCATATTAGCACCAACGAGTAACAATGTAGCAATGATAATATTATCAGTGGAAACAGTTGCTAGAGAGCGAGTGGTTGTACAGAGAACATTACAAGAAAAAAAAATTACATTCGAAAAAACTGAGGAGGTATAATATTTTTGGTAGTACCTAAATTATTTCACTACTTATCTTGAACTAAATAATCTACTACAGAATCTTAATTGTCATCATTAATATTGCCCAATAGTTCTTCATGAAATTCCAAGAATTATAAGTTTTTGAATAAAAATGTGGACGTGTCGGCTGATTATTCTCAACAGGAATGCTTACGCACAAAAAAATAATGTGATTTGAATCGTCCCGGACAATTTCTTTCAATTTATGAAAATATCAATGAATAATCATTCGTCTGAAAATATGTGCTGTAGAATTTACAACCAAACCGACTTTGTGGAATGAGCGAGAAATTTCTATAGTGACTGTCACTACGCAACATAAAATGTTTCACCTGAGTTTACATACACGGCAATTCTGTCAAGCGACCTCGTATATATTAATTATCTAATCGTCTATTATTGCACGATAAGGAGAAACCGTGTACGCTAGTTATGTACATGGATGACGCCACTAAATATGTTCATTTACAATGAGTGAATACGAGTAAGAAAGAATGGAAATATGGTTTATGAAGAAATATAGGGGAGAAAGGAAGACAAAAGATAAGCACAGTGTGGTTGGGTTGATCGTCACGGAACAAGAAAGACGACGGACCAATCATCGCACAGGCTTTCTGGTAGATTGTGCCAGCACGACGTCACACGCTCCAAGTTTGGCCTAGATGTGCAATCAGACTACTTGAAGCCGTTTCCATCCCCGCAACGCTCATTCCGCTCACCCCCCAACCGACGCCGCACACCCTTCTGGCCGAATACCAAATTCCATCAATTTGGTAGGTGGGTAGGTACTTTGTTGAATCAACATGATTGGGCTTGACGCTCTCGTGGAGAGGCACATCACAACGGAGACGAAGGAAAAGCTCGAGTGGATTGAGAAGTGAGAAAGTGTCTTGACTTTGGTACATTCCCTTATATGCTACTTTATTTGAATACTGTTACAGACATGAACATAAATCTCAATGCACTCAAATGAATTATAAAAAAATAGGATGATAAAAATAATATCTATGATATATTCACATGTTCTCATCGGTGAAATTCGTAATTTCTTATTCAAATGTTCAATTTAGAGTAATGAATGATGGACCGAAGAAAAATTTGTCCGTGTATATAATAATTATAGTGAGTGCTATGAATGACATATCAAATGCTTTGAAAGATTCTAACTGTCTAGAATAAATCAGGAATGAGCTATAAATTGATTGTGACTATTTATTTATATTATATGAATTCGTCATTATTTCGATGATTCACGATGGCTTGTTATTCCACGAGGTGACAATTTTTTTCCCGCATTTTCTCCGTCTCTACCCCGACCTGAGGAATATTTCGTTAGGATCTGAACACGAATTTAAAGACAGATCTATATCGAAACATTCCATGCGTATAAATTTATGATGACTCTAATGGAGACTGTCTGCGCAAATGTTAATTAACGAGATGTTCCAATGTGGAATAAAACAAAAAAGAAAAATTGGATAATATTCACAATGTTCTATCTTCAAACCAGTTCATTCTAATTAAATTCATTTTCACATTACATTGTTGAGTCTCCAGCATACAAATTATGAAAATGAATGTTTCCATTATATTTTCCGTCCAAGCGTAACACACTGTTCAAAAAATTGTGTCATATGAAAAAAACGCAAGAACACGTTCATTACAATTTCCTGTCGTTGTAATTATCATTGTCGCTAATGACAAAGCGTCTGCCGGCGATATCTCTCAATGATAATGGAAAAAAACTCGTTTACCAATACACTTTAGTCATAAATAAAAACAATGTCTACGTGTACATAAAGATATATAGTACAAGTGCACGTGAGCAAATGTCACACATGTCTATAATATAGATGCATTACGCACGGTATAAAGAAAAAAAAAGTAACGAAGTAGTAAAAAGTAAATGATGAAAAAAAAAAAAGAATTTCCATCGTCATTAATTCACAAAATACATGCATGATGTAGAAGATCACATGGAAATTGTAAATGGAAAGGTATATAGGTAGGATGGTGAAAGAAAGTATATGAGCTAGTACGAGGGGGTGGCGATAAGGGCTTCATTAGAGCCAGTTTATTACCGCCTTTGAAGTTCCTTGCGTGTTGTCGTTAACTCGCTCGATATCTGCTAATATCTTGCTCTAATCCCGCAAGCAGAAGTTAATTGCTATACCTGCCCCCTCATCCTCCCTTTTCTCTCCCTTCATTTCCCGTCCTGCCTTCCGCCACTTCGCCTTATTAGTCCTATTCTCTCGGCATTTTCCAATTCACTGGTCGTTGTCTTTGAGCAACTTTCGTGAAACACGTGTCTCCTTCGCAATTATATATGAACCGAATTTAAACGAACTTTTGATCATACTATTTGCATATATTCATGATGTATAAATGGGATAGTATGACGATTAGAAATTTGTAAAGTTCTATGTGAATTCGTTACGTGAGTAGATAATGCTCGATCATTTTGTAATTTTGATAGCATGGAGGATGATAAATTCGCTGGCCAAAGTACTTGAAATTTATTGTTGTATGATAACAGATGATAATCAGAACTCGCGAATTACGTGTGAAACTGTGATAAGTCGTGCATTTATTTAGCGAATCAAATGGTGGATTTATTTATTTTCATTCACGTTGTTATGAATAAAGAATTGTAATCATCATGGATCTGATCATGAGAATTGAAACTATATCAATGATAAGCATTCGGAACTAAATTTGTTTGATTTATATTATGTTCAATCAAAATTTATTATAAAAATATTTATGTTCAAAAAAATATTGAGACTACCTGTTATGAAACATCCGTACACATTAACTCACGTCCTATGATAAATTCCTCTATGGAATAGGTGAATAATTCTACCAGTATGACGCACATAAATTATTTCATCAAATCTGTTGAAAAAAGAATTCATCATCATGGCGTGAATAATAACTTCCTGGACAGAATTTTGAAATACGTACCAAGAAATTTTAATGAGCACAAATGAATAAGTATGTTACTATCAGAATGAAAGATAAAAAAAAAATGAAAAGACGACACGTAACACAAATACGAACATTTCCTATTTCTCTTCAAAAATACCTACTCAATGTATGCTGATAAACAACGTCACTCAACTTATCATGATTTATTTTTGGAAGAAAATTCCACTCATATCAAAGTATTCCTCAAAAATGATAAATTGGCCAGGTGCATTTTCCTCTATAAGCGAAGTATTGTGTTGAATTATCTTCAACGTCTAAAGCTCGTTATAGTCCAGGAATAGGAAAATGACTATTGATAAATTCCGAATTTGAACTTACAACTTTCAGTTAATATCCAATGGATTGTTAAATACACAGACAAGAATAACCAAGAGTTACTATATCAAATAATTCAAGCATTATATTCGTAGATCAATAAGCAAATTACAGCTGTTTTGAAAGTTCACAACAAACGTTCACCACAAATTATTCTTGTTTATCATGTTAAATATCCAAATACGCTTTGGTGAACGGAGACTTGAGTTTAATTTATCTTTTATGATTTAATAAATGATAAATAATATATAATAAATGGGTTCCACAAGAGTCATTTAATTATAAACTCGGGGTATATAAATTTGAGGTGAAGTCACGTCTTTGGGAAAGCTGTGATGTGCGCTTTGAGCTTTCATATATAAGTATTTTACGGGACGGCAAAATATGAATGAGAGAAATGCTTGTCACGTTTGTCATTCTCCAGATATTAGATGGCATTTATGTGTTGACAGCATAGAGTCTTTGAGGTTAATAATAAACGGTAAAAGAGAATACACACGTTCTTAATGTCTCACAAGATTCAACTATATTGCAAATAAAAACTTTGGTTTAATATTTATAACGTTTGGATGACTGATTTAATGAAATTATTTATGTTGAACTGAATTTAATAATTAATTCAAGATTGTTTCTGTTCAAATGTTGAAAGAGTTCGAATACAATTATTAAGTTATTAAACACTATCAAATAACAAAGATTCAAAAACTATGACAAATCACTCCTCCAAACAAAAGAAACAAAAATTCAATAAAAACATCAATTAAATTATCAAGAGAAATTCATGAATAAAAATTTAGTTAGTATTTCCTTTGGACTTCAATACAAAATTTTTTTTCCACAAAATTTATAAGTGCGCATATGTGTCTTTTGTAACTTGTTTATTGCCAAAGCGCCAAAAGTATGATACATCCTATCAACTCTTCGTACACTGAATACCAAAGCCATGTTTTGAATAATATATATCAGCATCGTCACGTATAGTGTACAAACAAATTTCCCGTACTTTGCTTCTTTGATGGCAGACTTCGTGTATCGATACTGAAATGCAGTTCTCGAGCACGTACATACGTTGAGAGTGGATAATCCGTGAAAAAAGCAGCCACATCGACAACACAATGTATATACATATATAGCTATTTTTCACCACATCTATACCAGAACGCGTCCAGTGACGCCAGGCAATTACTCCAAACGCCCCCTCTTGTTTTCGCTCTGTTGCAATTATTGCCGGGATGTCCTTTGTTTTCCACTAATTGAAAAATACTCGTGAGCCACGGTAGCTAGGTAGAAACAAAAACGAAAAAAAAAAATAAAATAAAAAAAAAAGAATACACAGAGGAAGACCGTGAAACAGAGGAAGAGAGGGGCGAACTTTATCGGATGAAGTTCTCATGGTATCCTTCAAAGATGTGTCGGTGACGTATACACATGAACAAATGAAATGAAGAAGCAAGAGGGGAATGACAGAATAGTATAAATTCAATAGGCATCATGACAATCGCACCATGAATACATACACAAAGATATATTTCATCGCAATTAAATAAATGTCCCCTACGGTTTTATATATTGACGTGTTTGTTATTGTGCATCGAAATTGTTTGACGTCAGGTCGAGATACTATATAGGAAAATGTTTCATATAATAAATTTATTGAAAAGGAATTTCCAAAGTGATATTCTATGAATTTCCTTTACGTAACTTTATCTATCAAGAGAGTAAATCGGTTGGAATTTTTCTTCAATTATAGCGCGATGATTTAGTAATGTTTCTATGTTGGCCAAGTTAAGTAGAGCTGTGACATAGGATTGATCACCAATTAAATTCCCCATTTATTTCAAATTAAAAATTCACATCATTTTGACCTCTGTTATCATTCAAAATTTGTCGTATTCTGTATAAATATACTTGTACTGTAAATATAGTTATATACAATGTGTGTATACCAGGTATATGACAGTTACAGAGCATCAGAAAAGATCACAAGAGAGAGAAAAAACACTAGTGAAAACGAATAGTTGTTTTTTCTAACACTAAATTTTGTATATACTGTCTATGTGTATCTTCCGTATTCGCAGACTATTCACTGTTGATATTTTTTCTATTCATATGTATTTATATGTGTTCTCTTTCGTTATCTCTAGCTCGTTCATTCTATCATTCCCTCGTTCTCCTCTCTCTCGCACTGTTCCTGCACTTGTGGGTGAACAATTCATCGATCGTTGTACATCATGAATTTTAATCCGTTCATCAGTTCAGTGAAAGTGTGAAAAAAAAAACCTCATGCGTGTACAATATAATGTAAGCACAGGCTACTATTGTTTCACACTATCTCTGATAAATTCACGCTGTAATGCAATGCATCCCGAACAAGAAAAATACACTTTGTCAGTTGTTGGTAAAATAAATGAACAAATTGTTATGACTGCGTCGAAATTGGAGTCGTGAACATATGTACAGAAATATATTTCAAATGGTTTTTATATTGTTTTTTTCCTGTCTGTACTTTATATAAAATAAAAATGGGGCCAATTGATATCAAGTGAAGTTGGAACAAATTTGAAATTCTGACCGTCATAAATTCAATTAAGTATAATATGACAAATTTTCAATCATGGAAAAACGAGAATAATTGAATTTTTTTGTAAATAAAAAAATATTGGCTTTCATCCATTACAATAAATGGAAATGATTAAATGCGAGAGAAGAATTTTCATCATATATGGCATCGTTATAACTTCCGTCATTGTTCCCACGGGTGAATCAATATATTTAAAAACAATGTTTTCGTGATCGAACCGAATACTTTGTATTTTTTTCCCCCACGTTTTTTCTGATAGTATACGTGAACCATCCAAACTCTTTCAACAGGACTCGACCACTCGTGAAAAACCAATCGTCCACCAACACTATATATGTGATGGCCATGAGTGATCAACGCTCAATATTTGTGTGCATGTAATTTGCTTGTAAAAATACGACCTTTTTTCAGTTTCACTTAACATTTAACAAAATTACAAAAATATCCACCGATGAATTAACATTCTACCATCGTATTTTTTCATCGCATTTTTTTATTTCAATTCATCCTTACGTTATCAAGACCAAATGAAATTTTGTTTCTGTCTTTGGAATAATCCAATGATGTTTAATGAGACATGAGTTTGTGATCGTTGCAGATAAGAAACAAAACTTCTTTTTTCACAATAAGAATGTTACTTCGGACGTTTTTAATATTCTTAACGTCGTCGCAACTGTGACATGTAGGTGGGTCGACATGGTATATACTCCAAACGTACCAAGGGGACCGCACTGACTATTATAATAATTCTATTTCGTGGTTGCGAGTGGCATAGTAAATAGCGATGCGAATTATTTGTCGTGGAGACCGCCGAGTGGTCGCGCTGCTGCGCGTTGGGGTTTATTGCATGTACCCAACCTAATAACCACGATCAGACGTCGTGTATACGTACCTTATAAATCAAATTAATATGCTGTAATAGCGGCGAGAAATCACTTGTTTTATGTCAGTAAAATACTGAATAGAGTAATTTATAAAAAGCCTAAAAAATCTAGTTGGTAATTTTTCTCATGTAAGTTATCAAGGAAAAAAAAGTGAAATGATGAAAATTGTAATATTCGAATACTCTTGTGATTTGATTCAGTTTGTCAAATTATAAATTCAAGTGTGCAATCACTGGTACAGTGTTAACAATCACAAAATCAAGGTTAAACCGTTTAGAGTTCAAGACGCCGCTTCAATCTTGATTGTCGCCCTTTTTCATCTCACGCCGCGACATTTCCTCAATCTCCGACGTCTTTCACCATCTGTGTTTTATTATCAGTCAACATTGGCACATTTTTCCATATTTTGTGACGTTCCCTGCGTTTGATTTACGAGAATGATACGACTGCACTCGCATGTTTTTATGTGAATAAAAACCATTTTTTATATTTCGTATTTTATTATTCTATGAATTTTCTTCGGAATATATAAAATCATAATTATCAGGATACTTCCACAATTTAAATTGAATAATTCCTATTAATTATTTAACGAAGTTTATTATCATGCAGAGAAAATAACTTTGATAACTTTTCTTCATTTGTTTTCTCTATTATACAAATCAAACATTTTCCGTTTTATATTCATGAATCTAATAAGCAGCCACTAGATATTTTCGATATCGAAATTGATAAAAAGTTTTGGAATCAAAATCTGCAGCAGATGTTCCACAACGTTATATGAGCTTCATTATCGCAAATTTTCACTCTCCCCATACTTCATTAGCGCTTCTGGAAATTTCTCTCGTTAACAATCTTATAAGTAATCCAATTTATATTCCAATTACTCAGTAAGACACCTCTTGGCATATTATCATCATACCGGAATAAGAAAAAAGAATCAACGATAGTCATAATAAAAAAAAAAAAAAGGATTCATTTCTTGTTTACAAAAACTTTCTCTCAATGTGTTATTTCTCACTGAATGAAAAATATATTGATCGGATAAAATTTAATAGAATATTTACTCATGTACATACACAAACTTATTGTAAATAATATTTGTCTAGATCACTGATGCATAATTTCAAAGAGAAAAAAAAAAAGATATTCACAAAAGACCAGACAAACGCATGAAAACTTGAACAAAACTGAAGTTTGTACTGTTGTTCATGCCAATTTCAATAAACAATTATCAAAGATGAAACGAAATTCAAAACAGTATGTTGAAATGAATTTGAAAGAGTGATTGTCTGTTGTGGAAATGACCGGCAAATGTATTACGATTGAGTGAACAATATTTCCAATGAATTATCTCTGTATTGATGCAACTCAATTGTTTGCCACTACGCACTGTTGACGATTGAGGGAGTACGTACACTCCATACGCGTTTGAAGTAGATCTTTCCTGTTCGTTAAATTGCATCCATCCACTGTGTGACTTAACGTTAAACGTTTGTATGAAAAAAAAAAAAAAAAAACGACATATGTAGCTGAAAGAAAAATTTGATAGTAAAGTGACCACATTTTTCCCACAATCAACGAATTTCTGTGTATTCAAATTCAATATAAACAAATGTAGGAATTTATTTTTCTACGAATTCCATTTCAGGAAAGTCAGAATGACAATTTTACCCATCGCTAAATTTTCGTTTAGACAAATGGAACGTGGAGAGAGAGAGAGAATAAAAAAGGATTTTCCTTTACCTCTTCGTATCAATCTTTCGTTATATTGAAAACACTGAGTGCCGTATTTATATGTATATATACTTGTATACTTCATAAATATTTACATAAACGAAAGTCAAAGAGGTTGAGAATAATTGTGAACAGGTGGGTGTACAGATGAAATGCCACTAACGTCCTATTAACATGTAGATTGAACTGTAAAGACTTTGACGAGATCCCCTGGAAATTGATTGGCCGATTATTAAGTACTCTGACGAAATGCGTTATCCACTTCATGTATACTGAATTCAAAACAACAGTGTAGTATGAAACTCTGCCAGATTATCAACTCATTGAATTAATAACTCATCTATCAATTTATGTCTCACAGTTGAGTATGTAAAATGCAAAAAAACGCCTATATTTATTTTCATGCACTTAAATTGAAATATTTGCAATTTTACAATCTCACTTTGATGTGAATTCAAAACATGAATTCATATAAAATAGAATTCTCACTCGATCTAAACAATATTTGTACGACAATGTCGACAACAAGATAAAAAATAAATGACAATTTGAAAATTTACAATTTAACATGAAAGAAATGAATTTAAAGCGACGTATAGGTATATGAAGCCATTATAGCGCGTGTACGATATCTTCGTTGGTGCGTATCAGTTCTACCTATATATCTTGTGGCTGGCACGAAGATAAAGCAGGGTCGTTAGCTCAGTTAGGGGCTGCAACGACGAAAGCGAGGGACTATACAGACAGGAGAGGCAAAAGGAGGTGGTAGGTGGAATGACGAGTTGGAAGGAGAACTATCGGCGGTCGAGGATTATTATGAAGGGAGGCCCCAGGCGAGCGTTGACGAACCTCCGTGCATGTTCCGACACACAAATGCACACGTACACATTCATACACACACAAACGATCTCCACACTTCTCTATTCCCCATGTATATATTCGAATTTAATGAGCGAGAACGTTCACGCGTCCGATTTCAAAGGACTTAGTTTTGGTCGACACCAGACAGATATTCATATATAAACGTATGTGTGTTTCATATTTTCATATACATTCCCAATTTCTTTTCATCTAATTTATTTTGTGATCGATGGAAAATGAATGAAATTAAATGAACGAACGAATGAAGGAATTCAGTCATATGCGGATTGTATCAATTGCGAATTTTGTTTATTTATTTGATGGGGAGATGAATGAAAATAAATGAATAAAAAAAGGAATAAAAATGAATTGGGGAAAATAATTTCACGGTGGTGCGTGACTTGAATCTGCAGAACGTATTGCACCGATATATTCGCTTTCAACATTGATTGTGAACATAATTTTTTGATTCACTCATCAAATACAGAATTAAAGAATGACATGGTTGAAATATATGTAAAAAATGCCTTTCCGATATTTTCTTTGCGATACTCCGTCATGACTGATGTGGATCTTCCTCTTTGCTTCATTTATATTCTGTCGTTTTATTAAATTTAGAGTCAAGGTGTTTATATTAGTATTATAGAATAAAAAAGAAGTGCGTGACACTTGACAACACGAACGATCCTGCTGTGTTTCACGCTATCGTATACAAAAAAAAATGATCATACATAATCTTAATCGATGTTTGAACGAAAGTTTGGTGAATTTACGATTGTTCTCCTAACAAACGCAATTAATTAAAACAATTGATCTCGCGTGAGTAAACGATAAAATACAATATGAAATCATTTGTACGATCTGTATGACCCAGTTGGCCAGGTGTCGTGTTTTATATCGATTCAAGAATTACACACCGCGCGAGACTTTCGGAGTCGAACTAACTAACTTGGCATATAGTCAGGTATAACTTAAGTCAGCCGCAACGCTCGTGCACACGCTTATATTCTCACGAATCGATAAATTGAAAAGTCCAGTTCGTGCCGGGACTTACTAATCTCTTATCGCACCGACACCACCCGCGTACTGACCACAATTATTTTTTTCTCCATCACCTACATTATTTCTTTTTATTCTTTATTTTTTCATTCTAATTTCATTTTTAATATTTTCACCTTCCTTCATTCACAACGACTTACTTTCATCCATTTAGCACCAAGTAAATATAAATAATGAACATATTTTTGTCGTGTTAGAGAAAAAATATCTCATGTGCGCGTGAAAGATAATAAAGTTGATTACAAAAAAATGACAAATAAAGTATAATAAAATGCTGCATATAAACATAGAGGTGATGCATGTGTTGAAGATTTAGTAAAAGATATATGAGAACAAGTGAGTGTGAAGTGAGGTAAAGAGAATCCATATATATATATATATATATATATGCCGGACGACATGGTCGGTCGCTAATAGCAATTTTGTTGTGAGATCATTATAAAATACATAATGCTCTCTCGGGGACCAGCACCCAGTTTCCTGTGTGCCCCTGAGGGAGGTTTTACTTCCTCTCTTCTCTACCTCGTCTCATCACCAAATGCATCGTCAACGCTTATACTATATATTTCACCATAGCATCCAGTGGGTTTTCTGTACGAGGCAGCACCTCGTTAAAAGTTTCTAGCGACGCGTATTCTTAATAGTCTGAGCGCGGACACGCCGTCATTAAAATTATAACCACCCTCCCACTTCTACCCCTTCGTTCTCTAACCCCTGTGACCCCCTTGTGTCACGTTGGTCTTCTTTCCCCTCGCATCCCGATTATAATGTATATATACATATACACACCTTTACGTCCTTCGTCAAGCAATACCACTCGACGCGCTTTTCATCTTCTGTTCGTCGTACTTTCATGCTCACAGAGCGTAATAAAATGAAATGTAAATCTTCAAGAATGGAAACAATAGGTGGAGAAAATGTTTATAATATCTGAATGATGAATCGAAATACTTAACGAAGTTGTCAAGTCAAGTGTCCATCGTGATTGGCAGTGTTAATTCATGTTTATTTTGGCAACGTGAGACAATAATTTGCTCGGGTGATGTTTTGTCATGGATCATACTGATATGATGAGTGATGATGAATAACCATGGGGGAAAGTACTGAAGGGTTGAAATCACTTAAGATACAATAATCTGTAATGTTTAATGACACAATTGACATTTTGATCTCAATTTACTGTGTCATTTTGTTTCACATATATTACATTTTAAGTTAATAGGATAAAATTAAAAATAAATAGCAGCTGACGATAAATAAATCATTATTTCAAAAATAATTTTACTAATTTTTACGTAAACTACAAAACCGATGCGATTCCGTATAACAAATTCGATATATTCATGTTTTCCCGATGTGTAACCATTTGAGTCATAACGTTATCAACATACTACCATATCAGCGTCAAGAACAGAGGTGTCATATAACAATCACCAGAAAATTCGCCTCACACCTTTTCCTATAAAGATAAATATTGAAATACAATATAAAAATATCAAATATACAAATTGAATACCTTGACCAAAGCTGAATTGAAATTTTTTCTTGAAATACTCTCACACGTATACACGAATAGAACATTTTTATTCAACTTGAATAATAAATATATTATCCTTTCACGAATTGACTGATGAAGTATTTTTACATGAAGAAAAAAGGTACAACGAATCCCATTTCTCAAGGAGAAGATCTTCCAGAAGATACCTATTCTACTTTTGTATATACTTTCATACATGAATTGTGTTTTAACAACGATATGGAAAACGGGTCTGGAAAAAAAAAGAAAGAAGAAGGGAAACAAGTCTCCCATGTTACGTTAAAGTGTATCAGAACACTCGTTTCTCTCGTTTCAGAATAAAAGGGAAGTTTAATTGAAACTTAGCAAAAGTTGTGGCTTCGGTAAATATGTAAATATTCCTCTTGCACAACAGCGTTGGATAGTATAGATGCTGTTAATACACGTGAATCGGTTATATATATAGTAAGAATGGCGAAGGGAGCAGGATGAACAGGGGTTTTCACTGATAATGTTGCTGCACTGGCCCACCATGTCTGAAACTTACGAGCCCAACAGTTCCGGTAATCGTCCGGTATTTAAGTAGTGAGTTTAGGTACACTGGGTATATTTAAACGCGCTTATTATCATACAAATACAAGTTAGAAGTTCAATTTACGCAAAAGAGAGCCAATTCACTCCCTCCCAATTCTCTTTATCTCACTCGCTCTCGTATCGTCGTTGGGTTTTGATGAAATTGCAAAGCAACTAAGTTTCAATTTGTCGTTGCGTGACGTGGATTACATTCGAGCTTGGTTCATTGGCTCAGTTATTTTTATGTTCTTTCAACAAAATACTCTTATTTCGTGTTGTTAATTATTTTTTATTCAACTGATTTATTTCTTTGTTTATCTAGTTATTTAACAGTTTTTTCTTCTTCCTTTATTTTCTCAGGGTTTATTGAACGTTTCCGCTTACTGGTCCCATGCGCGAAATATTTATTGGACTTTTATGTGTTGTTCCGAGTTTTCATTATGTTTCTTATTCTCAAACGTAGAATATTCGGTTACGTGACAATTCAATTCGGATTGAAATATCGTGAACAGAATTATTTGAAAAGGGGAAAAATTTGGAATATTGAATTTCCTTTTCTTGGACATATCTTTCAATAATATTCATTGTAATATTCTTACGTAATTCAATCCGAAAAGTTGAGGAGAACGAGAAATTGATAAATATGGTACAGGTATCGATAAGTTTTTATAAAGAATTCAAATTCAAATTCAATTTGTAAGCAAATTTAATAAAATTGGAAAAGGGCAGCCAAATAATAATTGTTCATTGCCGATTGATAAATCGCATATTTCAATACTTCCACGAAAATTTATTTCGAGAATGATGAGATGCTAACGGGGATGCCACTAATTACATTGTAACCAGTTGCTGTCCATGGAAATTTTCAGCGATCTGATTCTATTGAACTGAAAAATCCCCAAAACATTCGCCACAATAGTTTGTATTGTTTATATAATATATTAATTGCAAACTATTGATAATAAGAGTCGATCGAAATGTTTGAATAGTCTTTGGAATATTTCTGATTATGACGACCAAAGTTATTTTGATACCGGATTATTTTCGCATTGGATTATTATTTATGTGAATAGTAATGAAGGGAAATAATTTGTTTAAAGATATGACTACCACATTATTCAATGCAATATCTGATACAATGCACATACATTTATAATTTTCCAAGCAGATTAATTACTGATATAAACAATAGAAAATTACTAAAAGTGTATGTCAGTTAAGTAATAACTGATTGAGTAACAAAACAAAGACAGAGATTGATTCAAAAATATATGCATGAGATAATTACACAGCTGACAAATGCATTCAAGGTTCAATTCTATAATATTATCCATCTGTGCATGTAATGACGCAGGTGTAATTACACGTTAATTATTTTCCCCGCACGAAGAGGCAAATATTGAAAAATTAATATGTCAAACAACCATTCTATGACGAATGAAAATAATAATTGTATTTTGTACAACTCTATAAATTTTCTCTAATAACGTAACAATTAAAATTTCATATATTTAATCTTTCGTGTAATATTTATTTTGAATGAAAAATATTTCAAATTCATGAATGGGATATTTTCACCACTCGTCTTTCAGTTGATATTGGTCAAGTTCAGTACTACAATGCACTTGCCCAATAATTTTCTTAAACAAAAAAATGTCTGTGATAAATTCAAAAAAACAGCATCATAATACTGAATGTAAAATATTTTCACATCTAGAATATAAATTCCCTGATTCCATATTTATCACATCATTCAAAAATTAATTCTTCAATTCTCTACATTCTATCTCTTATCAACAACAAATATCAGCTGTATCATATACACACCCATAACTATTCCATCTCAACGGATACACACACATCCATCCCGACTTGCAATATGCATCCCACTGCGGTAGAATCACGTAGTGGATTAAAGTTAGATAACTCCAAAATTCAAATTTACTTCGTGACTTTGTCAAATCAAACATAACACTATTTCCAATCCTACATTTATACATTTCAAAATCAAATAATATCCCATCAAACAAAAATTTTTCACACATTCGCAATCACAGTCCGGCACATATATTTATATTAAGAAAGGGGCGGAAAAAAAAATAAGACGAAGCATACATATAACTATATATATATAACCTAAGAGGGGCGAAGATGAGAAATAAAACCGGTCCCGGTTGTATTTCTTCATTGACCCCCAGTATGCCCTCGGCTGAACTTGCCCGATGCGATCTGCGCTGGGGCCATGTAATTGTTGATGAAGAGTGTAAAAATCGTAATTAGGTTTCGCTGAGAGGGGAATGGAATCGAGGAGGGAAGTAGAGTGCGATTGAGAAGGGTAGTGTGTGTCTGTGTCCGTGTCTGCGTCTGTATGAAGAAATACTCAAATATATCTATATGTATAACAAACTGGAGAAAAAAAAAACATGACAAAATTTCTTTTCCCTTTCTTCTTGTGAAATAAAAAGAAGACAAAGGAGTACTATAGAAAAGAAACACTCCACCTGGCGGCGCTGGTGGGGACATGGAAAAAAATAAGAATCCCCGCGCTTGGTGAAGAACAATATAATTACTTATTGGCAATAACTAAATGGAAGGCGAGAGACGCGCGCGATGGAAAAAGGAAGAAAATAAGAGAGGGGAAGAGATAGAAGCGGACGCGTTTGCCGCCAGGGTGGTACAACGTTGCCGAGCAAAAAGGCAACTCTGTTGAAAACTAATCAAGATATATTAATTGCAGTATACTTCACTTATATTGCTTTCCACGGGCGCTTGCTCATACTGAGTATTATTGCAAATCGCTGGCCACGTCGTAATTCTGCTCGAATATATATATATATACATATAGATATACACATCGTGCTTTTTTTCCTTCTCTGTCTTGCTTCTCTCATGCTCAGCAATATCATAAGGATCAACATTGCGAAAGCATTCGGGACACTTTCGGGCAAGCACAAAATTACTTTCTTTCGACTGAGTGATTTATCGTTATACCCATATGAATATATTTCCACATGGATAAAATGTAATTGATTCAAAAATTGGAAAATAAATTGTCCCGTCATATAAATACGTGTCATAAAATTGCGAATTTAAGTCTATTTATATTGCAACTCCCGCGCACCGCCCAAGAAGTTTTTAAATTAAAACTATTAAACCATTTTATGAATTTAATTATGGAGTAATTTTTTTTCCCCGTGTGATTTAATTAATTTCATTTGTATACGTGTATTTATCATGGACATAGATATAGTGGATATATAACAATGGATAGTTGGATTGGTTCCCTTCAACCCTCAGTCAATTTTCACAGTTCCGTTGCAACGAGTGTGGTGTTATATTTGTATGATGTACGATTATATGGGGTTTGTCTGTGTGCTTTGAGTGATCAATATACATATATAGCTGTGAGTCACCCTTCTCTGTGAGTCGGTGTCCTATCGGGGGGTTTGACTGTCGAGACACTGCGTGTGTAGTGAGGGAAACAAAGCATGCAATCAAAACGTTAACTACATTAAAATTAGGCGATGATCAAACCAATCAGAATAGCTTGGCAATCACTCACTACTCAGTTGTGAAATTTATCAGACAAGCAGCGTTCAAATTTCATTGATTGTTGTTAGTGGTGATAAGAAATTTTGTCGTTAATTTTCATTTAAAGTATTGTCAGTTGGAATTAAATGTGGCAACATTTGATACATTGGATGGGAATGATGATGGACTTATGACAACATACAACTCTGTAATTTTTATCAGTGTAATTGGATATTTGGTTGCGAAACTCTGTCAATCATTTTCTGGAATTAAAATACAATGAAAATTTCAGTTCAATGTGTAAAAAAAATGATCGTTTGGAAAAAATACGAATGATGTATGTACTCATTTTTCTATTCATTTCACAGTCACTATCAAACAAAACTTCCAGTTTTTTCTTTGGGATCAACAAAAATGTGAATATCAAACAATTTCACTTGATATTTCACCCCAATTCACTCTGTATATCTCCGTATTTGTATTCGATGAAAACGCAGAATGTTCTGCGTATACTTTTGGCTGGAATTGTATTGGTGAGTTAATAGGAATTTTGATTGACTGAATGAAATGGATATTGGGAACATCATGTGGCCTCTTTGAATCGATCATCTGACTTTATTGGAATGTGCTCACACCTCTATCTGTGCAGTAAAAACCCATTGACGAATAATGGCACAAAAAAAAAATTAAAGTAAAATCCGTGCGAAATTGAGTAGATAAAAAAGAAAAAAAAAACATTTTAATACATATTGGGGAAAAAATGAAACGAGAATGAAAAGGAAATGGAGGCAATTTGTCGTTAAGTTGAAACTCATTTTCCAGAACGCAGCACCTCATTATAGGACGATTCAACTTCAATTTAACTTGCCCGCTGATGTTCGAGGGAATAAAATTAATATAATCCAACGTCCCCCCTTCTATCCCTTCACCCTCTCACCCTTCACTGCAAATAACCCAAGCCGAATTATTATAATGTTGAATGATTCAAATTAACTGGATTTAATCGAAATGTCGAGTATTATTTCATTCGTTGATATCTGCATTCGACAAATATCCAAATCAATATTAACAAGCCAATGAAGAATGTGAGACGTTTTAATGAATGTCTATATATAATACCAATTTATAAATGTCATCCCTAAAATATACCGATACCTAAGTATAGCAGGTGCGATTAGCGTTCGACATCTGTTTATGGCGGTGGTATAGTGTTCAAGGTGCATTGCAATCATTTTTCACCATCGCAAGTTCTTTAGGTGCAATTAAAAAAGAAAACATTCGAAATCTCAAATGGAAAATCGAGCGATAAATTAGAGCAGTGTGTGGATAAATGTCGATGACTATTTCAAAAGTCATTAACACAGATGTTTACTTTGAATCGCCGCTTCTTTCGACATTTAACATCTGTGGAAAAGACTTAGATACATAAATCTAATAATTAATGATCAACAATGTTTTTTTTCATTCATCAACTTTGCATTTTTCATCAAACCATTCGATAAAATAATCTATTGAAAAAATTGATTGCCAATTAAAATGAATATCAACATAAAATAAATTGTACTCCATTGAGACAGTTGATAAAAGATTCTATTCAACATATTCAGTTGATTCAATTTCGATATCGATCACTGAATAAATGTTCATCTTTTGTTCATGAAAATTCTGATATTCAAACTGCCATTGTCCATGTTAACAACCAATACAGCCAATCACTATCACCGAAAACAGACATCAAAAAAAATCTTGTACCGACCAGAGAAAAAATTTATGACAAATATAACAAACAATGGTATATCCACGAATTTTTGGGTGACAATTTGTTTCCACGATTGGTATTCAATTCATCATAACGAAAATGATTCTATATTAAACACACCCTTGGTCAATATATAAAAAAAAAGTTTCATTGCTACATGTTAATGCAAATCAACTGAAAAAGGTTCTACTACTTTATAAAAATAATACGCAATATACATTTACATAATGATTCGATGACTATCAATTCGTCGAAGCATCAACACAATATCTAACAATAATGTACGGAATAATACAGAAACCATATCCTGATGACATTCACGCGACCGATCAATTGTAGATTAGACTGGTATAGGTAGAAGGTACATATAGGTAACAGTAGACATTATCTACCTAATTATCAGAACAGTGAACGCGCTCTTTTCATTCACCTCCTCTTTGCAAATGAGTTTCATTATTACTGCACTCAGATACGTTTCGATGATATAATTACATTCTTTCTCAACATATTGTTGGTGTACGAGTGCTGATGCGTAACTCTAGTGAAATAATACCAAATGAAGAATGGAATTCATCAACAATCGTATTGAAACTCTCATGCATCGAAAAATAACGGAAATAACCATTCACATGAACCTGATCTAAACGAGCAATTACAAAAAATATATCACGATTGCTCCACACCATAAAAATATATTGCATTTGAATATTTCTATAATTAGTATTTTATCCATATGGCATTAATTATGCAACTGTTCCTTTAATATTTAAAATAATTACATTCATGTTTATACTCCGAATGATCTTTGTGTTTTTCTTGTATTACATATAATCTAAATGCGCAGGAAATGTTCTCCTGCATTCATTTCAGTTGTTAATATTTTTTCGTCCCTAGAGGAATGCAAATACTCAGTCGAAATGAAATATAATTATGAAAGAATGGACACAACTATCTTAAAAGAAGAATAATTTTGACGTTTCCTCTTAATATATTGCAGACAAGATCAATAAGGCGCTCTGTAACGAATTGAGTTTCCAGAATTGTTTTATTTTCGATTTCTTCTTAATTACTAATTAGAAGCCGACATCTCACCGATGAGGTGGAACAGATAGAACAGATGGCTGTTGGTAATTGGTCAGGGCAAGCTCGGACCACGTCGAAACCCTCTCAGAGTGCTCTTCCGCCCTTGTCTCTCTCCATCTCTCGCCTCACTCTTGTATAGCTATACATATACTTGGGGATAACTATCCTGTATAACGTTTATACTCACGGTCGTCCATCTATATTATATGGGATTTATTAATTTTCTACTGTTTTTATTTTTTTAACAGCGCACTCAACGGGAAAGGTCGTTACTATTATTTCTAAGTGTCCATGTGATGATCGTGGAACTAGTATGACTACTTTATTTGATTAATTGAATGGTGGTTAAAGTGGAACAAAACCGAGACTGAAGTACTCACTGCGCGCACTTGCTATAATTGATTTCACGAGTCATTCACATGTATCCACATTTATTGCAAATGAAAAAGAAAACTATTTTTTTTTTGGCAACTCTGTTGTCCGGTTCTTTCCATCCAATTACTCAATTCTATACAAACAATTTGATTGAATCGTTTACAAACGAGTTCAATCAGGTAATGTATCACATATACGAATGATATTGAACCATTTCCTATCATATCACTGAATTGAATGTTGATATATATGTATGTGTGTGTGCGAGTGTGTGTCAAAAAAATTAGTGTGATTAGTATGGTCGTTCCGAATTAAAGTGAATACAAGAATCAAATGAAGTACAAAAATTCGGACAACTATTAATCGATGATACGTCATCATCACAAATATAAAAACACATCGATGATTTCTATCGAAATATTTATGGCCTGGTCGATGTAATATATAGTGAAGCATTATTTTATTGTAGTTGTGTTTTTAATAATATAGATAAAAATGGAAACGTTAGGAAACATTGGATACTTTTTAATTAATTTACCACAAGAAAGTAATTGGCTGATTGCTCACCACTCAGCTATATGAATAATAATTAATTCAATTCCATTGTATTGATCAAATCGATGAAGATATCATATCGACTTCAATTATTTATTTATTTATACATAAACATGATTATTTATCGTGACAATCTGATATATATCATGCATTGTACAATAGTTACGCTCTATTAACGTTGCATTAATGGGACCTTGGTAAACAGAAAAAATGAAATGTTGTTTTGACTTTGAATGCGTGAAACGAGGCGAGAGAATTTGTATAAAATAATCATTGATCGATGCTAAATTCATCCGGTTTTGCACGCGAAAATCGCGACAGATAAATTAGTAATTAAATAATGGAACTGTCAGAAGCTGATTAAATTAATAATGAAGAACCGCGAATCAAATTGGTCCTGTGCTTTTAACTCTCGCTCTATGGATACACAACTATTCATATGTTCAATGCAGGTCCTCTCATTTGTTGTTGCCATTCAATATATTGCGTATATCCACATTTATACACATTTATTCCATTCACTTTTACGTCTGTTTCTGTGTGATTATCTCATTAACGCAAATTGGTGAATGAACAATAAGCAGATTTAAACAACTCCCCGCATAATGTTAATTAAATGAAAACAAAGGAAAAATAAATTGTGTAACAATTTATAAATTATAATTGCCAGTACCTTTATTTTTTATTAAAGATACATTGTGATTTTCGTAATTATGTTGATGGAAGGCGTTGCTAATAGCAAATGATTATATCGCACAATTTATCAACACGAATTCATTTTAACAGAATATATATTTAATTTTTGAAAACAAAAGAAATAACCATAGCCTTAACGAACAGTACAAAGTCGTAATTTTATTTGGATCGAAATAAAATTCATTAAAACAATATGCAATTAATAAAAATTATCTGGTGGGTAAAATAATATTTTTTAAATTCACACCGAAAATGTATTGAACATCCTGACTCACAAAATCAATAGATGAAGCAAAGGGCTCGAAGAATAATCATTATCATTCAGAGAATCATTATTTTTCATCAGTTCGAATGCGCAAATGAGAATTAATATTATGCGGCGTTGGAACCCACAAAGCGAAATTCCACCTTCAAATTCCACAATAACCATCATTGAATATATGTAATATCATTTCGTAACTAATTTCAAAGCGACTATTTCATATGGTGCATTCGATCACCAATTCATCAATATGCTCTAACATAGTGAGGGATAAACATATACAGATATATTTCAGTGACCGGGTCTCTCGATGAGGCCGAACATACCGAGAATCGTATGCAACTAATTGCTATATAAACATTGAATTTTACGGCCCGTACTTCGCAATCGCGCGCACAGGCGTTTGGCAAACAATCCACTGCTATTAATGTTCACACACCCAATGTATACATTCGACATGTATATTCTATGTATTGACTCGACATTGATGGTGCATTCATACATATAACTTGATGCATTTTTAACTTTGTGTTCAAAATAGTTTAATTAACCATCGCTAAAGCATGTGAATAAAATAACTCGAATAACGGAAACAAAAAAAACAAAAGAATATTTGTTTTCTCTACTGTTACTGTAAATTCGAGTATGTTTGCACAGTTTCAAAAACATTCTTCAAGTACTTAATTAAACATGATCTTTTTATTAAACATTACAATGGACAATAATTAATTTACGGGATTGCATTCTGTCAGGAAAATTTTTGATTAAAACAGTATCAATTGAATCACACAATTTAATGGTTGCAAAGAATAAGAATAAAGTAGCAGAAATCACTCTTCCATATTAACATTTTTGATTATTATTAATTATTTCTCATATTGCCAATGTCGTACGAAAAATATAAACGCGAAAAATCATACAAATGTAATTGACAAAAAACTATGAAATAAGAAAAAGTGGAAAAGTCTCGAGCTAATCGAATGAGGGACACAATGCATATTCATTTTTATTGATCGGATGGTTATTCATTCTCATCAAACAGTTTGAATAATTGACAAAAATTGATGATAATTCAATTATATAAAAGATTTTGACATGGCATGCTCACATGATAATAAAAAAATACCATTTCGTTTCTTAACATAATCTAACTAATGTCCGAACATAATACGTTTAAATCATGTTCTACTCATCACTATATAACAGTCGATATTGAAAAAGAAATTACCCAACATTCTCATCTCTCAATTTATATATTACGGACATAATAAATGATTGAATGATATTAATATTTTTATCGATTGATTTTAATGAGAGACGAGATATTGATTGCTGTATTCTCATTACCAAACATTCATTTATTTGTGCGGGTACTCATAACGTTCGTATAATTATTGCATATCCATTTAAGGACGCCAATAAATAGACTCGATCACGGATATTGATCGATAATGCTCATTAAGGTGCCCCACTGTCTATAGCAACCAGAATATCAATCTCTTCAACGGGCCAGTGCGAATAAATAATTAACTCTTACCATTCAGCCTTCCAACTCTTTCGCTTCTGTAATAATGCTGTGGGATACAAATATGTGTACATAAATACACAGGGACTTGACGCTGGAAAGAAATATCTCAATTGCTCAACAGGGATCTCAACAGCAATAATGTTCACACGTTCACTTGGCGTCATAATCTCACTCTATATATAAATATTAAGATCAATAATATCAATTGAAAAGAAAATTTTATTTACGGTTCGAAATGATTGTGAATAAAAAAATACTGTGTGTAAGCGATTTAATGTTTATAATTTGCTCTTAAAGATTATGAAATTCATCTTTTTTTTCTTCTTTTAATTGCAGATTGTACGGTAATGGTGGTGGTGGTGGCGGTGCGTGCGCAGGCTGTGGTCAGCAAATACCTCCAAATGAATTTGTTACGAGAGCGGGTGGTGCTGTATTTCACACCAAATGTTTTGCATGCTCAAAATGTGGCACTGTACTCAACACTGGTGATAGGTGAATATTGTTTTTCAATCAATTTTTTTGTCTCCATTTTCATTGTAATTAACATTTGGCAATCTTTAACTCTCGCTTGACATTATAATATTGCAATGCAAAGGTTTTTTTTAATTTTTGGACAATGATTGATTTTATTCACCGATTTGTGATGAATTAGAGAAAAAAGATTTTTTGTTTGATTTATTTTCTTGAAATGTTGTGTGAAAGTCTGGCGAGACAATTCTCCTCAAGTGTGACAAGCACGTAGGAGTAGAGACTACAGGAATTGGTCAACAAGTCGCGCGTGCTATATAAATAGTACTGCTTAATAAAGTGACAGTCTCTCTAATGGCAGAATTTATAGTTTGAGAGTAGTTGAGATTTTTTACGAGTCAATGTGGGTCAATATTGAAAGAAAAATTATAATATGTACACTACTGAGAGGAGGGTTTCCATTTTTTTACACACCATCTGGATAAAATTATAGAGCACTTTATTTTCACACTTGCTACTTGTTCTCACATAGTCATCTTCATGAACGACGAATTTAATTGTAATTTGCAGTAGCAATCGGATGAGGAGTTTTCAATGTCATAAAAATGCCCAAGTTCATGAACAAGCTTATAAAAAAATTACAACGGAAATTTTTTCTAATTATTTTGTCAAAGTACATTCCTTACGCTTACATAAAAAATAAACTCACTGAGCGAGAGTTAAAGCGTCAGATTGTGCTTCATCATTAAACTTGATTTTTAATGATTGCATTTTTCTCCTTTGTGTTGTTCTTTTGTAGATACTGCTTACTGTCCGGTGCACCAGTATGCGAATCAGATTGGCACAAAATGGTTAAATCGTCGAGTGTTGGTGCAGCAGCAGCGGTTGGTGGTGTTACTGGCAATAGTGGAGCGCCAGTGCGGAAGGCCAAGGTCGGGCGTCCAAGACGTAGCCGTGAATGAGGCGGCAACCCGGTCGGTCGCCCGAAAAAGGTACAACCTACAACGCCATTAGTTGTGTCACCAGTCGCTTCATCATCTTCGTCATCAACGCAGGCATCGATACAAGTATCACCATCAAGTGTAGTGTTACAATCGAGCCAAGTTGACGTTGTAGATGTTGGCGTTGGTGGGGATCCCTATTCGCCGCCGCCACCGGGTCATCCGCATTACAGTCATCATCAAATTCACCAGCATCAACACCATCATCAAATGAGCATTGGATTACATGGTCTAGCTCATCAGCAGCCACCACAGTTGCAGCAACAATCACCGTATCAGGAATGGCCACATTGGGGTGAGCCTTGTGATTGAATGCTCGATTCAAGTGTGAAAAAAGAAATTGACGAAACTATAGTGCTGCGAAATCAATGTTGTGATGGTTAAAGCTAGGTGAATGATGTGAACAAAAACGTTATATGACGCTTTACATTGAGATAATAGAAAGAAAAAATAAACACTATTTGTGACATGATATAAAATCTTCACTATTCCGAAAATGATTTTCGGACAATGTCGATTGAAAATATGTGTATTGGGAGATGTGTTATTAATTGAAGATGAGAATGAGTTCATTTCAACGATTGCAGTTTGCACGTGCCTCGTTCTCGTATGTACATGTGCGCCAAAAAATTATGGAGGTGAAAAATATTTAACAACGGATAGATAAAGACGATTTGGTTGTGTAATAATTAATCAACAAGAGGTCAAAAAATGCAGTCCGACAATTCATTTTAAGTGACAAAGAGAGAATAATTATATTTTTACTTGGAAGTATTCGCACGCGATTGGAGATAAGTTTATGTTATTGTTGGAACGTTGATTGATAGTGGGTGGTATGAGAAAAAGGGAGAGGAGAAAGAAAAAATATTAATGAAATCAATAAAACGAAGATAATTTCGGGTAATTGTTGCTCAAGAAGAAGGACATGAATGCGTCCTATTTGACATAGTTGCTCATTAATTGCATATATTCTTTCCTGGTAAACAGAGTCATCCCACAATAATATGAAGTAAATCAACAATTGAAGGCTCAACATCTCAATATTATATATCCAATGTCTCCTTTATCATTTTTTTATTGTCATTATTTTCCTGTTGAAAAAGAAGAATTAACATTGGTTTTAATCGAAATAAATTGCTTTGATCTTGTGGAAATATCAATATGACTGGGGTCGATTATCATTCCATATTTTGAAAGACTGTGGCAAATGACTGACACTAATTCTCAATAAAGATGAAACGTCGTTGAGGCAGAGAAAAATATGTATATGTATAAGCACAAAGGGCGAAGAAGAACAGGATTGTGAGAGACGAATAAAATGAAAAGGAAACAAAAAAAGGAGTAATGCGAGGAGAATGTGTATGTGTGTATATAAATATATGTGTATACGTCTGTGAGGGGAAAAAAGGAGTCAGTGAGAAGAAGTAAGAACGACGGTGGGCTCTTAGAAAATTATTTTTCTTTCAAAATCATCGGCCCTTTCGCTTCGGTGAACGCGCGATGAGAGACGCCTAAGTTCGTTAGGCGTCCCTTGTTTCGGTGGCGGTGGCTACACGTTTAACGGTTACATTTTCAGAGAACAAACCCCATCAGTGCTTCTGGTGCCCCTTATAAAAGTCACTGTGTACTTGCACTCATTTATTTTCCCGAGCGAATGAAAGACCGTCGTGAGAAATTCATTTGGAATATTATGAAGACAAGCCCCCTCATTCTCTTTCACTTCTGTCTCTTTTTCTCGTGACTCTCGCTCTTACTTTCTCACTCTCGCTCTCTTCCGCTCTTAGGGGGGTTTTAATTTCTCTCCACTCTTCTTTACGTCGTTTTCAAACCTTCATCCTACCCCGGCTGCATGAATTAATCTCAGTTCACTTGTATTTAATTCTTTCGCTGTGTTTTGTGGCTGTTGCATTACTAGTTCACAGGGTGGTTTTCATTGCTGTGCCCAATACAGTGTTCGTACGGTAACTTCGATCAAGTTTTGTGTCTTTCGAACTGCACCATTGCATTATGTTAAAATTTTTTTCTACCAACTAAAAGCATTCATTTCAATGGATAGAGTTCTGAGACATAACATGTGAAGGAATTTATCAGGATAATTTTCCATTCTCAATTTCTTGGATGTGTTGCTTAGTTTTCGTAACAATTCAAATCTCATGAATATTGATAAAATTACCTTCCTGAAAATAAAGTCGCGAAACATCAGCTCCCAAATTAATTTACAACATATCACTGTCGTTCAGTTTTATGAACTTTAAAGTTGCTGCATTGGGTATTTTCGTAAATGAATTCCATTCTTATCAACACATCACAGCAATTAAATGGAGCCCTGCGGACTTAATGCAGAAAATAAATTCCCACATATTATCCAAAAATATTCTTCAACATTTATTACCATATGTGGGATGCATGCACGACTCAGTAAGCAATAACTAAAGGCTAATCAGTCAGGAATGCGTTTTACGTAATAATGTATTTCGTCGATGGCCAGAATTCTCTCGCGTGCGATAAACAAAGAATAAAGACAAAAATAAAATTTATTATCGGCACAGCCAATTTGGATGAAAGAAAAAAAAAGAAAGGAATAATAGATTTGCAAATCTTATTTGTCTAAGGTCTAATTGAAACACTGTATTTATTATACTGTATATTCAATTTAATTCCACGAGGAACAGGGTTAACGAGCGTCAATGATAAATGTAACATAAGAAAGCATAACCATTATACAACAAGAAAGAAATGAAAAGCAAAGAACAAACACCACTTACTATGATATTTTCGAAATAATAAATCAAATTCTTTCTTTCCATTTTCATCATTATAGAAAGTAAAAAAAAAATGAAACAGACAGCATTGGCCCAAGCTCCGCACAGCTCAATAATGGAATAAAAGATAAAAATTTACAAACCAATTGCAAAATAACACTCTTGGATGTAACCTGTATAATAATACTGACTGTTGTACGTTCTCACTCGGTGTACATTCTGTTTAGTAGACATTTGTCATCAAATGTTCTGCTTACATTAAACGAGAAACGAATATAACACTAATACCATAAGAAGTTGGATGAGACTATCGAAAAGCACAATTGAATGCGAGGAAGAAGAATGGAGTTGGATTTTATTTGCATTTGACATTCCCGCAAAATGAAATTAGTAATTGCAATCAATAATTTTATTGAAGTGAGTAAAATGAAGCTTCATTCAATTCTACTCGGCATTCTCGGAACGAGGGACAAAAATGTAACAGCAAAGAACGTGTAATTTACACTTGTACATAGATACATTTTGTATATTGTTAAAAATTTGTGTGATATAAATGGTTATTTACTATTACGGCGATACCTAATGAGACGCATTATCGATGGTTAACATTACATCTGACCATTCAAGTCATTAGTGATGCTGAGGGCTGCCATTGTTGCCAAGTATACGATAAAATAAAAAGATTAATATTCCTCTATTCTAACGATTGACAACTATTTTGTTTTCAACTTATTTTTTTTATCATGTCACCGTTTATGCTTCAATGTTACCTTACGATCAGCTGATTGATTTATTTATAAAATATAATGTTTACTCAATCTAGCAAGATTTCTCGTGACTTGGCAATGTTGGACAGGGGCTGCGGCCACGCGTCATCCTCGGGGAGGTCATTGCACTTTAATGTTATCTAGGAAAATGTTTTTTTCTCGTTACAAAAGAATATGATAAAGTTTTTTCTTTGATATGCCAGGGGAAATAATTATTTGCATGACAACCAATGATTATGTTTGATAATGAAGCGATGAGATTCAATAATCTGCCCGAGGATAACCAGAATGGTATGAGAAAAACGCGTGCGCGCTCGAACTATGATCAATTCGCGTTTAGTTAATTTTGTTATTTGATTTATCTCAACTTTTATGCCGCAACCTGGATCTCTAGTCGGTCCTGGAACTTCTGTAAGATAATACGGCACACACGTTTATTAATTAATAAATACAAGTTTTTAGAAAATTAATTACTGATGTTTTATTCCATGATGTTTTCTTCCTTTCATATAAGCTCTAACATCTCATTATTCCCTGTGTATTTCATGCACTCGGAAAGAAAAAAAACCTTTCCTTCGCTCCATCACAAAATATTCAATTTGGTCAACTTCAAGAACACATTCTTCAAAAACAAATGATAACTTACAAAATTTGGATACTCATCATACATCATTTGTACAGTGAAAATATCCACTGAAAAATTCCACACGGTCGGCACCCTCGCAACACACAAAGCAAAGTACCGCAATTGACTGGCATGTATGTATATGTATATGAACATGTATATATATACATATATAGTCTCCAACTAGTTGTCAGACGAATAAATCGGTGCGTGCCAAGTGCGCGGTCTTATCCGTGTGATCTTGTTTCACGAATCTTGCGATATTTTCTGTTAATTGGAATATAATAAAAAATGTTCTCTATATTTACTGCAGTCATTGGCGAATATTTTTATAGTGAATGGGAAATAATTTTAGACTCATTAGAGTCACTACAAAAAATAAACAATGTCTTGTAAATATTTTAATGAAGAAAAAATGAGACAAGAAATCGAATTTTTCAGTACACAGCGAAATATATATATATATGTACGTTACCAACTTTACGCTTGGACAATTTCTTACCAATTCAACGTGGTTTTATGTGCACTCAACGATTTCAAATTAACTCAAGTATTGCTTTAAAATTACTTCCAGAATACTATTTACCACAAAACATGTCGTGTTTCAACAAAAGACAATAAAGTGGAGGCAAAAAATTGTAAATTATTCGCGGTCAGATGTTAAAATTGTTTCTTCGTCGTGACTTAATCTACAATAATAATTTCAAATGTAAAATCGATTCAAAATTCAACATTTGCTTATTGCCATGCTATTCGACTGTCTCATCAATCCTATAACACGAGAAATTCCTTCAACTATTGCCGAGCAACACAAGCGTATTTGCATTCAGCTTCGTCGTGAATTTTGAAGGGCGACCGAGTGCGGCGACTATTGAGGATACCTAATGAAATTGAATTCACTTCACCCCAGAAGTTAAATCAAGGAGAAATCACGAGGCATTTCTAATTGGCAGAATACTCTCGTCGCAATAATGAACATTCTGTCCAATATCCTATGGTGAATATGATGGTGAATACGAGTCTACCAAAATGCTGTATAACATACGATCTCCTGATAATATTTCGCTTTATTTATTTCGCTGGTTCGTTATTTTAAAATTGTAATTAGTAGTGAAGTAAAGAAAATTGGACAATCAATGCATATTTCTTGTTTTCTGAACACGATACGCCTTGCCTCACCCAATCAAAATGCCGCCTATATCGTATATATTACACCGTCAAACTAGCTAATTAGACGCCACGTAAATCAGTTCCGAACGTTTGACGTTAATTAACAATTTTTCTTTTTTCTTTCTGTTGGTAGTTGGAGGTCCATACACTCGCGTTCTTATTTATAGAACAAAGCAGACGCGGTATAATTGGAACACGTGTTAGACAATGTTTGAGTGCAACCAATCAAGATATAGATAAATATGATAACATCTATGTTGGAGAAAATTCACAGTTGACGATACATTTTTTTCCTCCTTGCTACAAACTTTTCTGAAAATTGTTGCTTCATTCATCTTCATTATCCACGTTATTTAATTTTGACACTAACAAAGCAATAAATTTTTTTTATTACATCAAACAAACGTAACATACTGTATTCGTTAAATTACACAATTATTCTAATTGGAGAGACATTCGTATCAACTTTAAGATAGACCAAATGTATAAATAGAAAGAATTTCTTTCCACATTTATATCGTGAGATATTAGTGAGAATATTACGATTGTTCAATTTACTGGAAAAAAAAAGGATATTTTCATCAACATTATATCCATATCAATTCGCTCATTGTCTAATGCCATATTCCAAATGTGTACATGCCAGATTAAACATTTGCACTCATTACTTTGATAGTTATACTGTATGTGACAATTATTACCGCACGAGATGATAATGACTCTCATACACTGTCCACGTTCATTTCACATTTACGTTAATAGTCATATTTTGCGGATAATCCTCAATCGTTGAATTCTCTTATCAGACATATAAAATTATCTCACGATTACTCTAAAATTGTCCACCCTCATTTAATATATATTAACCTTCCAATCATATCTGCGAAAAAGAAAGGAAATCGTAAATTTTTTCCTATCAACTGGATTTGAATGCGAATGGTTGTGAACGAAAATTATTTTATTTATTTATAGTACAATAAATGAGTAAAACAATGAATTTCTATCAAAAGTCTCATCAATCTGCTCATAGAATTTTTATTGTTGTGCCTACAGCCAACCTCACAGTTCGAATGAGTGTCTGACTGCTAATGAGGGTGCCTGATGTACCGACTAGTGTGTCGGTGTGCCATCGTGAAAGGATATTCGCAATGAGAGAGAGAATGAAAACTGGAAGGTATTGAGAGGCATTGGTGGGACGGTGGAGCTATGAGGGGAAAGCTTATTTATTTCGGACGTAATGAGACCGAAAAGGGTCCAAGAGGCGAACCGCAGAGTGCAGAGGGGCGATGGACGGGGACGACTACAAAAGTGAGGAGGATATACATATACACTATATAGAGAATGAGATAGTGGAGAGCCAATTATTGCGACCATGTAACCGGGCTAAAAGTATTCATTTTTTATTTTACCTTATTTTTTATTTAATTTACTTCTTTTTTCCTCGTTTCTTTTTCTGGTTTTTTAATGATTGTGAATGACAGTGAGGAGAAATGAGAGAATCTATGTAGAATCCTTTATACGATGTGCGTTAATTGTTGGGATGAAAGACAGAATTAATGTCCAGCTCGAATGGATTGATCTATGTATTACGTGAATTCACGTGTTTGTGTTGTTCAAATTATTATGTTGTGGAGAATTTACCTCATACTATAATTCTCTCAATTGAAATAAATTTTATTCAGAAACGTTTCAGTTGGGGAAAATATTTGAAAGGAAATTCAATTCAGATTATCATACAAGAAAATCGACGCTGACTACTAAAGAATATGTTTGAATATAATATCAGACAGATTATCCGAGTGAGAGTGTGAAGAATTTGAAGATAAAAGCACCAGCTGATGAATACGTAAATCAAAACGAATGTGGAGAAGTAACTAAAATAAATTTTGTTTGATAATCTTGCACACCAGATAGTTCTAACAACATAACAATACAAAATAAATATTTCCTACTTGATCTGAAAGCCACTTCAATTGTTGAAAATACCATCGCTATCTGAATCATCGAGAAAAATTTGCTCACAAATGTATTTCCTCATCGGAAGTTGGTAGTGCGTGAATCGCCGTCGAAATGTCGTCTCCTCATCTCGTTTCACAAAGAAAAAGCGGAATGGATTTTTTTTTTCCATTCTGCCTCGAGCTGCTCCAACGAATTCATTGTATTTTGTCTGAGTCCTCACTGACGCCACTGTGGCCAGAAAGTTTCTACTGTCCAATAAAAATCCTGTAATGGAGTTGCCATATACTAAGTTTCGGGTATCGATTTGGGGAGAATATTTTTGTATTGAACAAAGTATAATCTATTGCGGAAAAATATAAACAATTTTGTATAGATTTTAACATTAATGTACAGATGATGGACAAACAATTGCCGAGTAATTTACAATTATTGATGAGTGTCAATATATAATATATAAACAATTCTGATACACTGCTGTAATTAATTACTCTGAATATTAATTTTTCACCAATAAACATTCCTGCCTAATTCAATAGAAGAGCATTCTCAGAATTATTCTTAGTAAGAAAATATTTCCTTTTCAGTTAGTTCATCTAAGTCAGTATATGCATATCGCATTAAATTTTAATTCGGTCATTCATCTAACTTACTGTCATTTTAATACCATAATGTGTTTCACCTAGCAACCACACAACTTTCATTCCTCCTCACTCTCCATAAATAGATGAAATATAATGACCTAATCACCATTTAATTCAACCTATCAATTTCAAAACCGTGCTGCTTAATTATACGAAAAATTAATTGGATACTCGTGCATAATAACTCTGAAACTATTGACACAACACTCGAATATCCAATCCATTCATTCTCCATACAAATATACATACAATATACGGAAAAAAAAATTCATAGAAGGTATGAGTGGTAGAGACGGGTATAAAATACACGCGTACTGCTCGTACCGAGCAAAGCCCCTGTTCTGTTTACCTTTCATAATAGTGCGCTTAATTAGCTGTCAGATAATTGAAACAACATAATTAATTATACCACGAGAGAGTTACGGCCCGCCGTTGTGAGGGATGCTGAAGAGGGTGAGGTGATGCTTGCAGAGGTGGTGGTGGCGGACGTATGGAAGGGTGTTGTTTACGAGTTGAGGAACCCCGACAGCGCCTCATTCAACTCATGAGCTCTGCCACTCACCAGAAGATCCACAGCGTCTCAAGGTCTATGAATTATACCTTTGCATTTTAGCAATTCAATATATTGATGCATTTTGGTATGAGAATAATAATAATAACGACATTGCGTTGAATAAACTAATAATTATTGAAGTCTCAAAGAGAAATGTAATCTGTTTGGCTTAATTGCTAATTATTTTGTCGGAAAATGATGACGTCCAATTAGTGTAGCTGTAACATCAAAGTTTGAACAAGAAACTTATTTCGCTTAACAGATATTGTTGCCTACACTATACAACGAGCAACTGCGTGTTCTTGCTCTTTGATTGTGTATGAACAAAACCAATTCCCTGACGTGGAAACATAATATATTAACATTTGAATAAAATATATCAAAAATAAGTAGCATGAAAATCATTGGATTCTGATTCATTCTCCACTATGAAAACATGAGTCCTTTATTAGAGGTTTGTTTGTTGATCAGAAGATAAAACTCAATTTTCTATTTAAAAATTATTATTTACCTATAATAATTGATAGATATTCACTCAATTTTTTTTGCGTTACGCAACAAAGCCTGCGGATGACAGACAATTACACCAGTCGTGAAAACATATGGTTGTGTCAGATGGCATGAAATTAAATTACACTCTGATGAGCATTAGATGATAATAATAACAGTAAGTGAATCTTCTATGCTTCAATGAAATTATTTTTTTAAGTTTACTATTTGATAAATTTATAACAGAAGTTCACAGTGTGGGAATCACTTTCAATATTTCTTGTGTCTTTATCCAAAGCACTTTAATTTCCTGAGTGCGAATACGCAAGTCAGTGTGTACGAGATATTATTATCCGCACATAACATAAAATTCGTACAAGAGACATATACAGTATAACTTGACGCATTCCCAACTGGCACGCGTCGAGGAAAGAAGATCGGAGAATTCAAGAGTGACATTGTGAAAGCAATTATTATTTTGAGCGGTTAGCGACGGCACGTTGTGATATTTTATTTACAGTACAATCGCCTAATAGCTAGATCCCAAGAGAAAATATGATCCTGAGGGATAGACAAGGTCCAATGTCGAGGGAATGTAAGCGGTGCTCGAGAGTAATGTTTTCCAGTGGTATCCATTCTTTTCTATATTTTATTCTCTCTATATCGCAAATGTATCTTTATTTTTATTATTTTTTCACTACAACTGTTACGAGAACTTATATTTTAATTGACACTTTGCAGTAAATATAGATTACATATTGATGTAATTCTGTAATAATTTGTAAGAAATAAAATTAGGTGAGTTTTCAGTTATGAGAATTAATTTTGGTGATTGATGATTGAATTATTCCATTTCATTTGATAATAATGGAGTGACCAACACAAAAAACCAATTGCTACCCCATCGTTTTCTTTTTAATAAAGTTTGTTGAATAATATAAGTGGGCTTTGTGAGAAATGTAACAATTAAAACTTACTGTAATTACTCAGTTTGTAATGAGGGGCAGAGCATCAATATAAACTTTCTTTCTTCACGTCGTGATCCTCTCAAAAAGGCGCTGATAATTTATCTTCTCATTGATGACACTCAATCACTTAAATTGGAAACAGGCTTGACAATAATAATGAATAATTTTTGATTATATAAAGCAAAAGTTGTTTCCTCATTTTCCTATAACTATTATTTTGAAATATCCGATTTACCTCTGATTTTATTCTATATCATTTACGATTAATGAACATGAGCAAATCCTCGTGAAACTGTAACAGATTCCTTAATTAGAAGATTCCAAATTGTTAAATAAATTATAGTGTAATAAAATATACATAGAAATAAATGGACTTCAAGCAACACATTTGCTTGTGGTAAAATTGAACATTGACTTTTGCTCCATTTGCTGCAACATTCGCCCTCCGATTAGGCTAACTCTGCAATTTACCCTTAGTATATACATCTATACTGCATCTAATTCGATTTTATAATTAGTGCCTTGACTAACAAAAGGATAAAGGGATGAGAGTAATGTTAGAACTCACCCCTTTGTGTGCGACAATGCAGACATGGTCCGCTCTTTCCACTGTTCAACATGTCGGCATTGTTACAGCAACAGACGGAAAACCGTAACTTTAAATTAATGTTTAGCCTCATCAATGTATTTAAGATGAAGCAGATGAGACCAACGAATACAACGTAATGCTCAGGAATTCTTGAAAATTTTAGCCTTTTACATTCTCATGTCATTTCTCATTTAAACTATTCAACCTGATTAAACCACTCACGAAAAAAATAGCATATTTGATTCAACGACAATTTTTCCACTTCAAAGAAAATGAAATGATATTTTAGGTTCACATTTACTCTACAAATTCGTAGAACGCTGAAATTCCATCCGGTTGAACCTTTGGAAGTTTTTACCTAATCAAAATACACAAAATAAATGTAGAAATGATTTTTTCTCTAAGGAGATGATACGAAATGAAAGTAAAAATCGAAAAGAGAAAACTTATCAAATATATCTACACTTTATGATTAAATTTAACAATCATTTGTTATAATTCCAAGTGAATTAATCTGAAGTTAAACGCGATAAACTTTTCTCCATTAGTAACAATGTGATAGAAATAATTTCAATATAATAAAAAAAAATTGGAAGAAAGATGAATCTCCACTCTAGTGTCAATATTCCAGCTGTTTGGAACTTTAACGAAAATAAATTGTATTGAAAGAGAACTGAGTGCTGATAATCGAGAGGAGAAACGATGTATGATAGATGGTTATAGAATTTCAGGTGAGAACAATGCCATTACGAGCCAATTGGCGTAATGGCCAAGTTTTAGACGCGGTCGTGTCTAAGTGCCTTTCCTACACCAGTATCACCCCCGGAGACTGCCACCCATTTAGTTTCATCCCGCTTCACTGCTCACTCTCACCGCGCCATTTCTCCCCCACTCGACCCCCTATATACTAGATCGTATACTACCTGTCCTACATTGCATTCATATTGTTACTACTGGTGTCTTAGCTCTGTTGCATATTAACTCCTAATTCAAAATGCGATCTTTACATCTCAGTGCAGCTATATCAATTTTGTGTATCTGTGTTGCTAAATCGCATCCATAATCTGTTACTCTATGAATAATGTTATGGTGGTTAATATAAAAACAAAATCTTTCTTTATGTCATCGATTAGAATTTAAAAAATACATTCAGGAATTGATATTAAATATTAAATTGATATGATGAAATATCAGCAGCTGCAAAATGATAAATAATAATGCATTTTCATCTTTTTCACATCATCAAATTATTATTTGATGAAGAATCAAATTTTTTTAATACTATACCGTCTCATATTACAATAGATTATTTAATCGATATATATTCTATCAATCTGAGATATTATATTTAATTTAACTTACACAAGTAATATATATTTTTATCAGAATAATTATACTTTTACCACATAAACACTAACTACATCTGTAGAATTTTTTTATTAATTTTTCTACAGAAATTCATGAAGAAATAATGCATCCATCATAATTTCCGCTGAGTGGACGGACATCAGGGACCCATATAGAGAAATACTTACCCTCGTACATTTTCCCCCATTAACGTAACAGACGTGAAGCCCATTAGGACCAATCAAATTTGTCAGCTTTTAGGTACGATTACGTATTTATCCCAATCAGGGACGTTATACTCTCATCCCATTACATTGCAATCACTCTATCTATATATCTATCTTGCAATATTCCTCTTCGTCATCGTAGCAGTAAGTATTAGTTTGCAGTTCTGCATAATGTATGTATGTGCATATGTATCAGAATATTTCGTCCCCATAATTCTCATCACTGTTAACGAATACTTCATTCAATAAATTATTTATTTTATTCTGTTTTAAATTCTTCTCATCGTCAAATCAATTTTTCACGTACTTATTTGTGTGTTAATTTTTCGTTTACGAATAATGGAAAAATAATTCAACCTGGCTTTTCAAATACAGAGTTCTCATTTATTCTCAGTGCAAAATCATCGTGTATTCAAGCAAATCAAGAATCTGATATACTCATCACGATATAAAAACGAATAGGAAATATGAGAAAAAAAAAACCTGAACACTAGCACAGGAGATAAATGCGCACAAACACGATAGCCACTTTGCAAACCTCGTAGATTTATCGTCGTTTCGTGTTTGCAGTGTTTTAAGCACGTTTTATGCCATTGGGCGCGGGGGTGTTTAGCCGTGGCCGTATCTGCTGGGCCAATTTCCACTATAACCCCGTGACTCCCCCATTTCTCTCGCTCTCTCACTTCTCTCATTCATTCTCTCGCTTTTTTCTCCTGGTCACTATCACGTTGCACTTTTTTTTTTCTATCCCTCCACCATGTCTCGTTTCATCGAGCCACAGCGATCCGCTGCATTTGACTGTGCAGCGCCAATACTGGTCATTGTTCGCGCCAAATTGAATGCATTGGGAAAAAATTAATATGAACACTGTGTACCCAAAAGCAACTGGACACTACACTTTTGTTTTTCATTTCGGATGGAATGACAAAATGGAATGGCGTGGCATGAACACGATTCAACGTATGCGCGCATGTGTGCAACCAACCCGATGTAATATATTTCATGTGAGAAATGAAAAATTGTTGTATTTATCTTTCTATATGTATATTCCAAATAGTGATTGTGTGTTTACTTTCACGTCTGCATTCGCCACGATTTTCATTCTGAAGAGATATTGTCACACTTTTTCGATTGCATATTTGTCTTCGTAAAATTGATTCTAAGCCAATGGCAAAGTTAGGACCATTAAAAATTGCTTGTTAATTGCTCATTTTCATTCTGAATCGTTCTCACATTTTATTCTTACGTTAGAAATAAAAGCAGTGAATAGAATCAGAATTGTAAATCATGAACTATTCTAGTAATGAATGCATTCTGTACTATATAACTTCGAAAATCAGCGAGAACTCATATGGAAATATTTATTTCTGTGGTAGTTTTCAGCAAGGAAAAAAATGTACCCCCTACATTCATTGATCTATTGTTCAAAAATATAATATTCAAAGTTATAAATTTTATTTCGAAAATCATATTATTGGAATAGCGCGAGAATTAGCTGTAACAAATATCGACCATGGTCGTTGTAGATCGTCGGTACATACTGTAAACCGCTACTGTAACCCTCATAATGCTTCTTTCACTTAAGTCGATAAGATAGGCCTCATATCAATTGATATAGTCGTGTGATTAATGCTCTAGATGACGCCGGTTCTAGATATTTGATCGATTTCCAATGCAATCGATCATACAATATATTAGTAACAAAAAATATAATCAATCACATTACACTTTCAATACATCAGAAGTGTAGCCAATCGATATAACTCCATTATTCAAGAAACTTTGAAAAGTTGTTCGTTATTAAATTATTTGAATTTACTGAAATCATGTAGATTATAGGATGCGGTAAACGAATATCGACGAAAGCTTGAAGAGGAAATTTATCCAATTTTACCTCTCTATATTTCGCTCATGCAGCAACGAGCACTAATTAATTAATGAATTAATTAAGGCGAAGGTGTATAATATCGTAGTGGAATTTAAAGAGGGATATTCGCTTCATCAGTAGGAATTGAAGATGTATATTAATTAATTAAAGTAGTTGAAATTTTACAACAGGATATATTGGAAGAAAGATGAGAAATGCATTAATGAAAAACCATAGCGATGAGTTTTCAATATCAAATTCATTCACATGAACAGCGGATATAGGTATACCAATAGTTTTATATATCGATATGAGTAAGGTAATGAATAACAACGCAAAATCAAATAGCCTGACGCATGAACAAAAGCGCTGGTTCTCTTTCGCGCGCATTCAGTTACGGAAAAAAAAGAGAAATGACAAAAAAAATAGCGCTAAACCCAACGCGTCGAGCGATCCCGCAGAAGTTGTCCTACTAATTGGAAGCAGCCTTTTGTGCGCAAGAGGGTTGATTTCGATTCACGAAGCTCGTTCATGTGCCAGTCGATGGTGTGAGTGACTATGCGACAGCTCAGGTCGCACAAAGGCACCATTTTAATTGGATAACGTCATATCAACGTATGCGTTCACACGTGGATACCTTGGGGTTTCTCTACTCGCATACGACCAATAACATATTGAAACCCAAAATGTGACCGAGAGATTGGACACTGTATAACGCGATCATTTCAACGCATTAGCTCACTTCGTTTTCTCACTCAGGAAAAAGAAAAAAAAAACAAGAAATGGAATTTAATAAATATCATACATTAATATTTGAGGAAATGTAGCGAAATATTGAAATACATCTCATAGTGAAATGTACCACGAAGCGATGCAAAGTGATGGCAAGAACAATACTGCGTTTTCCCATTCAATAATTAGAAATATTAATTACAGGAATTATTATTAACTGCACAGAGTGAAGTGTAATAATTTGTTAATGCCCACTTAGTAATTAGACTCAAAATTTTTGTAATTCCATCAAGAACTTAGATATTGTTATTTCGCAATTAAATAACGAGATGCGCATTGTGTTGTCTGCAATTACAACGACTAGACGTCGGATCCAATCTGTCGACGAGGTTGAACGCGAAGAGGATTGCAAGAGGAGGCAGATACACGACGTTGTACGGTGGATTGGGATGGATAAGGGCGAAGCTGTTTGTCTTCCATTACGCAAAGCAAAGCAGCTCATTGTCTAGAGCCTAACCAACCCAAAATTCACTATCCTCATAGAATTACCCACAATATAGTCGAAGGTATTGTAATTCAGCATCCCACAACGTCGAGGAGTCATCTCTCTTCTGATTCTCTTCATTATCAGTGCATTATTGCAATTAGATATCAATAATCTCATGTCTTTATATTGTTTTGGAAAACTGTACATTATAAAGTGCTAAATAGCATTGAACCCTAATTTTAATATTCAATTCATTCAATTACATATAACCAATTTGTTTTCATGACAATCTTACGCTGATTGAAAATTGTATTCAATTAATTTCACCATGCAACAACTTTCACAAAACAAAAAACAGTAATTCAAGAGATAGTCCAACGAGTTCTCAAAAAAATAAAAAGAAAAAAGCAACTGAAACATGGTTTGATGTGAGTGAATAACATGAAAAACATTTTATATTCAATTATCAATTGAAATCCAATTTGCACTCAGTTACCTTCACACGGTGTTGAACAAGTGTTTGATGAAATTTATATATTTTACGACAAATCAGTGATTGTCCAATCTGTAGACACAATTGGTGCGATGAAAAATACTGAACAAATAACTGTCCACGACAAATAGAATTTCTTTCTATTTTTTCAATTACTCCATCTCTTAACCGTATACCTTTGCATTATTGAACATCGTGCTCTAGGATAAACACCAGCTTTATACGCCTGGCATTACCCATTGAATATACATATAGGGGTGTACATATATGTATATATATATATAAAACGAGAGTACATACATAAGTATACACGTGCCTCATTGAATGTGCATTATTAAGTACCATGCTAATTGCAAACCCTCTGTTCCCCACACATATACACACGACGCTCGGCACTTTTCGAGCGAATCATTACCACGTCCGGTTCATTTGCGCGCGAATCAATATTTATACATATACGTAACTGTGTATAGGTATTTACTATATAGTGAAATTACATAGATGGGAGGTAAGAGCGAAATATGGCGAACCTCAATAATTATCTGGAATATTGAAAAATAATTGACCGCAATAAAATTGTCAAAATGTATTGAAGAAAATTGAGAACTTTCGATTTAATTGCAGATAAAATTTTGCTTAGATTACAGAGCTATTGAAAAATTTTGATATTAACGAGTTGATTTTTGAAAATGTATCTATAAAATTAAGCTGCCATTCATTGAATTCGCTTCGTTATCATTTTTTAATCAATGTCTTCACAAGTGACTCAATTATTTTTACAAAGTCAATAGAAAGATTAAATTCATATTTGTTATTAAACACTTCTTGTTGAAAATATAGTGACATCGTCAGTATAAATTTTCATTTTACAAACTATGATTATTTCCCAAGAAAATTTTACTCTAAAATGTTTGAATTCTCGATGCAATCCCACATTCTGAATATCCATCAACGTGAGAATAATTAAATTCTAACAATTTCGAAGTCTGATACAGAATTAATGCTTGATCAATATCATATTTCTGTTTCATTAACACACCGCAATGATGGAAATAATGATCCATCAACAGAGATCCCAAACTGATACGGGAGTATCTCGCATTTATGATCTCAAAAATTTCAGAAAATTTGTAAGAATCATTTAATGATTTGTAATGAGCACCGAGCGCATCATCGAATTATCCATTGCAAATGAACGTATTGAAATAGCATAATTGCGGCGTTATTATCGAATTGAATGACCATCAGTAGGAATAATGGGTACGATTCAGGTTCATAAATTAATGATTCATTTTAGATATCGTACATTTCAACAATGATCATAAAGTATGTAATTGACAGAATGATTTACAATCAGACTTCTATATAATCCAACATTTTTTTTCCTACATATAAAATCAATAATAATTAAATATTAATCTAAATACATGAAATGTGAATTTGATTTAATACGTGAAATTCATTATGAAAAGCCTCAAAACGAATTGTTCGTATATATGCAATGCAGTTGGAATTAATTGAATCGTCAGTCTCTCGATCAGTAGGATCGCATTGCTCTCATACCAGTTTGTTTGTATATCGTGTTTAGCTGTGCAATACATATATACGAGAGAGTACAGATCTCTTCTTGGCATTATTGCGTCAAGGCAAGCAATTAATATTAAATCTAATCTGGAGTACGCGTATGTATGTAGACATACCAAGTTCAGTACACATACGATTGTGAAAGAGGGTTGGGGAATATTGAGCGAGGAGCAAGGAGGGTGGTATATAAACGTATACAGAAATATAAAGCGTGGGTGGCGACAAAATCTGTGGAAATGGCCGGCCGATGAGTGAGATGAAAAGCACTGTACAGAGAACGACAGAGAGATGTTACAACGGCTGCGCTTATGACTCCAGGCAGACACGAATCTACGTTGTATAGCTAAGCGCTTGTTCCCTCACTCGTCCTCAGGCACCAAGAGGTTAGCGACTCATTACTATGAAATTAATTAGGTTCCGGCGGTCACAAAGGCCCACTGGCTATGTAAAGGTATATGTGAGCACATGCCAGACACCGTGCAAAGATCTTGCATGCATATACAGTGTCTGTCGTGGTTAACCACAGAATAACGCCTTTCAGTCGCAGCTTTCAAGAAAACAATTTGCTGCACTACATAATGATCCATTATTTTAAATTATTCATTCATCACGGATCATTTTGTATTTTAATCTATTGCTTTCTATTTATTTATTTTTTCTTTCCAGTTTGTCATTAGTTTTAATTCAAAGTATTCATTCATTTCCTGCAATGTGCTTTTTTATTAAATGGAAACTAATTCGCTGTTTTGATGAATGTAAACAATGTAGAATAAAAATTTCGACGAAATACACTGAAAAATTGAACAAATTTATGGGATGATTGATTATTTTTCATTAATGATGCCACTAATTATTATACTCATCATACAAAATCATTTCTGAAAATAATATCATTATTAGTAATAGTGGTAGTAGTACGTAATTGAAAATGATGTTTTGATAAAAGCGCATGTAATGAAGAGACTGAAGATTATAATGACTATGGGAAATGTGACGATGTTGAGAGGTCCGTCAACGATGGTACATCAACAACTCCATGAAAAGGAGAAATCGAGTTGGCGAGTTTGTAATTGGCTCGAGAATCGTATGCCTGAGGGGAATGAATCCCGTGGCTGGGTACAGAGTGCTCGCTCATTATACTGTGAAATTAATTAGGTTCCGTGAATCACAAAGGCTGATTGTCCAACATACACCAAGTGTGCACCATATCGACAATAGTCATTGCATCAACGTATACATAAGGAAAACAGTTTCATTTTATTCCAAGGGTGCACATTAGTAAACTGCTGGAAACTAACTAAAACTATTCTACATTATTCCAACATGATAAATTAAACTATGGTGAGTACTGCCTACGAGCAAATATACAATTTGTATTCCTGTTAAAGTAACCGAGATATTACTTCAATGAATTCATCTTTCTCACTTTTTTTTCACATTTGTTTGGGTGAGTACTGAAAATATTTCAGTTATTAGGAGCCTGCGTAACTCAATTTAAGCTTGAGAAAAAAAATGAAAAAATTATAATCCCCCATCGGCAACACCTTGCGAAATGTAATTAATTGGCACTTTTATGTTCAAATCAATTTGTCAAACTGATTTTCGTTTATCAGATTCGCGCACCAATATTAATTTTCAAATTATTAATTATCATACATCCGATCAAGGCTTATTAGAATTCATTTTGCGAGAAATGTATGAAAGGGATATCAATAATGAAATAACACAAATGGAACCAACGCATTCGCAATGTGGATTACATTTGGTAATATCTACTATTCTATGAGTGCATGTAATTCATGAATATGGAAGCATTATGGGTGATGACGGCAATAAGCTTTTGCGCTTATCAATCCAACTTTTTATTCAGCGCCAGCCATTTACAATTTAATATTTACATCAGAGTGGAATATTGGTTCCCAAATACATGATTAAAATCTATGAATTATTGAATTTCACACAACAGCAAAGCTTTCAAACATATTCAAAGTTTTGTTTGAATAGGATAAAGTATGAACATCCCTACCCAACCAGAGACATTTCCCCAAATTAAATCACATTGGTCTAATGACAACCTATCTGCAAGATAACATTGATATAAAGATGTAAAAGAGTTCTATTATGGGAACACAACACATCAATTCATGTCATAGTTAGACGCCGAAAATATTGAATGACATAATGTTCGATTGAAAATTCTAAGTAAACTTGTACATGAAATTGTTAACCTTGTTGTATATTATGAACGAACCAATATCTTCCAAATTCCAATTCACTTTATCACATTGTGTGATGAAGTACAAGATCGTTATTATTAAATCATACTCTCATAAATTGGCTGTTAGTGATGTTATGGTGCCCATTAAATGAGAATTGGATGAAAACATTCTATATAAAGAGCGAAAATCGTTATCAAGAAAAAAATTGCATTTTTAACTGCCATTACGATTCTCTAATATTATCAATTACATACTTCGTTGAACATGGAAAGAAACAGCAACAGAATGAAAAAAAGGAATAGGATAAATATTGAACGATGACGAGTTTTATGACTATATTTCATTACCAACTCAATATATTTTCTGATTTTTATTACATTGACATACATTCACATAACAATAAACACAGCAGAAGAAATTATACAATCATTATTGTCTCGTTTTTCTTCATAGATAATATTCTCAGTGTTTCTATTGTTAGTGACAGATTGATATTAGTGTATATTGAAGGTATATGAAAAAAAATCACAATATACCATACACTTTGCCTTCTATTTCCGTCATCATTGCCTGAATGTCTACAACTGAACCAACTGGACTTGAAGTGAAGCACATAATCGGGTCGACTCGCGTTCCTCGTTGGTTACTTAACCTGTCCACTACAGGAATGAACCTCAACTGGAAAATGATTGATATCAACAGCTGAGTATGATTAGTTTATTAATCGTATTTCACGGCCGACCTACCCACCATCATATCCTGCGTGATTTTTTCATATAGATTTATTTGTCCCCACCCATGGCAATCTTTGTATACGACAGATTTCCTGATGGCGATTATGAAAGCATGATCATGTACATTGAACCTCACAGTCATGATTGAATATCATCGTGATAGATTTCTTGTATATTTCTATTTATTTTTTTCCTACTTCTTTCTGATTTTCTCGTCGTATGAAACGGATGATTAATCTATTTAGTTCGACAGACTAGAGAGACATTTTTCATTGCTTCATTGCAAACCTGAGCGATGACGACGCATTATCTCTTGGGAAATAACATGCCACTTTACTCATTTACTTTTTATCATTTATTTATCTATTTATTGCCATATATTTCTTTTTCTTAATCAAAGACTTTTTATAATTGGCACTCGTCAAATTCATTCGTTGATGAAATTTTCTTTCTCTCGAGAAATCATAAATTTGTCAAATAAATAAAATCGTGAGAGAATCGCTTGATATTTTTTCGTCTCCGAAAGTCTGTTCTTCAAAGATATTTATCATATAGAACAATTTTTTCCATGAGAAATATAGCATAATCAACATAGAGACGCGTAGATGTAAATCAATCTCCAAATGACATGCATCACAACTACCCACCCTCCACACCATACATGTATATTTATATATACTCGTATACATATTCTCGCAATGTCGTTCGTTAAACATCGTCGCGCCAGAGCGTAACGATAACACAATCGTCGTTGGAATGATGAAAATGACGTAGAATACAGAAACTCGCGAAACGTCAATGATTCGCTGGGATATACAAAGGCCTAGCAATAGTCATGGGCGTTGTGGTTACAGCACGCCTGCAACACGATGAATAGGTATTTTGGAGCTATTGTACAGTTGGCATTATGCCAATACCTTCCATTCAATAAATATCATCTTAATGAACTCATGTATATTTGATTGGGAGCTCTACCGTCGTCAGACCCACCCTTCACGTATTCCCATCGTCCCAACCCCACCTACACTCACGTTTTCCTACTCCCGTATACTCTTGCACATCATTCTATATTCCATCGCGCATTTCTATATACCACTCGCTATCCCCTCAATATATACGATGCTACGTCCATTGCCGCTTTACAGCTTCCTCTCAATGCCTCATTCCCATTTTACTGTACTAGTGTCGCTCAGAACCTTGTCAGTTATAAGTGCATATAGGTAACTCAAGTATACATAAACATATATATATGTGCGTTGGTGTATGGTTGGCTTACGGGACGGCTTCATTTCCCCTGATGTCATCCAAACTCGTTCGCACGCACTCGACTTTGCATTTCATCATGAATCTCTTTACCACTAGTAGCGCAAATGATCATTCCATCCGGTAGAAACAAACCCGCACGCGATAACCCATACAAATACGCATCTCGTAATACTGTTTTATTGTAAATAAACACGAGGATTCAATATTGCATATCAATGTATATTTATGAATGGTTTTGAGTTAATTAAAATGGAAGCATTCAATGTTATACTTTAGCTTTTATCATGATGTTATTTTGCGTATTTGTATCGATAAAATTCCGCAGGAGTGAGTAGTTTATTCACAAAGATAAATGGGAACTGTAATTGAAAGAATATTTTGCAATATATATTTGGAATTTTGCGATTGATGTCAAGACACATTCATTGCTGATGTGAATTAAAAATATTCCAGTTATCATCGTGATTTTATGGAAAGTTCTGATATATTTTATTCATTTACCAAATCATATGACACACGAAATATTACAATGTTATTCCCTTGGATATCTCAAACGAAAAACTGGAATATAAATACATATACGATAAATGAAAATTGCGATTAAATAATTTACCTTTTTCATTTTTGTTTTCTCTGCGGTTGTTATCACGTTATCAGTAAATCGTAAAGAGGAAATAAACAATAGATGTCTTTGTGAATTGAAGAGTCTTTGGGCGCTTTATCCTTTATGCTCATATATAAAATAGACTTGCGCATGTTTACAACACCGAGATCTCTCCAGGTGCATCTCTTTTCGTAGCAGCGTGTTGCAGATGATGGGAGGTTGGTGAGGGGTGTAAAGAGCAAAAGGAGCCATATAGTGGTAGAAATACTACAGTAGTGAAAAAGGAACGAAAGAAAAACTGTATGTCGTGCTCACAGGGTCATTTATACGTAGTGGTCTGGTTTGCGGATGAAGCAAGTGAGGGGGTGTTACATTAGCAGGATTGCCCCTTTCGTAGATACACTCATTCGTATCAGTGAACGACCCCTACCAACCGCGTGCCTCTACACTCTCGTTTCGTTACTGAAAACGCAATGCATCTCTATCATTCGTTCGTCTGTAAACATATATAGATATATTTGTGGATATACCTCTCTCCCTTTTCTTCGTTCTCTCGCTTCCACATTCCATTTTTTCACCACTGACAAGCTTCTCTATCTACATCTAACACTCGCAATCTTTCCTCAAGTGCGTCTGCTATTTCTCCATTTTCTACAAAAAACCAACGCCTGGTACCTCTCAATTTAATTCACTCCACTGTTGTTATCGATCATTTGGTACGAAGATATTTTTGATGATCCACGTATGATGGATAATTTTTTACACCAACGAAATAGAATAAGGTTGAAAGGAATGATGATATCATGAAGCGTCGTATGCATGTCAATTACAGAAATATTTATCCTGGCTTGATTTATAATTGACAACGTCACCGTTGTTGAAGTATTTTCTAGGGAGCCAATGAATACAACGTAAAGAAATTGTGGGAATGGATGAATAAGAGTGACAAAATTGAGAATCAAGACATGAAGTAGAACCAAAAATATGTATTTTTCTACAGTTCATAAAACACCGCATGAATATTACATCAGTATTGCGAATTCTGAAAGACATAACTACTGTAGGCAACCATCACATTTTCAACTCTTTATGTTCCCTTGTTTTTATGCAATGTAAGCAATTCAATGATTCAGTCATTTCTCGCATAATTTGAAGAATTTACTTATCTTTATCTTGGAAAATGAATGACAGGCACGAAGATCCCCAAGACACAAACAACGTACTTGACATTGTCTTGTGGTTACAGTGAATCATGATAAAACTCACTGATAAATCTCTCACGTGCGTGTGCTTCTATTTTTATTTTTAAATTCGCAATTTTCACCTTCCAGAATTTTCAATGACAAGCAAAGCTGAATTGGAGTAGATGAATTTTTTTTTACACCCAAGGATCATCAGGTCAGCACTGCAACACTTGATAAATAAATATTTCTCTCTTCTCTACTCACTTGACTTTGAATCTTTCTCTTTGTATATCAAACTCATCATAACGCATATGATTCGCTTCACTTGGTACTTTCATTTTGTACTTCGCATGATGGCACTGCATCACTCGATAAGGGCTGAAATTAATTACAATGGCCACAGTTGCAACAAGCAACAACTCCTCACAAACTTTCTGTCTAATTAGTGAAAGTTCAGGTACATGTTCAACACTAAAACAAACCCTGTACCATCGTCAATGTATCTTATCTTATTCTCAAATGATATAAATATTGTTCTACAATTTCCAATAATCTTCGGAGCTCAGCGTCCATAAATTCCAGAAAGAAATGTTCACGTCACAAATGGGATTAAAATTGTATATTTGACACAGTGAGACATTGATATTTATTCCAAAGTATTTATGAATAAAAGTGAATTGAGGATAGGAAAATGGCAATGAATTCGAGATTACTCTCAAATAGGTTGGTAGTGGCCCATGTGTATATATTACGAGCCGCACACTGTCACTTTCAGTGAATAATGAATTACTATGGTTGGTATGGTAGTATGATGTTTCACGCCCAGCGACATTTTACGCGACGTGAAGGTGAGTTTATCTCCGTCGCGGTTATTTTATTATTTTTTTCCTTAGTTTCTGGTGCTGTTCTCCCCTTTTTTACTACGTGAAATAGAATCATCCTTATTTCACGCAGTTGTTTATACGTATGACTATCTAGTATACCTAAAATTCAAGGCAGTAAACACCAGTGGCACAAGTAGTAACGACGTTTTAGTGCTGTCTCACAAATGCACATATTACACGCGACTCGGCCAGTATATGCATGTTTATTTAACTCACTCGCCGTACACAAACATCTTACTGAGGCCTTAGAATTTTTATTTTATAACTTTACACTCACGATGGTCATGATGCAGACTCTCGAGGAAACGGTCCAACGTTGAATTATATGAAAAAGTCATGATGTAAGAGAAATTTCCCAAGTTTGCATTTTTTATTTTGCCATAACGAAAGAAAATTATAATTCGAAGTGTGAATGGTGGGATCACGAGTTTCTTCTGCCGACTGTCGAGGAGAAAATCATGGAAATAATAATCAAATTGTTCACAAAGTTTTCATTCATTTAACAGAAAATTTCTGCAATAATCTTTCCATTGCGAATGTAAGAAGTTTTTTATTGACGTAATAGTTTTGAAAATAAATAATAATACTTGGAGCTCCACTCCAAACAATTGTTTATACGAAAAATGAGAGACTCATGCCATGAAATAATGAACCAATGAATATTATTGTACTTAAACTCGACACAATTGTTGAATATTCGTTATCAATGCATCTCGTTGAAACCACCTGATATAACAGTTCAGTTCGTAGTTAAACTTCATTCAGGTAACATCAACTCATTATGAAAATTTTTTAGTCCCAATTGCGCTCCATAATTGAATCATTAAAACTATCAAGTGGAACCAAGTGAAAATTTTTAATATTCTACCCCGTTGGGAAAAGCTAAAGTTTTATCGATTAGTAAATTAACGATTTTATTTGTCATTTTTCGATTTTACTTTAGTTATTTATTATCATCATATATTTTTCCACGACGAAAGAAACTTGAAGACGTTACTTATTTTCAAGAGCCCTAAATAAATTCGCGAAATGGCAGAATATAAATAATAAATAAATACATATAGAATCACACAAATATAGAGAAATAATACCAGTGAGAATCGATTTCATAACAGTGATGGATTGTCAGATAACTTCAACAGGAATCGCGGAAGATTTTCCAGATGAATGTCAAAACATCAATGAACCAATTATTTATATGCCAAAATTGAAAGATATTTTGCAGACAAATTTATATACTTAATATACGAGCCAGTCATCCTCACATGTCAATTCAAAGTCAATGTATTTATTCGCCAATATCTCTCGAGTGTGTTATGTGAAAAAAATTTCCGTCAGGAAGTCAAACAGTCCAACGTAATTCAGACAATGACGTCGCTTCTACCCAATCCACATGCATGGTAAGTGAAGGAAAATAACAAAAAAAAAACAATAATAGTAATTTCATCCGACACTTTTCCCGCAGACTAATAAATGATTGGGCATCGAATGTCAACTCAGAGAAGACAATTATCAGAATGGCAAACGTCGGATGGTGATAGTCGAAGTCCCTACGAATCTGTCGGAGGAATTTCAAATTAAATTACCGAGTACTCGGATAATTCGTAATTTTTCAATTGTCATTTTTATATACTGTCATATAAACTTGTGCTATCCATAAACAATGTCTATGCACATACTTGTGCCAAAAGTGAAAATACGATGATCAAGTTTGACGACCACATTGATTAACTTATCAATACTTTATGAATCAAACCCTTCAACTTCTCATTAAAATTTGCATGCATATTTTTAATATATTGCACCTCTTTCGCAAGTGAATGATTCGATTCGGTATTCAAGTTAAAGAGTTTATATAATATATACATATATATATGCATATATATGTATAGGAAATATATGAAAGGAAATTCAGTGGAAAAATTAACAGGGAAGGTTGTCAACATCGAGTTAAGTTCCATCTCAGAGATTTAATGAGATTTTATTCGCAAGATAATTAGTGCATCTCGTGACTTTATTTTGCTCTGCCTTCATACGCGATCTTCTCCCTTACAACCTTCTACTGTCCTTCTTCCCTCATATCATTTGTATGTCTCGACCCTTAACATTTTTTTCTTAACAACCCTTCGTCTCGTCATCTTCGTGCGTTGTAAAAATGAATTCCTTCACGTAATTACAACCATACAATCGTCATGTTCTCTACGTTCTCTTTGTATTTTCACGTACATTCTACTAGAAAAACTTGTAAAAACGAGCTAATAAGGCTGATTGTTATCTGCTATACAAGATTTATATTTTACTCGTATATTCACAACTAAATTACCTCTTCCGAATGTTTTTGTAATTCTAATTACATTCAAAACAATTGTGACACTTGTAAAGCATTATGAACAAATGTCCAAATACTATACAGAGAATAATCTTTTCATATAAGTAAAACATCAACTCTTCATAATTGCTTTATCTCAGCGTTCCTGAATGAGAATAGATCTCTACCACTCTGTTTTTATCTATAATTTTTATAAAATGAGGCTGAACTTACACTGTACGTTATTAAATCTCTACATATTACTGCCATGACATCTTTTCCATAATTACCCAAAGCAAAAAATAATTCCAGCTATCACTGTTCATGAATGTATTATTTTTATTTATAGGCACAAAGTCCAACTGGCAATATCACTCTCAACGTTTCTTTTATTCACGAGTTGACGAGACAGTCAATGGAATAGCTCTCGAGAAAATTTCGAGTATGATACAGCAATGGAGTTGGGAGCAACCTGTATGTGATAAGAAATACAAGCAAATGCTCTAAAGGGGAAAGGGAGTTTGGGTAATCAGTAAATGCGTCCATCAGCGGATTACGGGGGACCACACTTCCTACTCTCGCTCTACCCCCAATCCACCCCTACCACCCTGCGAGTATCTCATCCCTTCTCTACTGCCATCCATACCTCCAACAATTCCACGGTTCTCACTCGCACGCGCGCTCGATCTCTCACACCCCAGTTCCCATATATTCTGCGATTCACCTCACCATACTTTGACTATTTATATATATATATATATATATATATATATATATATATATAGAGTTGTCGCACTGCGAGTCTGAGCGTGAGTGCATTGGAATGATATATAACAACTTTTTTTTTTTCCATTACTTTTCATCACGTAGTAATAAGAAAAGTATATTGGTTCGTACAAAATTTGAATGTACATATTGGAGCGAATTTTAACATATTTCATGATGATGAGTTTATAAAGGGGTAGTGAAAGGAGAAAATTCAACGTTATGAAGGATTTCTTGTAAATTATAATTCATTGCTGATATATGACCAGATGTTCTTGTCTAAGTGTTTGAAAGCTGTACGAAATTTCGTATTCGTTTATGGCTAAGGAATTTATTTAGATTCGCAGCACGCGTTGAATGAAATTTTCCATGATTACTAAATCGGTAGGTGCAACAGATGACGAAATGGGTCATACAAATTGTATAACAATGATTATTGAAATAAAATATGGAAAAAAAAAGTAGTAGACATGCTCAACAATCAACACCTGATGTTTACGTACCACGAACAAAATATTATTGACGATGGAATGTCGATGAGGTAGAAAAATCAACAATAGATGGAAAATGAGGTCGAATAAAAGATAGAAAAAGATATAAAATTGGGAAACGCAAGTGAAGCTAAAACAGAAGAGGGGTAATGGTTGGCCGGTGGTCGATATAGCCGTGAGGGGTTCTCGGATAGTACAAAGCAAATTGAATTGTAAATATAGAGCGTTCAAAAACAGAAACTCGCAAACGGATTCCCTAATGAGTGGCAAGAGGGAGCACGAATAACAATACCGGAATACATTAACCGCTTGAAATGGTACACAATGGCGCTTCGGCAGAAAATGTTGGGAAAAAAAAAATGAAATGCTCTTGCAAAAGTATAATTGGGCCGGGGATTAGTTCAAGCTCCAGGCTAATGAAAAATAAGTCGTGAAACGCGACTCTGTACTTTTTTTCCTTGACGAATCCTTATTTTTGAATACCATTTGTGTGATTCCCAGAACTTCTGTAACTCTTAAATCACAAGTATAAACATTATTCACTTCATTTTCTTTTACTATTTAAATTCAATTTTTTCGTTGTAGAAAATAATTCTAGCAACATTATTAATAACAATGAGAATAAAATTAAAAAAAATACAATTGAATACAAACACTCCACTCAAATGAGTAATTCTTCCACAAGTGTTGTCCACAAAACATAGCAATTTATTTCTTGGAACTTTTTATTGCAATTTCTTGACGACTCTTCAAAAAAAATTTACAATAAATCAAGATCGAAAAATTCACGACCCAACATGAGTCAAATATGAATCATTTCATCGCTCTCATCGGAGAGAAATGAATTCACATCTTGAAGTTTCTACGTCAGGGAGAGAGTGAGATATATGTATATATATATATATATACAACCCTGAGAAAGAGACTGAATAAATAATTTGACACTCAATAATGAAAAGAATGAAAAAATTATGAAAATAAAAATCGAAATATAACACAGCATTAATTCTTTTCAATTATCAATCACATTAAAATTGAATAATGTATTGTAGAAGTTGAATTTTAATACAGTTGCTCAGCAATGAAATAAATAAATAAATAAATCTATAAATCATACGAATGTTTCATTTCAATTGTCATACAACACCATCATAATATTATGTTGTGCAGTCACCTATTGTGATCTTAATGAATAAACTTTTATTCCCATCTCATAAAATTATTTCATCAAGTATCAATAAGTTCTTATCCACTTTAATGTCGGTAGCGAATGCAAAACTATTGTTGATGTTAAATAATACAGGCATTATATATGCACGTGATGACAGATATAAGCGTGGATTTCATTTGAACGTTACACTTTCATATTTGGAGTACTGAAGAGTTCAAGTTTCTCTGTACCTTTTGCGTTGTACCAAACTACAATTTGGATCATGAATTTATCAAGTTCTTCATTTATACTTTCGATGGTCATTCTGTCCGTAAATTTATTCATTGTATTTGGTAATGAAAGATCATTGGATGATACACGAAATTATTATGCATCAAGACCGGAAATTCAATACCAACCCGATGATGGAATTAATGATAATTATGATAGTGGTGGTCAAAGAATGAGTGTTGAAGACTTCTGTTCTCTGATAAAGGATCGCTGCACCGAACTTGCAAATGAACCTCAAGGAGTGTATCGTAGTGTGGTGGATCCATTGAGTGGCAGAAAAACCACCGCACTGGCAATACAGAAAAACTGTAATCGAGGTCATCAATTTTTGGGATACCGAAATCCGTTTCAAACATTTTATAGACCACGGCCCCGACCTTTGTATAATCCATAAATTTACATCTTACGGATACATCATGCAAACTGCTACTTGAAGAAAGCTCAGGAGAATCATGGGGATTATCGAACTGTCACAAAACTGTTAATAAAAGTTAATAAAAAGAAAATGTAATGAAAATTCGTTTTGAATTGACTTGTATAGTACTTCCTGCTACTCTATCATAATTAACCAAATTGAAAAACTCAACAAACTTAAAAAATAATGTTTTCAATGAAAGAAAGAAAAGACACAAAGGTAGAAGAGATTGAATTGCATGAAATTAGCAGATGAAAAAAAAAGTGAATGATGTTTTCGTTGGCCTATAATACCCCATGTGTGTATATACTCATTAACTCCCTCTCTCCACACTATTGGCGCATGATGGTCGAGCTGGTCTCGTGAATAATTACACATGCTCTTATATATATACGCTGATGCATATGCATATACAAGAATGATGCATTGAGCACTCCATATACATTTAACACACAAACACACACAGACACATTTCCGTATATTCATTTCTCTTGTTAAAACTGGGATCTGGAGCTGCAATCCTCCATTCAAGCGCTTTTCGTTAAGCCTACTCCTTTGGAAGGTGGATGCGGTCGCGGTGAACGGGTAAAAGAGGATGGGAGGCTAGGAGGGAGTAGGAGGTTGAAAACAGAAGGGTGGTCGACGCAAAGTGAGGGGTGGAAGAGAGGCGGCCTTTAATTAACAGAAAGTGGTTCATTAGAGCTTATTCATTAGAGAGAGCGCGCGTAATTAGCAAACTCCACCCTTTCGCCAGACCTCCTTTCGCGTTTCCACTCTTCCACACCCTCCACACACTTTCGCCCCTTGTTCATTCTACCATTGCGACTACTTCCTTCTTCCTCATTCTCAACTCCTCCACTTACTGTACTATCTCTTTCCTCTTTTTGGCCCATGTTTCTAGACGAATCTCTACCCTCATAAGCATCCCTTTTTACCCCATCTTCTCTTCCTCTTCTTCCTTACTCTCCTTACTCTCCTTACCCTCCTTACCCTCCACCCTTTTACTCCTTCTCACCCTTCTGCTATTTCGCTTTTTCTTGTCTTACTTCTCTATTGTCTTGCTTCCTCTTCTGACTATTGACTATATACTTTTATCTACGTTTGCAAGCTCACTCCATTCCTCTACCTTGTGCTGTCTAGCCATTTGCCTCTCTATATATATTATTTACATGGGAATAAAATTCACCACGCTCGTTTGATGATATACCTCTAAATTCGGTACTTAGAGTTGGATTAATTTTAATTAGGGATTCCAAAACAAACATCACTACTGAATAATGAATCTGCTTTTATTCCAACTCTTTATTTTTTTTTTGTTTCTGTTCATTAGATATGAGTACATGGGAATTTTTTCTATATTCGTTTCATCATTAGATCCTTGGTTTCCTCACTCATTCTATTTTGGTTTGTAATTAGTCGACGCAATAAATTATAATGTAAAAAATTCTGAGTAGCGGATGTTTAATTATTGACTCTTATTATATAGTCAATCGTGATGTCTTTCAAATTTGCTACATTGTCCTTGAAGAAATGAGAAACGCGAAATTATTATTTACGAACCCAAAAAAATATTGAAGTGTGAATGGCAAGAGGATCCTATAGCGTTTGCACTTATTCGACACAGCAACGTCATTACTGAGAAAATACGCGTGTTACAGTGACTTCCAGGCACGTGCACACGAGAGAAATAGTGGTGAAAAGACGAGACGGCAATGGAAACTAAAACTTCTAATTACTGACGCAGGGTGGGAATCTAATGAGCACAAACCTGAAGGAAAATAAACTTTTTTTCTCCCTACTAACGAGACCGATTTATTTTATGTGTTCAATGAAAGTAAAAACATAGAAAAAGTAAATATATATCTCTTCGTGTTTTTTTCTAACAATCACAGAGAATTATTAATTAAATACTTGTAAATAACGAACCAAAACCACTTCCTCATCATTATTGCAACCTCATAACCAGAAAGTTGAAGAATCGCCTTCTATTCTACTGTTTCAATTTTTCTACTGAGTGTCAATGTCAATTCGTGGTTCATCTCGAGTTTCTATAAATTATAATTCTTCTAATAAGAAGCCCTCAATGCATCTCTGTGGACCAACTCATAGCTATATAAATTCGCAATTGATTGAGACTTGATGCAAGAAAGAAAAGAGACAGTTACCAGTAAGAAAAAAAAAATATATATGTATAGAGAATCACAGAATCAGAAGCAATTGGCATATAACGAACATGGACTTAATTAAAAGTTTGTGACTGAGCTACCAGCAGTAACAAATCTCTCTCTTTATTTCACCCCGTTTTTCCCCGCGTGTACACACCCTTACCCACAATTCGCATACCACCCATTGGAAGTCTGCATCTCCTCCCTGCACCTTTTATATACGTCAAGTCAAATAAGATTGACGTATACTGTGCTGTTTTGTTTTTAATTAATTGAACGCTCCTACGCCTGCGTCCCAAATTGGCAGGACGGCATTCTAATGCGAGCGACGCGACCTCGGACTGTACGGGGACAAAAAAAGCTTCGTTACCTTCCATCCACTTCCACCGTCACAAAGATTCCCTTCCAAATGCCCTTCGCGTTTCCTATATACCTGTTTCCTTTCCTCTATATATATATATACATATTCCACAGTATTCGTAGCTTGTTATAGTGAAGAAAGAAATCGCGATGGTCACGAAATCTGAAATAAATGCGGGTATGTTTGACGCGAAATCGGCGACGCATGTTGACTAGACACGCTCAATTAAGAAAATTTATTTCGCCGCTGCCGAAAGTAACTGTGGAATCGCTCGGTTATGTGGTTGGACACAGAGTTAGTTGAAGAAGAAGAACAAGATTAAAAAAAAAAGGTAAGATTATAAAGAAGAGAAACATGGAGATAATTGACGAATACGCTCTTAACGATCGAGCGACCTGAATGCCACGCATTGCATTGGTATATATGTATATATGGTAATTAAATTGACTATTATCAGAATGATAAATTCAGAACTAATTAATGGATTGTAAATTTATAGATGGTGAACTAAATGAAAAGAATATGAAATATCATGAGGCTTAAATATTATTGATGATTTCAATTTGTAAATACTTCGTTGAACAATGTGAAAGATGTAATTTTATAATTGAACAACAATTCGCAATGCTGATACAACTATTTCCATATCAATTTCAAGCAAGGTATTTCAATTTGATGGAATCACTCTGCATTGATTTTATGATCAAAGTCGGTTGGATTATACGGAGACGATATGTCTGCGTTAATTAAATTAAAATCGACGGTTTCGTTCAAGAAATTCCAACATCCAGACAATTAATGTTGCAATTGTAATATGTTGAATTTTAGATGTAGATACCGTCTCGATATGCTGGAATTACAGAATGTTATTATTACCAATTAGCAGACAAAGGAAGAATGATAAATCACCGAGGAACGAGACGATTGTGATATCGTAGGAACAATGTCAATGAATATATCTGTGAAAGTACAAATACGCTATTTTTATTTTATTATTTAAATTGAATACGCCCTTCACTTTTTTTTTTTTTTTGAATTGGATACTCAATCAAATAGTTGTCGTCATGACAAACAATTCATTGTGTATCATTTCTTCGAGCATAATACGAATGTAAAAATTTTTCGTATATATTTTCATGCACTGATATTGCATGGCTTCATTTATTCAATTCTCTACCATATTTATAAATGCAAAAACTAGATCTGTTGAAATGATAATGAGAAAGTTGAGAAAATTTCAAATTCATGAGAAATTTATTGCCAATTATAACCAAGAATTCTAACGATAAACATTTTCATCACCCATCAAAGCACGTAACCAAACTATTTATATTGAAAAACATATTCCAATAATTTTCTCAACACGTTGTCCGACAATATTAAATCAAAAGTTTATTGGATTGAATGTATTGTGCCGAGTATAATAATTGGCTGACCACTAGTGTGAGCCGATAAGGGGATCGTAACAACCAAGCACATCCCAAATACGAATTCCGCGTGACATATAATCTCATGCTGCAGTTATAGTATTTAACACTCGGAATAGCTTCGACGTTAAGTCGAAACTATTTAGTACCATACGCTATTTAGCAATGGCGAGGTGGAGGAGGTTATATGCCTGCGAGTAAAATGAATGTGGATAAGGGCTAACTATCATGAGCAAAGGGTGAGAAAATGAGATGGTGGAATGGTTTAGAAATAGCTATGGTAGGACGACAGCATGTATATATCCAACATGAGATAGAGAGCTTGGTAGCTCTGACCATTGGTATGCGTTCAACTATTTTGCCACCATCGTATAGTCCGTTGATCGTATCTATTTGAACGTACTCGAATAATTAATCGAGGCATGCGGAACATCTCCCTTGGTTTATAGTTCGATAACGAGTAGGAGAATATATATAAAGGAAGGAAGATATAGGTATGGCGTAGAGTTTGAGATCGTTAACGAGTGAACACACCTTGTATCAAATATATGCAACATTAAATTAAATTTCGTATTATTTGTGAGAAACTCATATGAGACAAAGATAATACATCAGTGTACGCGTTCGGCTGCTTGTAATTATATTCCAAACATTAATGAGAATAATTATTACACAAAAGCGTGTATGAACAATATGAGCATGTGAATGAAACCCTTTGTGACAAATAATACGTTTGGAATATAGTAAAATGTGGACACCTTGGTTAGTGCTAATGATGGTTCTAAAATTTATGGTGGACATTGCATCCTATATATATCTATACACAACCTGTGTCACCTGATACAACATTTCGTTTCACTTCGTAATTATAACAAACACAACAATACAAAGACAAGAGAGAATGAAAAAATGACCAGATCACTTTAGCTTAAAATAATTATGATACAGAGATGTTGATGTTCATAAATTATTGAATAACAACATGAAAACAAACAATTTAATCAATAATGAAGACCATTTCAAGATATTTTTAGTTTATAAATTTTAAAAATTATGAGTTCGCATGAAAGATAATTTTTAGAACTTTGTGATCAACATTAGAAAGTAGTGTTTCCATTTTTTTTTTCTACCGTAAATTGACAAGTTTTGTAGACCCTGTCTTGAAAACACCCAGACCCAAAGCCATCACTTGCATCTATACGTACATAAATGTATATAAATATGTGTGTATATGAGAGCCAGTGCCCCACAGGTTCTCGTTAATAGAGATCGTTTGCAACTGTTTAATTTGACTCGGTTGACGAACCCCGTCGCCCTCTCACTCGCTCATTATCTCGTATTCTCGCTTCTGTTGCTCGCAACATCTGTCCTACTCTATAACGAATGTCAGATTTAGCAAGGCGACCGCTGTATGATTTCATCTCACTTGCTCCCTCCTCTTTCAGGGGGCTCTTTCGTTACCTCACCCCGACCCTCGCCCATTTTCACTCGGTCCTCAATCGCAACGCTAACAAGTATAACTCATTATAAGTTGACATAACTACAGACTGTCCCCAATTAAGCGAGATAGTAAGATATTTTATTCCAATATTTTTCTCGTCACCAGAGGGTATAATGTGAAACTCACACAATAATGATGGAATAAATGTTCACATCTATTCATTTGATGAGAAGAAACAAGAATAAAATCAACACAACAGATTAATTGCTCATTGTCCATTTATAAATAATTCTGGTGAAGAAATAAATGAATTTCGTTATGGTAAATATTGAAGGAAATTTTCTCTCACGACCTACGTAAAATTGTGAGGGGTAGTAAAAATTATAACAGGGCGTATTGAGAATCCAAAAGTGTCTGTTTATATGGCTGTATGTAGGTATAAGTGAAAGCAGGGAAAATGAGTCTGATTAAAATTTTGATCACGGACCTATGATATCTCCGAATCAATTTGGAGTATGTGCAAATACACACACTACAAACTTGATAAGTAAAAAACGCTTCAGGTTTTTTTTTTTGGATTGAGGACTGACGACAGGTCGTAAAAATGGACAAATTCGTAATATCGTGAGGTCGTAACAAGAAGAGGTTTTACTGTAATTAAGAGAACGTATCAAATTATAATTCAATACTTTTTTTTAGTTTATGTGTTCTATTCTGAATTCAACCATAACCAAACAAACTGACTGATGGATTGATAGACAGATAAATCAACCACTTGACAGCAGATTGAGAATTTGTTTCTGAATTTTCGACAGTTCATAAGAAATGATTTCCCTTTATAAAATAATAGGATGCAATCAATGAATGAAAACAGAGAAAATAATTATAACCTGCAGAGTCCGTTTGTTATAAAAATCGATGATCATAAAACGCGAACACTTTTAACGCCAATGATAAGTTTATTTTTCCTCATAGGTGATTCGCAAGGGTCATTCTCATCGACCTTTGACCGGGCAATAGTAATTACTTCCATTCGCAGTGTATCCATAGCAAAGATTCTCTTCTTTCGGACCACATTCTATTTTATTACCTACCCAACGATCGATGAAAACCAGGAGTTTTAGTTCCGACACGAATAAGGCTGGATACCACATGATAAGAGATTCTATTTCAAGAAAAAGCCAATATCAACTAGATTAAAATGTGCTTTTACTTTTCCCATCCCAACAATTGTTGTTTGAGTCATGCTCATGACTAGATGATAAATAAAATATTCGAATTTTACCAAATAGGTCTGTACTTTAAAAAAAAAAATTATCTACCACTCCAATATATATATTTTAATTCTGTAAATCTTTAAGTGAAATATTTCAACATTTTTTTCCCCTAAAATATTTGTTCTTGATCAGAAAATATAGAATTAAATACTATAATCCTTTTTATTCCAAAAAACCTTTTTCCTTCCAGTATTGAGTTCGAAGAAGTATCAATTGTTGATAAGGCTTTTATTTCCACAACAACTCACAACAAGTATCGATGGAATACTCCAACGTTTTACATGCTAAGTACATCATGATAAAACATATAATCAAAGCATCGGTAACCAACATAAACAATTCAAAAATTTATTCCATTTATAACTCACAATAGCCACAATCGAGTCACCAGACATTGCACATTCGATTCTTCTTCTTGGAGAACGAAACAGAAAGAAAAAACGTATTAATGCAGGTGTACTCAAAGTAATGCCAGTGCTTAAGTATTCCTAAGTAAATCCGCCCCATCGAGGTAGCGGCCCTCTTTCTGTACAAACCCCTCAACGACTGCCACATAGGTATACATATGAACATATATATATTTATATACATGTATATATCGTCCACTCGCTTTCGTCGAAAGTGCATCGAGTGCATTACCATGTTCGAAACTTGGCGTTCTATCCCAACCTGCGGATTCATCCCACTCGCAACCCCTTCCCTTCATCCATATAGTTAAACTATCGTTAACGCGTCCTCGTTACTTTGACAGTTTGCGGTACATTTAAGTAAACTTGGTTTGAATTTATTATTCCATCTATTGCAATGTAATTTATCACTATGGATACAATATGACAAACAAGAGACTAGGCCTTACAGAGTATTCTATTTAATTTTTTTCTATTAACTACATACATAATGTTATGATAGGTATATAAGATAATTACAGAATGGGGAAAAAGACTGATTCAACAGACGTATGTGCAAATGTAGATATACATTTTTGATGAATCATTTGGAGGGTTGCATATGGGGGACAACTTGGATCGCGTGTCAGTCGATTTGTCGAGGGTGAACAGGTATTCAAAGTTATCATTATACGGAAAATAAATTTTTTTCACATCAATAAATCCCAACAGGTCTGTTGGCGCCTGTTAATGGATTGGATTAACCAAGAATTGTCGCAAAATGTTGATTGTTCGGGTGCGTAAAAATCTATCGATTCAAATTTAAACCACTGGCAGATTATGAAATTGACTGAGGAACAAAAATTGGTGGGATTTTGTAATGTGCTTTTGCTTTTGACTGTGAAATGAGTTTGGATCTGATCCGTGAATGTATTCTTGTTGCATATTCGATCAACCACCGCGATGAAAAATGTACCGGGTACGTAACCCACTGAAACTTTCTCATATAGAAAAATGTGAAAATGAGTTCTGCAAATAAGGGAGAAACCTATACGCGTTAATGCATTTGACCATCATGGCCTCCCACATTTAATTTTTTGAATTAAATTAATTTTTTTTTGTTCACGCGGAATAAATTTACTGGTGCGACTTGCAAAAACCCTTCACCCTCATTGCTTTTTCTCCAACGAAATACGGTAATGCCAGTATAGTATATTCCCGAGAGGGCGAGAGAACGTGTCGTTAGATTTATATCTGCCTCGTGAACTCGAGACTATTTTCGAGTTGGCTGGTTGACCTCAAAAGAATTTAATGAAAATACCACGAGTACAGTATAGAGAAAAGGGGTAGATGATGGTAAGCCACTTTTTTTTGTCTCCGCATTTGCTTTATTAATGTCTACTACTGTTTTTTTCCCCCAATAAAAAATTCTATGCACTCAAAATGTGTACCTGTTTATTCCAGTGAATATATTCGATTGAACTTTTTTCCAAATTCTCTATAGCAGTATTACATTGAAGATGAAGTATTTGAAAATACTTTGAAAATATTTTCTCTCCTGTTTATTTCTCTTGAGAGATATTGATAAAACACTTATAATTTTTGCACAGTGAAAATTGTTTCCTCCTCTTTCAGAACATATGATAAAAATTAAGAAAGAGAAAATACAAGACTTAAGTAAATTCCAATGGCAATTTTTAACGTAATATAAACTCAATTATTCATTGCGGTATTAAATAATATGCATGTCAATATGCAAATACTGCGGCGAGATAAGTTCATGAAGTCATATATTTGACTTTGAATAATATCAGATAATAATATACGTGTAGAATATAAATGTATAGAGGTACAGGAAGAGGATCGTCGTGGTAACTACATAGATCTCGAGAAAGCTTGAACCCGAAATCGTGACTCTCTGGTCGATGTTCCTCGTTAGGGGTGTAAGCTCTCTCGCCTCTGTTCGCCGTTTGTTCTCTGATTTGTGCGCGAGTCTCTAGTTAAGAGTCGCGAGTCAGTGAAGTAAGGTAAAGTAAGGAATGGACGGATGGTGGCTGTGGGGGCCAATTAGGGGTTGCTAACCCCTCGACACTCTGAGCCAACACCCGACTACCCCCGCGGGCCCGCAGTGTAGATTGAATTGGTTTAGATTGGTGTCCACTGGCGTAGTCTATGGTGGGCGTCAATTCGTATCCACAATTTGCCATCACATCTTTCAACATTCTATTTTTAATTCTTCTTTTTCATTCTATTCTTAAATTCATCAACAACTTTATTTTATATAACATAAAATTGAATAAATAAAAAACTCTGTGTAACAAGAAAGTTCTTTTGCTTCAAGTTCACTAAGTTGAGCAATGCAGAAATATTTGTGATAAAATGGACGAATGAATCTTGATATTATTTAGTGTTACTTATTTGTCCAGACAAATTCGATGAAAACGAGAATGTTGATGGTGTATAATTGTATTAGAAATAATTTTGTTGAAAAGTTCATTATATCTTTGAAAATTGGAAAATAAATTATTATTTTCCTGTAGATATTGTTTTGGATTTTATTTGGAAATACGCCAATGTCACCCCCATCAACCGGGTGGCTCGTTAGTGACGGATTAGCGATGTACGTGTGCCTTCACCCCCGATTCCAACCCTCTATGTGTACTCAGAACCCCGATTCGAAGTTCCAACTTTCTTCGCCACACATCGTGTAACAAAGGGGACGCCAAGTACGAGAATTCCTTTACATGACTATTTTATATATAACAACAACATCACGTCACAATTTCGCAATCATCTGTCGAGTAATATCATGTATTTTTATTTAATATTTTTCTTTTTTTCCATAATATCTATTGTTGGGTTTTCTTTCTATTATAGATTTGATCATCCTGCTTATATAATTTTTTTAACAATGAGAAATATTTCATGAATGATAATGAAATGACATTATAGTCAGATCCAAATACAGATCAAATTTATCTTCACATTTTCTTACAAAGTCTCCTTTAATTATTTCATAGACATGACTTTAGTAAACAAAATATCATAATGTGGATTCATATAATTCGATTGGATATACATCAATTGTTGTAACATTCTGATGTCGATATCATTCAATAGGAAATTTATTTATCATTAGACAGCACCATTCTTTCCATTCTTATTGTATCAATAAAATATTTTCATATGTGTTCATTGACATTTGATAAAGCAGTAAGAAGCGAACGAAAGTCATTCATAACTCCATTTTTCGGCTCTCCATTCTGTATTATCACTATTATCATTATTATTATCATTGTATTATTTGATTTTTATTTTTTTTTTGAAATTCCCCTGTTGAATTCGAATCCATAAAACGATCGAGGCACGTGCTAACATGATATCCGCCCTCAACCCTTTACACCTCTTGCCACAGTCGACTATATTCATTGCTACAGTGCATCGCATGTGTTTCTCTCCCTGGAGGGTTGTGACTCCATTCAGCACACACCCCGTCCCAATGATCGATCGATTCCCACCAATTATTAGTTGCCTAACTGGTCCTGATTGGAAGAATAGGTTTGATAGAAATGCGGCTCAATGGGAAATTAACCCCCGATTCGGGGCGCAGAGTTCGATGTCACGTTTTCCACAATCAGAAAATTTTTTTTGTTATCCGAATTTTTTCTCTTCTTTTTCTGATGACTCCGCTCTCACTATGTACAAACATTCAATATTTTGTTTTCAGGGAATCGCTATAGTATACTGTAACAATGATGGTGCAGTATTTTTTTCGCTTTTCGTTCCCCTCGTTCTTTAATTATAATAACAAATAGTTGATTGTTAAAGAATAGAAATCGGTTTCCAAAGAGAATTTACTAAAGATTGAAAAATTTCACTGTGATAATATATCACAATGTACATTGATAAGAGAACATATAAAAATTCGGGGTAAACCCTTTGATTTGCCAGAAAACGCATGCGAATTTCGCTAAATATCAATATAATAATTGCAAATGCCATGACCATCCTGGGAATAAAATTTTTTATATAACCTACGCTTTCGGAATACACAATTATACCCTGATGTTCTTTTGATATAATATACTAACAAGGAAAATAAAATAACAAAAATAAAAAACAAAATCATTCATCCATAACATGCTAAAACAAAAATGAATCCACGATGCGGGACGAATTTTTCAACGATAGTTTTTCAAGAGAAAAAGCATTCGCGAGACGCATTCGACCTATTATATCCAACCCCTTTTTTCTCCTCTCAAGACTCGTATAGGATTCAACCAACTTCCGAGGGATGTATAGAAGGAAGAGAGAGGGGTTGAGAATCGTTCGTGAGGATAACGATGTCCACTGACTGGCGAGCGGTATATAGTTTCGACCTCCTGTTATTCCTGGCAAGCCGGCTCAACATGGCCCATCGTATTTTTCAAACAATGCTTTCGTTGCCGTTATAATTTGCTTGGACGACTGCCCGTATAACCGGTGGGCTCCTCTCAATATACATATATATTTATTTATTTAAATATACATATATAAACGAGTATATATGGTGGACAACGTTTCGCATAGTGCGACAGAAGAGAGCTAGGAAAACAGTAAAGATGACCGGTGAACTCGGGGATGCAAGATATTTTATATACCAAGTATATGTTTATACACATACATTTATATAAATGCATCATGTATGAAGGCATGAGCCGAAGTGAACGAGAACATTGAAAAGACCAATTTTTTCTTGTGGTAACTCACGTGGAACGTTCAATTGTCAATCCGAAGAGGAATTTAATCGCAGTGCTTAAAATAAATCAAATATATTCAATAAATGATGACTTTATTAATGATCGACACAAACATACCTTTGATATCGTATTTCTTGTAGTAATTAAGTTTGTAATTAACTGTTCATTAGTTCAACACTAGAAAAAAAATAATACGAATTGAATAGAATATCTTGTACTTTAGACATTGAAATAAATTAATGTTAATATAGTATATTGATATTCAGAGACTTCATATGAAAGTCATGAATATTTATGTCGAAATTATAAAAAAATTAATCATTGAAGATTATAATGTACTGCAATATAATTATTTTGTTGATTGAAAAATATTTTTCCATTTTCTACATATGCGATGTTTTGACTTTCCAACACACAGTTTTGATTCATCATTTAACTGTTGATTTTATGTTAGCAACGTGTGAAGAGTGAAGTGGCGTCGAAGACGTTGATGTCTTAGTCACGCGATTTATTAACCGATGCAAAAATTGATATTTGTAATATACTATTATGTAGTAGCATTATTTATCTAATTATTTTTGATCAGAAAAGAGAGAAAGTAGAAAACTTTTAATTCAAGTTCAAGAGGAATTAAAAGATTCTATAAAAACAACGAATTGAAAAATAATTAACTGTATATAATTAATAATAGTTCAATAGATCTTGAATGTACAAATATTCTCATCTGGACCCACGTTCGTATAAACCATCTAATATGTATATAAACAAAAGAATCCATTCTGAAGTGCAAAATAATAATACATTGATAGTGTGTTTACAAACAAATATTTCAGACTATTGGCTTTCGTCTGAGCACTTCAAAAACAATAAAATATATAACACTGAGTGTGTATATTGATACTTTATTCCGTTTCCCATCCATTTTCATCACAATTTTCACCATTCAAATAACTGTGATCGCTTATAAATAGTAGAGAAACATTTTCTATTCTCAAGTGGTAATCAACAAATTGATTGTCTTTTTTTCGCTATCAACTCAAGAAATATATAAAAAAACTGAAAAGAATCAAACAGTCGTTACCAGTTTATACCAAGAACGTAAAAAAAACTATATTCACCTCCTTCGTATCCATCTCATGGGAACCAGATAAGGGGTTGTTAGCTGGCTGTGTAACAGGCCTCAGTGGGATCTCTTGCATATAGCACACAGCCATCGTCCCACCAGAGCCAACTCCGTTCTTATGTATATATCTATAAGCCCACGCCAACAGTTTACTCTTATATCTCTGTCTATACCAACTCTTGGCGACCAAACGATGAGAGCCACACTCGTTTAGTTCGGTCCCGCGTGTCACCATTCACAGTGAAGACAGTCCAGTTCAAATATTGAACATACTCTTCCATTATCCGTCTGGTCACTACGGCATACCGCAATAAAAAAATACAAAAAAATACCTTCTTCCAAATTTATATGATTTCATAATCTCAATTTGTATTCGTAGAGAAAAATAGATATCAACAAACGGGGGAAATCTCGATGAATTTGTATTTGTTGGAAGGTTTATAATTAACTCATGCCAACACTTCTAATAATCATATTTGGAATACGTGAATTAATAACGTGCCACACCCATTTATCAAGTGATCGTTGCTTCCGTACGTGTACATTGATGTATATAAACATGAATGTTCTATTTAAAAAATTCCATAGTAGAAAATTTCTCTTCCGTCATCTTATATGTTCATTTTTTGTACTTCTCAACCAATGTCAATACAAGATTATTAATAAGATTGTGTTCTTGATATGTATAAAGATACGTACTTTCACTATATTTGAAATACAAAGAAAAAAAAAATTGAAAAACTCGCGAATGTTCGTGTAGGAAAATTACTATCCCATGTCTTTAATCGTTAACGTCACGAATGCATCCAAAAGAAACAGGTAATGACGGTTTAATTCGGATTTTTTTCGCTTTATTCACAATTGTATAATTGATTGGTATAGGAATTAATCATCGGAAAGAAAAAAAATCAAATTGTGATAAGTACACTGTTATATATATATATTCCTCGGCCGAGATTCGAACCTGAGTGCTTGTAATGTCAACGCGGCAGTGCTTATATCAAACAAAACGATCGAAAAAAAAACTACTTGCACGTCTTGACTACTTTCAAACTTCACCATTTATTAGATGACTTTAATAGAATAAATTAAATTATGATTGTTATTGCGGGAACGTTCTACCGATTGACTTTCTATACTCGACTTCATTAACATGAATTTCCGAATTAACGCGAATATTTATGTTATATTATAATTTATCATATTATCCAATTGATGAAAATCATTGGCATGTAATACTTTCTGTCAGCATAATCAAACACACATAACCAAATTTAATTTTGTAATTTTTCAAACAAATTCAATTAATTAATAAAACTATGGAACAGTTTGTTCTCGTCATTGAAGTGTATTGCGAGAAACATCCAACTCAATATCACAGTACAACATTTTTGACAACAATGAAAACTAAAATGAATGTCTGAAGTAGACAGACAAAATTGAAATTAGATAAATATTAAAAAATAAAGAAGCGAATGGAATATTCTAACCATGGAGTGTGACTGAGGCATGTCGCGACATAACAGTCGGCATTCGACGCGAAGTGAAGGCCTGATTCTCGTTCGTTATCTTCTACCTAGAGGCGTATGTATAGAGAGGTTCTAAGTGGTTATATTTGCGTAGAGGTAATGGGGCAAGTTGGACGGTGAGAGTACACGTTGGGATATGGTGAGGGTGTGGGTGCAGATGAAATAGAGGAACAGGCAACGCTACAGGGGACATGGTAAAGATAGAGGGGTATGAAATTAGTTCAATAAAGGAACACCCACGCCCTCTCTGAAAACGTCGGTTCTCTCCCCCCTTTCTTACAATTCCACTCTTTCACTCTTTCTCTCACTCTCACTCTCGCCCGTCCTCTCTTTATCTTTATTCCTCTCTCCCACACTCGCGCGAGCATCATTCATCTCATATTCACAACACTCTTCGTGTAACTCCCTTCGTGACCCTAATGATACACGCAGCGGATCATACTTGAATTCGTCATAACACATAGGAATACGCGTCACACTCATTGTTACTGCATACGATATATATTGATGAAAGTCAATGCACCCATGGATATGTATAAATGCATGATTTTATGCGAACTTTCCAAATCATACACAATGTTGTTGATGGCAAAAATCAATTCGGTATGGCAGAAGTTATGGTGAATTTTATGATTCCTTTCACAGTGGTAGATGTTTTTCTTTTATTTATTTGATATTTTCTTTTGTGTAGCTTAATGACATGGAAATGATTTCGGCATAGACACCTATTCGAAGATTCAAAGAGCGTTCAGATTTGTGGAATAAAATATATGATAACCAAGTTCATCACAATTTTGTTGATCAACTATTTGGAAAGTGACAGATAGCAATTACAAGAACATGGACCTTATTTTATTTTTTTGTGTCTCGAAGTATAAGTTGTTAAATTCAGGAATCCTAAATATTAATTTCCCCGGAGTCCAAGTTTTTTCTCAGAGTTTTACAATATTAAAATGGAGAATTTTTCAAAATAACTCATACACAAGTTTAATTTCAGTCACATGACATATAATGATGAAAAAGGAACATGGCATTCATATTAATTTTATGCAACCTCGCATTTTCATTCACCCACCCACCCACACACATAAATATATGCATAAATCAAATTAAAAAGGTTCACTGCATTTCATCCAATAATCCACACCCATGATGTCATATCAGTGAAAATGAATAAAAATAAGGAACGCAATAAAAGAAAATAAAAAGTAGATAAATTAATTTCATCAGTTCATCCTTTTTTACAGGCATCTCATTTCTTCCTCGCATACCGACTCAACTACTCTCTTATTATATGCACTGTACGCGCATTTTGAATGAAACTCTCAGTTTCAGCAGTATTATATATTCCCACACGTATTTTCCTTAATTAATTCCAACTATTTGCACTACTGATTCAAGCATAATATTTAGCCGGCGATTTTTGACCTGCACTATAATATACTGTACATAATATATACCTCACATATACCTACAACATAACAGACCATAGCTGAACCCTTCATCTAAATTGGTTGAAAGCTGAAATCATGGTAGAACTCCTGGTCCATTTAATTAACGCCCTTTGATATTTCCATTGCTCATGCACATTTTGGTAAATGTACATGTTTTATTTGAATAATCATCATCGGCTGGAATGGTAACAGTTTATAGTAACATTATATCACACATATACAAAATTATGAATTTTTTTTCTCGTACCCACTTGTAATTAGGATGAATAAATATCTCATGATAATATGTAAATCCAACCACTCGCAAGTTTTGAAATAAAAATAAAATGAATCGTTGAAGTCACTTTATGTTTTAATTCGGAGAAATTTCATAATATCTCGAATTTCTGATTCCAATTATTAAAAATTGAATTTTTGTAACAAATTAAATCAGCGTAGACCCACAATTTCCATTTTTTTTTCCTCTCCTACATTAATCGATATTTTTTTCCATTGCGGTCACATCTCAAGTGATACCAAAAACCGCAAAAGCATGAAATTGCAAATTATATAGAAACCTGTCTCCCAATATTTTTAATTTCCAAATAGTGTTTTGATCAATATTCCAATTGGAAAAAATTTGTTGGGCTTTGACAGAGGATGGGTATACTAAATGTAGAATGAAATAGGATAGATGAGAGGCAGAATGGCGAAGCGGAAGTGCATAGTGACATTATTGTATCAAGTAGAGGTAAATCGAAATCTGACGATTTCTAACATATGAATTCTTCTTCTCGGTTTTTGCTAACATTTACACTGTCAGGTTTTGCATTATTTTTCAAGTTACACGAATGTTCTACTTTCAGTTACGAGATTGATTGCACGCTCTCAAACCTTTTTCCTTGTCTTTGCTAAAGAGTACATCGAGATAGTGTTTAATAAAGAATTGAAGCGATTGAATTCTCGTATGTCCAGATACATTTATATTATATATACACGACAGCAAAACCGGTTGATGAGATTTTTTTTCTGCCGTTGTATCCAATTGAATATGTTCTTTTTTTTTAATTCATTCGCCACATTTATTTCACCTCGAGGTCAAGTATGCACTGTAGAGTGAGAAATATAACAGTAAAATGAAAGTGAATGCAAGTAATTTCTATAATCTGTATCTTGTTAGAAAATATAAAACTAGATTACCATTCTTAATCAACCGAATGATTAATTATAATTTCCTCTGTAGATATTCCAATTTTTTATATTTACTTTGAAGAATTATAAAAATGCAATAAAATGAAATGTAATAAGACATATTTTCATAAATATTGAAATTTTCTTAATTTCTTCGTACTTATATAAAAGAAAGTTAGTCAATATACTTTGAACGACAAGTATAAATTATAAATGCGAATAGTTTTCTCTCTATATTGATTCAAACAAAAACTCTGGTACTCCATCTCCGCCGTCCGAATCATAAAAAAATGAATGAAGAAATTCAAAGCCGCATTCACTTGTAAAAAAGTTATTATTGTGTGATGCGAATCATCGGTAATTTAGCGTCTGACGTATTTCATAACAACAAAAAGTTGAAGTTTCCAATTTAAACAAAAACAAAAAATATCCGACAATGAAATATCGAAGTCATATTAATTGTTATTGTCGTATTAAGTGTTCTAATAACGATCTACGCCCACATAATGTTCTGAAGTTATCAAATCACATCCACCAAATGGAATAAAACCATTTTTCTATCATCTCAGTAGAAAAAAAATGAAGTAACTTCCCTGTGTGCCATCAAATGTTCTTATCGTCTTCCACTATTTATCCGTCATCATTCCGTCAAACTTTATTACACATTTCGCCACGCCCATCGAAGTACTTCAATACAATCGACTGAATATTTTCCACAACGTATAATTCAAGGATTATAGCAGAAAAACAATACAATAGATGTGGGATTTTCGCTCTTACATTTACACAATTTCAAAAAGTTCAAATATAAATCATAATCATTTTTTTATATTCATATTTCCACTTTATCCATTAATTCCTCAGCAAAATATCTTCAATCATCATTCTTCACTTTATTCTCACAGTTCTAATAAAAATATTCATACAAATATGACTAACAAAAAAAATCCATTACAACTTATAGGTATATCTAACTTTACGCTGCGAGCAATGTTAAAGTAATACGATAAACTAAAGTTTATGTCATTTTTAGAGAGTGTATTAGGATGAGCATTTGCGCCAGCGGGAGCGAGTTATCCGGCGGCGCTTAGAGGCGAAAATAATCTCGTCGGCGTGCGCGTCTATCGTATTTATATATGTGTATACGACTATTGACTATAGGCGTATACAATCCGAGTCATTTTCTTAAGTGATCAGATAACCACGTACATATACTCTGATACTATACATTTCTTTATCACACGCCATATTCAAAGTGCTTGGGATTCGCGCACCGCAACAAAAATAAAGTCAGTAGCTATTTATGCGCCTTCAACCTCCACTATCATCGCTATACATATTCCTCATCCTTACCGCTCTAAACCTTCTCCAATCCCATCATCCTTATTTGCTAACTTCCTCTTATCACCCGCAATATTCACACATACACAAATTTTATTTTTGTTCACTTAACTCCACTATATGCTTTGATTCTTATTGAAAATTTATTTATAATCATCATTTTAAAGAATCCAAACTGTAATGTACTCAGATATTTTCATATCGTATAAAATTTAATTTCATTCTATATTCGAAGCACATCAAGATTGTCGAGTTATATTAATCATTTTCCTTACATTATATCCTGTAATGATAACTATAAAATGTAATCTCCACTTAGCATTACCGAAACGATCGTGACGGTGGGAAAAAAAGACATTAATCCACACTGTTGCTAATGATAAATACACTTGGAATTATGAATAATGTGAGTCAGTGTATTTGCGTTCCATTTAAAAATATTCAAGCGTTGATAGATATTGAAAATGGTTATGGAGAACATGAAACCATATTGCACTATTATTTCAATCACGTTCATGTAAAAAAGAAAGCTAACCTGTTTTGTGAACAATAAAGCTGTCAAGTGTCATCAACAATGAATTATTATTCATATAAAATCGGATTTATCGTCAACGGTAATTAGCCTATCCGTTGTTCTCCTCTCTCCTTAATCTTCGTGTGCCATATTGCAAATAATAATGTTGAAAAAATTGTCATTGTAAGTACCATCATTATCACACCATAAGTTATATATAACGGACAACGTTGAAAAAAGGAAATCAGGAACCTAAAGAGAGAGCGTGCCTGTATAGATATAAGTGGAATTCTCATGAAGACTGTTTGTCAGTTTCATTTCTCATGCCATCGATGAACATTGATCATTAACGATTGTATGTGCCGGTATTACCAATATGAAATATTGTTATATTGCTGTTGAAAGCGAATAAGTTGGAGGGAATAAGAGGGAAACGAGTTACGATTATTGAAGTGATTTATATGAACAATTGTGCATTTGAAAAATCTTGAAATTTCATTGGCGAAATTCTGATCATAAGTGATGTTACTTTCATGTTATATCAAATTTATACCACTATTAGTGATACTATTAGCATCATCATCGCAAGCAATTTTTTTTCATCTGTATGTATAAATTAATTATTTGATTGAAAAGAACGAACAAAAAATATTCGGCATTCGTTTATAATTTTGTTACATGTCGTGGCAATAATTCAGAATTGTATTCTCCTCTTACAGTGCAAAAAATGGCATTGTCGATCTTTTCAAAATATTCCGAGAGAAGAAAGAGATGAAGAAATCAATTTCCAATATTCACCACTATCATGTGCACTATTATCCGCTATATGTGCATTCACATCATTCATCGTTGAATACCATACATGCACCTAGCAAATATGAACTGAACAAAATACATATGTGAGTTTTAAATTAATCAAGAGTATACTTGTAATCAACTGCGTTACATTAAGAATTTTAATGTTTTCTTTTTTTTTTTGAGAAATAGCTGTTTGTAATTTAGCTGTGGAAATCAACAGGCTACGCATTTCTTTTTTTTTGTGAACAATTTGGTACGATTCTTCAATTATTCTTAGGGAGTATTGAAGTCAAATCGGTGATCAAACAAAAAAACCAATACCCCTTTCTTATATATAGAATTTAAAATGAATAAAGAGCAAAATTTCTGACAATATAACTAACAAGCAACTTTTTTTGTTTTTTTAGAAATCAATTGGCGTCTGTCGGTTGGAGTGATAATAAATTAAATTACATTCCTGAACCGTCAGTCTATCACGCACCAGCGAAACAATCATGGTCCAGTTATCTAACATATTCTAATCCTCATTGGAATACTTTGAGCGAAAGCAATGTGGGTGAGTCAAACATGTCACATAAATAATTGTCTGTAACGTGTATGATGATAATAATAAATCTCTTTCTACAATTTAGATCGTCAAAGTGAATTGGAATATGAAAGTGGAATTTCAATTCGAGTACCAAAGAAACGACAAATACCTGTGCCAGAAGAAATGAACGACTCTAATCCTTTAATGACGTTTCTGGAAAAAATAGGAATTTTTGAAAGTTTCGTTCCCAATTCCCCGACTGATACTACTTATGAAGGGTCAGAAACCACTGACAACATATTGGATGCTTTTGGTAGCTACAATGATCCTGACAAGTCTTGAGAATTTATCAATTTCTAATTTCAAATAGTCTTGTTCAAATTGCAAACATGTTTCCATCACCTCTCTCCAACTCTGGACAAAAATTCATACTCAGTAAAAACTTTCGACGATTGCAAATGAAAAATTATCAAAGTAGAAACAACTTCTTGGGCTCACCACATTTACTACAACAACATTTATTCACCAGTGCGCCATTAACGCAAATACTCTTTTTCTACATGACCCTTCAACTGCACGAATGTTTCTAAAAAAAAAATAATATTTTTTTAATAATAATAGTCAACTCATATATCTGCATTTTTTTGGTTTTTCAACCACACAATATGTTTCAACTATGTTTATCCTTCAGAATCGAATGCCACCATAAGATATACACAACAGTCATGGTAAATTCCCGAGAAATCCTAAGAGAGCATAAGCACCGAAGTAGGAATAGTTTTTTGGTGGCTGACACATTGGCGGTTGATGTTAGGGCGGTTAAGAAGAGACGTTGGTATTGGGGTATACAGAATATGACATAAATATGATACACGCAGAGTTATTTAAGAAGCCATTACATTTTTATGGAGCGAATGACACATGATCCCCATGGTGGCGCACTATGTTCTTCTGCATTGTAGTATATATTAATATATGTAGAGAAGCATAACCACATCATGTGATACACCATAGGCAATTCCCCGGAACACCATCGTATATATAGTGAAAGTAACCCTGACACAATCATCTTTATCGTTCTATCCACTTGATTCATTTTTATATCTATCTACATACTCATGAAATAGAAACAATATTTGATATTTGCTCTTTGTGTATGGTTGATATTTTTAATATCGTTCGCACTGACTCTTCATAGTGGTCCAATGCATTTGGATTGAAATAAAAAAAATTATTCATATGATGATGAATAGAATTTAGATTGTGATTACTCTCCTGACGATTTCATTTCGCAATTGAAAATCATTCTTCTGTTTTATTTAATGACTCAATACAATTCATTTATATTTTCAAAGTCCCAAAGTTGATTGACATCTAATTTTGCTCGCAAAAATTGTTCGTGTCCTACTGAAAAAATGATTATTTATTGCCAGAAAATTGTGTGGGATTTTAACTTGGAAACGGTGCATCAAGGATTCCATTTCATTTTTAGTTATTTATATGTTGGTATAGAATTGATGCAGAACATCCAAATGTTTCTTCTTGAATTTTTCTGCGTTCATCTCAAACTTTCTGCACATCTGTACAATACTTCAATAGAAAGCCAAAGTTATTTTTGTCAGATGAAGGGAGAAGGTCTGTTTCGTTTGCAGTCCCTTCTTTATTTTCATGTAGTTCTTTGTGACCAAATGTGGTCCTGCACTTTAGAAAATATGTGTTCAGATGTTCACGAATTAATATTTACAATGATACATTTTGACAAGCGAGTAGTAAAAGTGTAAAGGACCCGTGAACGACCATTTTTACGAGATGTGCGGTTAGGATTCACAAAAATATCAGTTGACAATGCAGGAAGGAATCTCCAACGAGCTTAGTAAAACATAAGAACAAAAATACGTGTCTATATACACCACGAAACTGTCAATGCGGTTTCACGATAGGGTCATGAAAATTAATGCGAATCATCCATACGTCACAATTATACGTTTCTATATTTGTAATAAAAAAATCATGCATATAAAATATTTTTGTGTTACATTCAGACTCCGAGATGTTTCCAAACCATATTATGAGCATTGATTAAAACTGAATGATAATTAAATCCTTTGGGTCTTCGGAAATATAAAATTAAAATTACTGGGTAAAATATGGTATTAAAAATACATAGAGCTTAATGTGATTCAACAACGTATTAATAGTCGTTCGAGTTCCACACAAATTCAACATGAAACACTGTTGAAGTTTAATTTCATGTGCTAGCATAGTACTTAAATGAATTGATTATAATATTCAAAGGATGACACAATTGAATTTCCTGAAATACCAATTCGCTTGGAAATTCAGGACTTGGTTGATTTATACGAAAATCAAATGCAAGCACCGCAGTTTAAACTTGGATTTTCAAACGTACAAATTCACACACGGTGAGCTTCCGTTTCACATTAAACTGACAGTAACACTTTTGCTCTCAATTTTGCGCGTATACGCGTTAAAACAATTTTCACCGCCTACTATACATGACGTATCCTATACAGTTCGTAATTTTCCCGCTTTACTGATGGCGAGTACGAAACGAAAATGGTCGCTTGGTTTACGCAAATAATTAAAAAGCAAAGGATGAAAGTGAACGCAAGAGAGCTGAAGCTGTCTATGTGGATGATCGATATATGTTCGTCCGAGGGAAGGCGAATCAAATCTAATTAATTTCGTGCTGTGTACGCGCTTTCCATGCATACGTATAACGTGTATACGTGTACATATATGAAGGAATGAATTAAAATCGAGGATGAGCGCGAAAAAGAGATGGAGGAAAAAAAAATGGAAACAGCGCGGTAAATGTTGTTTTAGGCTTTTATGTGCAAGACATCAGCCGTGGAAAACTCGTTGGTGGCGCATCGCGTGATAGGAAAAAGAGAGAAAGTGAAAAATTGTGGAGAAACGGAAAGGAATGAGGAAGCTGAAGCGTTGGCTTGCATGGAAACGAATTTAATTTTTTGTCTGCCTCCTCCACCTACCACCGCAATTAGAAACGAGCTTACGCTTGACGTCCGAACACGCACATGAAATCAACGGCACTCTCACACTCGTTTTCTTTTCCTTCGTGTTTCGACGTTTTCCATTTCGGCGATAGAATAAAAAGTATCAGAAAATGAATCAAAAAAAATTGGTGAATCTTTCAGAATGTATTTACTGCGAGTGGATACGAATGCTAACCGCCATTCTCATTGCAATCAACGCTTTTCTTATTTTTCAATTTGTAAAATACATTGAATTTCATTCATTATCTACAGCACTGTACGTTTAGAGAATGATGAAGACAAAAAAAAAAGAAAATTCTATTTAACGTTGAATAATTGATGGAAAAAAATTCTTTCGATAAACATTGAAAGTGCACAGCAGTTTTCTATCGCATGAGAATATCTTATGAACGATGAAACAACAACAAATCTAAAACTTCAACATTAAAAATTTCATCCGAATTCACAATCTAAGAAAGAAACCCAAACTATTTTCTGCATAGACATTGAATGAGCAATCAACCCCACATCATTTTGAATAACGTCTACATAACACTTTTTCCCGTAATATCTTTTCACTCAAGTGATGAACAGCAAAAGAAAGAAATAAAAAAGAAAATTATTGCAGCCAATACTCAGTGATACTATCCAACTCCAAATAACCAAGGCATTACACTTGCTTTGCGATATTTCATTCAGTTCATAAAACGTGTTCCAATAACGTATCGCTATGCTACGTGCTCCAATTTTATCGAAGCACACTTGCCCTTTTGCTCCTTCATCCCCTATCCACCCATACACACCTACACATTGACATATGCGCACATTGACATACACACAAAATAATATATTAGAACAAGTAGACAATTCATCTCGAAATAATTACCAACGATAATTCTAGCACTTGGAAAAATAACAATAAAAAACCATCAGAGATTGTGTCATAAAAAAAGTAAAAAAGAAGGCAATACAAAGCAGAAAAAAATTCTTTTTATTTGTGGATAACCGCATATATGTTTTACACGTCTATAAATATACCACTGTTCTCTCTCGGTTTAGCCAGATTTTCTCTCGACCCGATGGAACCAAACAAAGGATGACACCCGCACAATACTTGGTATCCATGGTGCTTGAGGACGAGTCGTCTACAACACCGCGTAGCCAATCAACTAATGACTGACACCCTTGTGTCCCACGAAGCGTGCTGTTTCTGTCGTGATCTCTCTGAAGGGTCGTCGCCACCTTTTCTCCCTCGACCCTTCACTCACGACTGCTTTTCTAACATTTTATATATGGCCAACCAACAAATTGTCTACGCAAATTATTTCTATTATTCTTCTGCATTATTCAGCATTGTAAATTGAATTGATGAACCCAACTGATTATCTCAGCATTAGAATCATCAGTATATCTTTAATGAGTTCATATGTGAATGAAGAAACTCTACAAACTGCGAATGATGCAATCTCATTGAAAATACATTACACAGATTAATATATATCAATACCAAATATTAATTTGATAATGGAATCACAATCACTCCAAGCATTGATTATTTTTCAAATTGTCATAACTATGAATGACATCCGCAGTTATACACACTTTTTTTTCATCTCACCACTGGTATTCCGTACCCTCGAAGGACCACATTGAGGCAACGAGAATAGGATATGTGTGAGTATATTCATGAGAGTGAGAAGTGAAGAACCATTGTCGACGAGCCTGTCCCAAAAGTAATATTGTCTAATGTGCTACTGTTAAGCACGCGACTTCCATGTCAAAATGAGAAGAGAAAAAAACAACAACGAGCTATTATTTGGGGCGGACGGAAAACCAAGTGTCTTGGGATTTGCATAGCAAGACATTGCAAAAATAATCCAACGTCAACCTCACACGTTGTTTCTGTTAACGGTGCGCGAGAACGATTATCATGGATACTCGGCTCCAAAGGCACTCCATGACAATCGCACAGTAATCCCACGTGCTATTAGTTGATTATCATTCGCAATACCTTGATGTAGGTGCACGAAAAAGTATTTCATTGTTATTTTTGCATTAGAGTAAATATGAGGGCAGCATATGGTTCTTTTTCTATGCGTTTTGAATAAGAGCATAACAATTGTAAAATCTCATACAACTTGCAATGTTGATTTCGTGCAGCATATATGTGAGTCAATAGTTGAAGGTATACAAGATGTATTTTATGTTAGATTTTCAGAGCGAAAAATTGCGTGGAAAAACTCATATAATTTTCACTAAGATCAAGGTATATTCATGTATTGATCTGACTAGCGTTGAAAATGTAGGAAAATGTTTTTTATAAGGTGGTGATGAGGGAAAAGGCATCTGCTGCTAATTAAAATATTATTTTAATTTTATAATATGAATATTATGTTTTTTTTTTAATTCAAAAAGTTGATTGCTTGACAAATGATTTTTCTTCGATTATTCTGCAATGAAGAAATGAAAATTTATTGTTAATAATCAATTGTGCAAAACATGTTCCAAAAATCAATAAAAAGATTGAGTCCATACGAATTTATTTTATACAAATATTTTCGAAGAGTATTATTGAATTCGAAACGATTGATATCGTGAGACGGACGTTAATGTTTGGTAAAATTAGTCATTTTAAATTCTTCACTCATAAATAACAACAATACAATAAAAAATTGTATTCAAAAGAAGAATAAATAGTAAAGAGGTAAAACGTTGGACTGATGTTCATTAAAATTCAGTTCACGGCTTTTATTAAATGAAGACGTCTGACCCTAATGGTCACATCTACTGCCGACTGAATGCAACATCTCGTTACATAGAGGAGTTTTACAGAACATTTGCACTAGAAATTCCTTCAGACAATTTTTTTCACACTGCAATAAATAAAATTACTACCATAGTCGTTGTTATTTTCTAATAACAACTGTTGTTTACACGATAATTTGCGTATCACTTCACGATATTGTTTTATTGACCATTGTTCCTTGACGCAAAAATATATTTTTTATGACATGTGAACAAAATAAGTGGAAATAAGAAATGTATATCATGGGAATGAAATTTGAATCAAAGGACCTGTCGGAATATCCACTCTCACGTCTTCATGAACACAGTAGTATACCTATGTCAACATGCACAGCGATTGCTTCCGCAATCTCAGGCAATCAAAAGCCTGAATATTTTATTCGCATGAGATAGTCGAAGACGGAACGCACTCAATCATTCCGTCAAGCGTCAACGAGTTTCGTCAACGTTTTTGAAGAATTAAACGAGCGCAAATAATTTAAACCAGTCAATTTTCAAAGGGCTTACACATTTTTCATCGCACACGTACATCACTCTCAAACATATACTCATACAGAATGAAAACCACCAGAAGAGAATTATGTTCGTTGATTGCTCCACATGTTTCTAAGCCTCTACAATCATATTGCGTGCACACTCAACACTTCTATATTTAACAGCGGCAAAGTTTTATATACATAGGCGCACCCCAACCAACGACAATTTCACTGGAATTTGCAAATACAAGTGCACTTAGAATGAAAACCAACCGTCAATAATTCATCAAACATCCTCTTATACTTCAACTCATCCAAGGTAGAAATGTTCATATAAATTTTTTTGTACCAATAATTAAAGTTGATCATATTGTGTTAAAGATGATTCAATCGAAAGATGAAAGTCTATATAAAATAAACATGAATCTTGATAATAATCCTAAAATAATTTTTATCGAAAACTGAAACTCATACAAAGGTAAATTAAATCACCGCAAACAACAAAATTCCATCAATCAAACTATTCGACATTATTGTCAAATTAATTTCAAATTCAAATTGGTATTTATCATTGTAATTCACCCATAACAATGAAATGGAATTGTAATCGCTACAATTAGTATGAAAACATTAAATTTACTCATTAACATTTTGACATACCGAATCATCAAAAAGCCCCGCAATATCGATCAAATGAAAAGTAGTAATATTTGTTCCGCAAACAGTATGTAAATATATACAAAACAAACTAAAAATTTCTTCATCATTAATTCATAGGCTCTACATGACTAGACGCTATATTCACTGTTTACTGAATCATTGAAATATTAATTCGTGTCAGGGAAAAAGTCCGGTGTAGTGTCGAGGAAAAAGTCACGCAACCCTGAATTATTAAAAGCTCGTCGGAACGATGAATTTTTTAATTTTACGACCTCCAGATGACAATATTCTATATATTCATACATAATATCCCACAATACTCATCGCTATTAATATTCCTCTTCATAAAATTAATTATAGTCCTCTCTACAACATTTAATATCAACCACACAATTTCTTGTATACATACAGAAAAAAAATAACCCGGACAACAAATTATATAGTCAGTCGCATTATGTGACTTGAACACGTTACAAGAAATATTTGAATATCCCTATTAGCAATTCTAAATCCTCATGACGCAGAATTCCATATACCGATATTATTATTCCATTCACGTATTAATGCTAAATGTGAGGAAATGAACGGTGGTATGCGCCTAATCGGATCATAATTTCATGGGTAATTCAATGTGATTGCAGGGACAATTTGGCATTCCTCACCTTCACCAGCATGAAACCACCTTCTCGATTGCGCCCGCTCTGCTTTAGTTCTCGTTCATGCGAGAGAGTTACAGCATCACACGTCACACTAACTAACTTTATAACTAAAACTCATGTATACATACACATACCAATATATATATATATATGAAGAAGAACGGTGGCACACCGTTTCAGCACTTTGGCAAAATACGTGACCGCACCTTCTACCTGATGCCGAATTCCTCCAATTTTGTCTACCAATACCAACACTATAAATCGCTGTAATTTATTCATTCATCGTTTTTGTTGACACGCATAGAATTAATTGTCCAGATAAAATGGTGCTACAACTGAGTGTCATATTACACAGAAAAAAAAAAGATGAAAGATGAAAATAAAAGGATGATTTGAATACAGCATTTCAAATGTCATAGGAAGAGTGACCGCAGCCCACAGGTAGAAATTCGTGGTCTTGTGCTGACTAGCGTCCCCAAAACTTTAGGATGTTGGATAGAGCTCCCTATCCTGCACTATGATGGCGACTGGAGACCGATGCGACTAACGATGCATTGTTTGCCTTCCTGCCATCAACCGCTGACGACGCGGTTCGTTATGCAACAACGCAAGTCAGCGTTGAATGATTTACATCTGGTTGAAGATAACAGGTTATGTACATTATTAATTCATATAATATTATTTACATCGATGAACTTATGTCTTATTAATGTGCATAATTAATTTCATTTTTTACAACAGAGTAATTATTTATTTTTATCTCAGTATAATCCTTCATTTATCATGGAAGACTCAACAGTGTGGATGACCATCAATGATAGCATATCTATCTGCTCCTGATTCTTTGACTGTAATCCATGGTGTTAGTCCATATAGACTTGGATACATTTCTCACCCCTCGAAAATGGCAGTATTTTCCCGCAGGCTTGTCATTCGATAGTCCTACAGTATGGTAGAGACACTTTGCTCCTCGCTACAGATTCTCCCATAGAGATAAAAGAACTGGCGAGAGAAAAAAAAATAGAGAGAAGGAACAAAACGGAGATGTGACAAATCGGAGAGCTTACACTAGGATCAAATCTTTTCCAAGGATTTCTGAGGACAATGACTCGTGTAAGATGATCCGTGATAGATAAAGTTAACATACTTGTCTTCGAGAATTTATTTATTGCCGGATGTGGCAGAATAATTTTGGTATATTAATAAATTGCAAGATTCAATGTCAACTGGAAACAACCAGACAATTCGCAGAATTAGACACTTCAAAACAAATTTGGCGAATCATTGGTAGTACATTGAACGCCGAAATGTTCATTACCAAAATTTAATCTGCGTGCTCAATGATGATTCTCTTTATTATCAATGTCCAGGAAGAGAAAGAAGGAATCAATGTAGACCGAAAAAAAAATAAGATTGAAACATTAATGAAATCAATTGAAGTTATTGCACAGAGAATGTAATCCTGCATAGATACCTACTCTATTATGTACTGTCAACTCTCTAAGCTCGGGGTTTACATTGCCATTGTTGAGAGAATCCCACCGGCAACTATTGCAGCAACGAGGAATACAGAATAAATTGAAATATTGGGCTCGCAGAAAAAAAAGATAATAATGATAGTGAAAAAAAGAGTAACGAATGCATTTTCAGGCGGGTCATATATTGATAGTGGTACAATAAATGACTTCATCGTTATGAGTGCATGCGCACGACCATTTATATAATCGTCAAGACTTAATTTAACCAAGTCGTTTATCAATTGACATTGAATTCATATATATTATCGTATCCCATATCCTCTTTGATACTTTCACGTTTATCATCGGAATAAACAAAGACTTAAATTATATGACAGTAGAATTTCCAAGTATTGGATATCGCGTGACAGCAATTGAACGGGTGTAATTTTATTTTATTTTCCTTTACGATAAACTTTCAAACAAACTCTATTCAAATACTTTCGTGTACATAAGAAAAATATTGTTTATATTCTTTGAATGAATTCCACAAAGTATTGTGAATGAATTAACTAACTCAAAATATTAATTGTAACTTTATTGTTCATTGTAATTCTAAAGTAACGATTGTTACGATGAAGTTAAGAATAGAGAAATTAATATTAATTTCTGTTGGTGTAAAACACAATTTTTCCAAAGTATCCAAACTATTCCCCACTTATCGTACAAAAGAATATATAAAATAATCAACAATCAAATTTATCCTCTTCTAAAGTACATTCTTCCAACTTCTGTTGCAGATTTTCCTTCATTCACGATCCCAACAAATAATTCCGTTGTTGGTTTTTTTATCTCGTATGTTTTTTTATCGGTTTCCTTCACGACCCATCAATAAAAGAGAGACAAGTCCCGTTCGCAAGGGGGCGGAGAAGTATAGTCAGTCGCAAATGCAGAGCGGAGAACTACACGGTTTAATCCAAATCCTGAATAACGTTAGAAGGGGATGGAGATATATAGTGGTTTTGAAATAGCAATGAGACCACTGCACAGAGGAGTTTACGAAGGGATGGAATAGGACACATCAACAGCAAAGATACACTATGTATGTATATAAGAGACAGTTGTGAATAATTCAACCTTTATATAATACTGGACATCATGGAAAAAATAGCAATAAGATACAACTTTATACAGTGCGGAATATAATTATTCTCCCACTTTACATAATAGTGGCCTCAAAGCACCATTTCTTCCTTTTAAATTGAAAATAAAAGAAGAATGGCTACTAATTGTAACATTCATATTGTGTCCAGTGGATTTTCATTATAATTCAAATTTATTCTATTTGCATTCGTTACAAATCAGATTGATCAGGTCTTACTATCGTCAATTTCCATTAATTATATTCACTTCTGATTTCTCTAGTCTTTTTGCATAAAAAACTCTTCATTCTCTTCTTGTCATGCGATAATAATAAAATAGAATGACATTGCCCAAACCAATGATTTTATTTATTGGATGTGTGTTCAAAGCTCTCAATCGATTTTCTACCAACGATATAACCATTTCCTCTCATGCGCATATTGGATTCCCATTTGGCAACTGATCGCAACATCTTGCTGCGGGAATAGAGGTGAAAGCTTTAAGCGAGGTAATCTCATTCGTAGAATGATGGCACCCGAAGTCAGCAAGTCGCGTTCAAACGTATATATAGAGAACTAGTCAACACAGAATGGAGAAAAAGAGATGCACACTGTATATCTATATAAGTATGTGTATAAAAAAGAAACTCATATACTCGAATGTTGAACAAGATAATGCGTGAAACTAAGAAAAAATTGTTTGCAACTCTGGTGCAAACATTCACTGAAGAAGAACTAAATTTGCTACTAAATTTCACGTTCCAAATTCATTGGAACCATAACACAATTGATATAATATTCTATAATTATTCATCATGTTTACTGTCGACAAATCCAATGCACGGGGAAATAAATTTTCTAATCCGATTATATGTTTCCTTTCCCGATGATACAATCAACGAAACCGTAATCATTACAACGTAAATACCTTTCCAATTTTATGACCACTGTTTTCTTCTCACAAGTCACTTCATTCCACTGCTATTATTGTTACCACCACCACCATCATCATCATCCCATTCGCCTTCTACAACTAACTCTACCAATGCGACCTCTCGATTTTTCTCACCCTCAATGCCTCCCCCTATCTACAGTTACTGCACCCATTCCTCTCACAATCGTTCGAGGGATTTGTCTCATTTTCCAGTCCGAATTTTTTTCTCGTTTTTTCTTCCGAACGTTTTCAAAGCCACCGATTTTCCGAAACGAGTATAGTGGCCACGCCTGTCCCATGTTCACTACGTTAGCGATGGATTGTCTGCGATCAAATCGCCGAAGGGGTGGAGTGTTCCACATGCCACTAGAAAAATACGAACATTCTAACCCACAACCATCACTCGATATATATCTGTATAGTACACTTTCGTTGATTTTCACCACACATGAATCGTAAAAGTGCTTTGCACTCATCTTTTCGTTATGTTCTTGTGGGAAAGAGACCAAAAATTTTATCACTCTTCGTTTTTTTTTTATCCTTTCATTCTATCTGTATGTAGTGATCTCTAACGACTTAGAATCCAGCATCTCCCATCTATATATATTACTTCAATCTCTTTTATTCTATAATCGTCTTTCAACATACTGATGACTGAGGAGATTTCCACTGCCGAGACACTTTTCATATGGAGAAAGTGCTGAATGAATTCTGAATGATCTAATAAATAATAATTATGTGAGATTGACTCATTGCGAAAATTTTAAATGTTTATTGGCCATGCAGCAGGACCACATGATTTTCATGATTCTCATCATTCGATTCTGTTGAAATTAAAGTTGGTTTGGCTCATTTTCGTATTTTGCTTCTTCTCGTCGCATAGTTTTCCAGTACTCTCCTGTATACACAACTCACTGGATTCTATCATCGATAGATGTTATTTCAGTATTGTAATTACACGATATATATCAAATACAAAATCTCAATATGAAAACTGTGATTGAGTCTCTATAGTTTGTTAAAATTCATTAATGAGAGCATGCAATTTGTTGTATATTGTAACAGCCACATTGAAAAACGGAGAGTGAACAAATGTGCGAGGTGCGAAGGTATATCATTGTATGTAGAATGTATTGGCGCGCAAACTACAAGATCGTGGTGGAATGGAGATAGCAAAACTGTGGACTAACGAGCGACAGCCGATATCGTTCATCTTTCGTACCGCTTTAATTATCCCTTGGTGATTATAGTCTAGCCAGTAATTGCATTCGTGTTATCGGAGACTGCTGGCCTGAAGGGATGTATCTCTCTTGTGATTCTGATTGTTTGGATATTCTGTTCGACCCAAAAGTAACCTATTTAATCGTGGGAAATTAAGTATCCATACGCAGTGCCAATTTATCTAGCAAACATTTATGCGGAATTTCGTTTGTTAATGAGCGAATGGATTACTATCAAACAGAAATACAAATGGATTCTGAACATGATTTCACCGTTTCCCGGAATCAGTTCAGAAATGAATACGGATGATTGAAGAACTTGTGAAAATGATTATTATAAGATTCTTCTCATGTAAAATAGCATGATCAGTATTCGTTTTTCCGTATCTTCAAACCCAAAAAAAGATTAGCAATACCAACTAATTTCAAGAATATTGATCCTTCTCCCGCCTGATATTTTCAATTATAGTAGGCGATATTTATTTCACCGATTGACATTTGCAATTAATACGAGAAAAAAAAGTCAATCAACGCCAACACGAAGCGCGACTTCTCGTTGGCAATGCGCGCGTGCTCCAACCGCTGTACATTTCAATATAAAACTGAACAATTAATTAGATCAGCCCTTGGATAATTGCTTTTTTTCAACTTGAAATCTCCGATGGTGATCGACTCGTGCCAGAAACAAAAAAAAAATGGGCGAAATCTCTGTGCAGTCAGTATTGAGACGACCGTAGGGGGTATCGGGGGAACAGTAATAGAAAAAAATTTGCACAGCTAAATTGGATGTCGGTTAAATGGGCGTTGTTGGACGATGGATGTTAAAAAATCACGTTGCGCCAAACCAAATCAATTTGAACCTGTACAAGTGAATTAAAAAATACACAATTAACATCCATTTGTTTCAATACAATGAGAAAATTAATCTTTGATAATAGAATACAAATTCAATGGTAACTAACGAATTTTACGCATCGTACTAGAAATAATGAAATCACACATTTGAAGAATACATTGATGACGCAATCTATGCACATCGAGATTCATGAGACGATACTTCAGAATTAAACCTAATTCGACGCAAACAATTTTACGTGATTATTCACTTGCCTCATGAAATAAAAGTTCATTATAAATAGTACAATGAGTTTCTTCGGTCATGAAACATATTTTCGATGTCATGTATGCAAAAATTCTTAAATTCCTCCTTTCAACATTTACCATTGATAGTTTTATGTTATATCAATGCAACAAATACAAGTCATATATAATAACCCCTACTCATTTCCTCACACAATTGACGATGCGAATCTTACTTACGATGCACACGTCACTCTTTTCAATATTTAATTCAAACTACAATCGGTTTTATAACATCGAGCTTATCAATACCTTCGTACCAGTATGTCTATCGTAAATGTTAGAAGGATAATGAAAAGTTCAGACAGAAAAATGATAATCGAAATATACTATAAACGCCCATTTGAAAGTAAATTCCTGGTACGTGTTGTATAAATTTATTAGACGCAAACTCAAGCTGTATGCACTCGACAGATACACCACACACGCATGTTCGTTTGTATCTATGTCGTTTGAACTAAAGCCTTGCAATACCGATTACATCGTTCAATAATGACTACACATCATACAATGCAAATCGTAGTCCACCCTATTCGCCATAAAAATGACAAACTCACCTCATCTAATATTCGCACATTCACACGCGATCGTACAAAATTGTTCATGAACATTTCCAACATGAATGTGAGTAATAATTTATTGCAATATACTATATAATTTGTCGATTTTAGAAACCGAAACAGCTGCATCTCATACGTAAAAATTTCATAAACATAATTTACAGTGTTGATACACTGCATTAAATATTTATGCACTATTAAACGTATATATTTGTATATATCTCAAGTAATTTTCGTAATACGTGTTCATAACAATGACAATAGTGCTGCGATAATTGAAGAAGACACTGAAATATGTTCAGACAGGTGACATACGTATGTATATATGTCGTGCATGGCGTAATTATGATGCGTGGTCCATCTGACCAGTCACATGTGCCACATACGTTCCATAAACCTGATGGATTACGTCTCGCTTCTTCCATATTTCGTCGTTACACCCGTCATACAACTCCAACTCAGCATCTTTTGACATGCACTCTTGTTTTAATTAAAAAACAAAAATGTAATGTAGGCAGAGTTATTTAGTAGCGACGCGAAAAATATGCACATTGCTGAAAAACCCAAGCATACATTAACAAGAAAATACGGATAATGAATTGTTGTTGTTCTGAATGTCGTTGATATTTTCACTCCAGCCAATATGAACTCACGTTTCTTTCGATATTTTTTCGACAATGAATAATTGGATAATAGGGTTTTCAATAAACAACCAGAGCAAGCGAGAGATCGGCCATTACATACAACATTCATTATAACTTATAAATATTCCATTCCCTCGTTTTGTTTTTCTCATTGCAGAATGCAATGGCCACATCTCTGACCAACATATCAGATATTTCACTCAATTCTAATTGTTTCTCTTTATTTAAAACGGACGCATCAATATACATGTGAACGTGATTGTAATTTTTTTTATCATTTTCGGTACGCTGCCACACGTGTCCTTGCTGAAAATAACAATTTTGTAAAGTAGTGCTACTGTGAGATCCCATCATAATTTTTTTTGTACCAAATAAGAAGAAAAAAAAAGAAAAAAAACGGTCGTAATAAATAACAGAATACACCCAGGATGTAAAGAGAGTAAGCGTTGACGAAAAAAAAAAAAAAAAAATTAATCCAGTCAACACTGTTGCTCATTATTCTTTTTTGAATTTTCTCAATATCCGAATATAAATATTCATGTATAAATGTATGTATGAAAGCACATTAATAGGGTGTCCACAATACACATTGTTCCCCATTGTGAAGTCATCACCATATCAACTATTCAGGCATATAATTATATCGATAATACACACAGACTCAGCTAGGCATTCACCAAACGATTGCACTTTTCAAGAGAATCACCGTCCTCATAAATAAATTATTCATCACTAAAAAATAAAATGGTTTACGTCAATAATCGGGAAGAGTTTTTACTTTTTCCAATTCAATATATATACATATATATAAATGAAATAATTTCAATGATTAATAGAAGCCAGAGAGTTTTTATTGAGGAGGACAATTTCCGAATCAGAAGTGAAGATACAATCGTTGGGCCGGTTAATAACGAATTCTCGTCAACTCTTAAGTGAATGTTTAATATTGTTTCTCGGTCCAGCCACTCGTTCACTTCGTCGAATCTCACATGAATCACAATTTCAACGTCGCCTTTCCACGAATACTTATAAACCTCAGAATAATCAAATACTTTCGAATTCCCATCTTCGACGATAATTACGATAGATGAAGAAAAATTTAATATAACACTAATGTTTCTTGATGAATAAGACATAAATGAGATTCATAGGAATTCAACGTCATGATGACGGTAGGTCCAAACAATCGCCTGCCTTCAGGCAAGGGACCGAAAAGGTCCAACAGCGGTGGTAGCTGTGATTGGTTGAAACAATATGTGGCTTTCGCTCATCCATTTTGGGAATTCATTGAGATCCCCCCAAGACAAATAATCATGAAATATCTAGTTGTTATAGCAATAACCAAATTCAAAATTTTGATGCCTCATCTCAAATGTTTTCCCACAATGTTTTGAGCTACGCCCCTTTGTCCCAAAATGTTTCCTTTTAATTCTAAACAGTCGATAATATGACACTCACTGAATAATAGAACTTTCTACATGTCAAATTATTTAATCAGAAACCGTCTTTCCGAATTCATGTCACTTTTGTGAGTATATGTTGAAGTTAATCAATCCAATTTTTATATATCAAATTGGAATTCAAATATTTCCACATTATAATAATTCAGAAAGACAATTCATGAAAATCAGGTATAGTATTATAACAATGCGTAGATTTGGTACGTACACGTGTTCACAGCACGGTTATTGATGTTTGCGTAGTAATGACAGTATTGTGTGTGCTTCAACATTTCAATCAATATTATCATCATAAATGGAGGCAAAATCGAATGGAAACGTAGAATTTGAAAATAGATAGACGAAGTTATGAAGAATATTGTCCAGAGAAAATAGTAGAGGTGATCATGAGAGAGACATGAATTCGAGATTTCATTATAGCAAAAGATTTAATTCAATTCTAATGATCGTCAAGATATTTCATACAGTAAAAATTTTGAATTCACCAAATGCAAAAATGCAGCAATATTATAAATTTTATCTTCTTACTGATAGCCATTTTGAATCGCAAGCGAGAATCCGGGGGAGAATGTTTGCGTCCAATCAATCACAATTGAGTGACATTAATTTTACATTATGTATGTTCATTCGATCCTATTTAGGTTTTAAGTTAAGAAGATATAAGATGAAAGAACAATAAGAAGAAAGAAAACCTCGATAAGCTGAGTCGTCTGGGAATTCGTTAATGATAAACGGGGAAAAAAGTACTATATTGAGTGAATCTAAACGGCGTGAATAGAGTATACAGAGCTAAGTGTTCAATCTTTTCTGATTTTCAACTTTTTTGTTCTCTCTTTATTTTTTGTAAGCACCTTTCCGTACTTACCACTCACTCATGCGTCGCCAACACGTTCCTTGTGAGAAATTAAAAACAAAAAAAGTAGGCAATGCTCACACGGACCGTGGAAATCGACCATGGAGTATTCTGTTTCATTGCTTATTTTCTTTTTCATTCATTATAAAAATTTCTACACCGTGGTTGAAATCCAGGAGCCGATTGTACATGCCCGTACTTGGCAAATTAAAAATTTCTTCGTTTTTTATTCGACAGACTAACCTGAGGCAACCGAAACCTCCACGCTGCAGCTATGAGTCACGCATTTGAGAGTCTCAAGGGGAGTGCGAAGAGCTTATTTTTTTCATTTTCACTCTCTCCCGCCCTCGCCCTCATTCTCCCTCTTCCTATCATTTCCACCTCTCATTAAATGCGTCCTACAATCGATCGAGAAAGAAAAGAATTATTAAATAAATAAAAAAAAAATATTAACAATTGCTTCAGAATTTAACTGTGGATATAATTGTAATATCAAGACTAAGTGTTACAAAACGGACCAAACGACGCCCGTGAAGCTATAGCGGCAGCGTGAAGCGCCACCTAATTCGTATTAGTATTTTTTCTTTTTTTTTTTCTATCGCGCGTGATATTGTTCTTTTTTTTCACGAGGACACCCTGTAGATTTGGGCCATTAATTTGAGAAAAAACTTCTTGATACGCATTGTTTTTTTTTTCTCGTCGCGTATCAAGAAGTAACTTCAACTAATATGCTGTCGTATTTTACGTGAAATGTGAATAACAATGTTATGAAATTTAAAAAAAAACAAATTTTTTTGCTAACTTCATGTTAACTTCGTGGAAGCTGAACGTCTGACGTTGATGCGTTGATGTGTAGAATCTTGTTTCATCGGTATTTGTTGATGGCCCTTGACATATCTAACATTTTTCCTCTTCATTAATGGTATTGGACACCGCATAACTTGATTGATCTTTTTTTTTGTCATTTTTGTCAGGGCTAGGGGCGAGCCCAGAGCACAAAATGCAATGGTGGATTGGGCCCGTCCGTCGAAGGTGATCATCTGAAGCGTGGATGCATCATTGGTGCCAACATTGGCCCGCCGGGGAATCCCATGGGTGTTGCAAATGCTGGATGCATCGCACCAGGGGGCAGAGCCCCAATCATACCTGCAATTCGACAAATACCAATTAGCATTGTGCTGAGATTATACTTTTTAATTTTTAATTTTTGGCCCCAAGCAACGCAAGTTATATACTTCTCCCATATTACAACAATGTACAATATAAAGGCTTCTTTTTTCATGTACATATTCTTATTTGAATACTTACGTCACACTTATTTCTTATACAATTTTAAAGATAATAATTTATCATTTATGCAAACTCAATCATAAACCGATTTTCCGGTCAATCAATCATTCATTCCACTGGTTTTAACATTATGATTATTCATTATTTGCATGAAGTTTTTTTTTCATCGATTAATTTCAGTTATAATTTTAATTGATTGCTGTGAGGCGGGATGAGTCCTCAGGTGACAGCCGCGATCGCATTTCATTTATTGATTATACCAAATCCAAACCTGACGCCTCATTCTTTCACCCTCCAAACACCAAATGTAGAGGTATCAATGGATTTGTTTCTCATCTAACACAGAACTCAAAAATCAATTACTCCTGGTCACCGCACACTGATTGTAATTATTCAGAAATAGTTCGGAATGAAATTTTTTACAAATGTATTAAATATCAGAAAGTTTTCGTTTGTTCATTGTAAAGGTAACGAATCAAACATGATGTATCAAGTTTCTCACTTACATTATCTACTCAACGTCATGGTCAATCAAAGCATAATTTCGTTTCGAACAAAATAAGTAATGAATAAAAAAAAATTATTCTATTTGAGACGTTCAGCATGCATGTGGTGCGACATAAACATTACAATAATCCACAACAGATTGATAGAGAAACGTGCTATCACACCAAAAAATATAATTATTAATGAACAAACTTCTTTTTTCACTTAATCGATTCCGACTCATTGTCTGTCACCCGAATCTCCATAATTCTCATCTTTTTCTTAATTTTCCATTCCTCATCCCGCCCAGCACGTCGGACTATTTCAAATTATAGGAAAATAATTAGTATAATTTGGATACTGTGAAAAACTCGTTTACTTACTGTCGGTCAGCGCGAATAATCTAAATCATTTTTGTGACACAGAAGCTAATGTTACATACAGTGTGATTATGATACGTTAGATTACATTCGTAATTGCAAATGTATCTTAGATAACGTACCGTACTTTTTTTCTTTTTTTTTCCTTAGTGAATATGTTTTATTCTTCATTCGCTCTCTCACTCTCTCCCTCTCTTCCGCTCTTACATTTTCAGTCTCTTTCTCACGTGCCTGCCACTTTCTTCTTCACACTTCTAATCACACATACACACACAGTGAAATGCAACCCCATCATGTTCTCTATCCGGCCCTTTATCTTCTTTAGCGTTCCTGCTCCGTATCTATTCGTATTAAATATATCGTGTGACTACAGTCAGTAAGTTGTATGCATCAATGACTTTATTATTACGACCAATCATGTCAATGTTTTAGTTCGTAGATAATATTGGAAATTCTAATGCGTTATTATTCTTCGGTTGATCCAATTAGTGGATTTGTTTCATCCATAGCGCGATAACATTCCTATGATTTTCTAAATTTATCGTAGATCAAGACGAAAAAAAACATTTTTCATGTGTCTTTCTGTCGTTTTTCATGGCGAGAGAATGAAAATTGTAACTAATTAATCCGAGGTTTGAAATTTGTATTTTCATCTGTCTAAACTTCAATCAAATAGGAAAGCAACGTTGGAGCAGGGCATGTAAAGATGATAGTTAGGGCATTCCCACGCGTACTATCAAAACACACAACTCATGTGGATTGTTTTAGATGACAACCCAAAGGACTGTTATCATTATGATGAATAAGGAAGAAAATGAAAGAAAGCAAAATAGACAACTGTATACTGTTTACTTCATAACGATTGGTTCCATTAATATGCAATAATTCTCCCATATTTTAATGACTCATGTTTCTTTGGTTACCCGTGCTCATCATATCAAACGATAGTAAAAAAAAGCGTTCATCTACTATATAGTTTTCAAACACAACACCAGGATTCCAAGCTAAAGAAAAAAAAATATTGATAGATAGTATATGATATTTGTGTCAGAAAAAACGCGGACAGTGGGAAAAAAAAAGATGTGATAAAACATTGTAGTAATTATCAACGATTATACCCAGGTAAAATGAGAAAAGAAATGAATAAATGGAAAATAACAGTGGACAAAAATAGCAAGTAAAAAAGCTAAACATAACGTAAGAATTCCAAACGGAAGACGAATTAGCAAACAAAAAGAGTGCGTATGATTAAATGTCGAATCGAGTGGCCATGCGCTGTCTCTTTTCTCTCAATGAAACATTATTCTATTATTCGATATACATTAATCAATATTCAATGAGACCGCTCGACTCACTTCTTCTCCCTTCAATAATATATAAAGTGAGTGACGACAAGAGAAAGGAAATCAAATGCAACTGGTGAGATTGAATCAGTACGATGATTGAATGAAGATGTAATAATAGTAATGAATTGTAAATAACAATATGAGATATAATAGGCCACGTCACCTCATGCTATTTGCTAAGGACCAACCTTGTTGAACTTCAGAATAAAACACGTTTTTAGTAACCAGAGTAGCTTCGTTCAACACTCACCAAGGAGTGACTGGGCGGCCTGCAAACGCACCGTTAAAACGTCAAAACAAAAAGTATGACAGATACAAGCTTCCTTCGTCATTAAAAAATTTTTTATAAGTGCCATTCCGAATTCGAAAATTGTACATTTCGCTCATATACATGAGAAACATCGAATTCGCCAAGAATATCAAGTTATAATATTTTCTAGTTTAATTCCAATTTTTGTGAGGTTTATTTGAAATGCGGTAAATGCCCCCACTCATATACTCATTCATGCTATCACGTTTTCTCTCTTTTCACCCTCACATTTATACTTTCATTGTTGCAATTTTACTCATGATAAGGTACATAACGTGATTTACATACTATTTTGTAATCAACGAATGATACTGCATTGATATTCAATGCAAATGTACGAAAGAAATCGAATTTTTTCATTTAAATTCCAAGAAGAAAATAGAACGGATTCGATTTGATGATGTTAGAAATAATTCTGCAACGTGTTGGAAAAACAAAAATAAATTCCAATACAATAACTGAATGAACCGAACCAATGACATCAAATTTTATCAGTATGACTTCAGATTTAAACATGCACACACTCGCAATCAATGATCATACGTGGAGAGTGACATTATCTTGTTTCACAAATTCTCCGAAATTATTTTTTATGTGACAATTACATGAGGGAGACTTACCTGGTGGTAGGCCCATGGGGGGCGGTCGCATCATGTTACCTCCATGAATAAGAGCAGGTGCTGCGAGTGTCATTGTTGGTCGCATCAACGGTGCCATAAGCGCAACAGACGATACTGGTATTGCAGCTGATGCTGGCATCATCATTGCTTGCGGCGGTCTTTGAAAACGCTGTTGTTGCTGAAGTGCACTTAAAGCTGCTTGTTGGCGTTGTTGTTGATCCTGAAATGCAGCGGCCGCACTTACGGCTGCCGCGGCCTGTTGATGATGCTGCTGTGCTGCTTGTTGTTGTTGCTGCTGCTGTTGCTGTTGTTGCTGCTGCTGCTGTTGTTGCTGTTGTTGCTGCTGCTGTTGTTGATGTTGTTGATGTTGTTGATGTTGTTGATGTTGTTGATGTTGTTGATGTTGATGTTGTTGATGCTGCTGATGCATGGCATTTGCTTGTTGCGATGCTGCATCGACATTGCGATTCGTATCATCGTTTTGACGGCGCTGATACTTTGGTAATCGTGCCCGAATTTCCTCCTATAATTAAAAATATACATTCATCAATGAGTTGCTACTCGAATGAATCCTAAGAAAAAATATTTTCCACGCAATAATGAATTGTAATTCAAACTCACAAGACTAAGATCTTCAGGTGGATGTATAATTTTGCTTGCTGCGCCCGTTGTGGCAATTAAATTTACTTTTTGATCAACACCGGACGTGTTATTTAATGCTCCACTATCATTACTACCACCATATGCTGGAAATGTAGGTTTCACCGGACCTATTGATCCGCCAGCTATAGACGTGATGGGTTTAAAGTCCGTACCCAATGGCGTTGAATTTGAGGTCGAGGTCGCTGCAGTAGATACTACCGCGGGGAAAAGCGGCCTCGATGGTACTGACGAACCAGACACTGGGGGCTGCATGCTTGGCGGCAATCCCGGCATACCCGGCATCATACTGCAATAAAAGAACAAGAGGTTATTTATGTAAATCGACACGATCATCTCTGTGACCACTAGAAGTTTTACATTAATCAATTCAGGTCCTTGTGTAGAAAAGTACTCTTAGTAATTTACACTGACTAGAAACTGCATTTAGTTGCCTCGAATTGTATCATGAGGTGTCGAACTATTACTTATATCTGAGTTGTGAATACATTCAACAGTACATCTCATTTTGAAATAGAAGAAACTTATTCCCTTCAAGGGTCAAGGATGCTTCACTTGTAACTCCGTTTTCCTTAGTGATTCATCGAGGCAAAAATTAAATCAACGTCGCTACATCTTGCAAGTTCATAATCATCCAATCTATATCATACTAATCATTATTGACTTCTTCTCTAGCATAAGTATAACTATTACCCTTGCATGAATGGCGGGCCTACATGCCCTAATGGTCCCATCATATGATGCATTGGTGGTGGATATTGACCCATCTGCGGCATCCCCGGATGTCCTTGCATTCCTTGCATCATACCAGGCATCATAGCTTGTCCTGTAGACATTGCACCAGGTGCCGAACCTAATAAACCTTCAGGTTTTTGTTTTTTCTGTGCTGGCTCATCTTCACCGGAACTTGGAGATCCTGGTCTACCACCATTTCTTAATCTCTCGTGCTCTTTTGCATCGTTTGGTGGAATACCTTCCATTCCATAGATTTCTATTTCTATATTGCTACGATTTGGCAACGAATTAGGTACTTTATCGATTGCTTCTTTGTGCACCTGACAGAAAATAAGTTGTTAATTATCTGTCACATTGAATTCACAACTGACAGCCGCAGATCATTCATAAAATGTATCAAATATCCACAAATCATTACCTGCATACAATGTATACTCAATCCTGGTCCTGTATATAATTTTTTGTGACAAATATGGCATTTAAAATGTTTTGCCTTTTGATGTTGAATTAAAATTTTCTCATCATCAAATTCTCGATTGCAATACCTGATATTTGAAATTAAGGTGGAACAAAATTCACATATTCACCATTCTATTCGTGCAATAATTCTTCATCTAGAGAATCATAACAAATCAATAAATCGAATCGAAAAAAAATTTTGACAATTGACTAAGCTCGTCCGATTGCCCGATTTTTACTTGACGATTTATAAAGCTTCAGAAACGACAAAGTATGTGTACAATATTGCCCGTGATTTATCACGAAATCAAATATTTACATGAAATATTCGTAATACTTCCAGATATGACTAAATATTTCATGTATAGAAGAATGTAATTTTTTTTTCACCGTGTTTCTTTTTTGGTTATGAAATGGCAAACATCTACGCATGAACAAGACATAAAAAAATGCAGTTACGTAAATTCAGACTACTACAATAAATGATAAATTAAATGGAAAAGGATACCAGCACCACGGCCTTGATTGCTTCTTCTTTTTCCGACCCATTGCGTTTCACGTTCAACTTTAATTATAATAAACTAGTTATTATTTGACAGAATTATTGAATAAATTAGTTATATATAGATAAATTACAAACGGCAACCCAAAGATTTCGGGGTATGTACACACTCTCACCAATACGGCGTAAGCCGTAATAGTGAAACACAAAATGGCGCTCAAGATGTTTCCGCGAAGTGCCGGAAATACTTGAGCGCCATCTATTAATACTAATAGCATTCAATAAAGCGCTCATTCAGCTCGATAACATTACTTTGCGGTTGTTGGAGTCTGCACAAGTATTGTGAGATGACACCACTGAACTTTTCTATGTTATATCAATGGTACAAGAGTTACGAGAGAGATAGAACCATAGAAATTTTCATGGATATGAGAGAGAAAAAAGCTTTTTATATCAATGTGAATAGTTTCGACTTTGAATTCAATATTTTTGAATTATTTGAGTGAATGATGATTTCATATTTACTACGAGAAAGCAAAGGAAAACGAATTAGAATTTGTTATAACGATCAATTTTGATTAATTTTTCAACATTTCATGTTAAACGAGATTGCTGCATCTGATTGCAGGAAGTTTCCTTAGATTTGAATGGATTAATTGAAATTTAACTTATCGTATTGTGGGATAAATTTATGATTATGGATAAGGCGTAAGAGAATTGTCGTCTCTTCGGTGATTTGGATTTGGAATTTTTACCTCGACTGTAGTTTGATGTTGGAGCGCATAGAATTTATCCAATTCAGCAGATTTGATTTTAGAATTTTATTTTGTTTTGATGGTGTGGAAATCCACACTGTAGTGGTTGCATACTTGAAGTGTTTTTTCACTCCATTCATAGAGTTATCCATGTACCACTCGCTTGTTTCACTTGAACAGTCCGTCTAGGACAATTTATTCCTCTCCGCGATCGAATGAAATTAACAAACAGAATATTTTGTAAATTAATCCATAATAAGTTTCTATTTTGTTCTTGAAAAAGCAAAGTCTATTTTTTTCCTGAGCACAAATCCAAAATACCATAATAAATTACGTAAAGGCAAGTGATGAAAGTCGAATATCCAATTGGGAGCAAAACTCTCATGAGAATTCAACCAAAAAAAAAAAAAGCAGCATCATTTTTCTGTTGTCTCAGAATATCGCATGATCCCCATTCAATCTGTCCATCGACATATTCATAACCAAATTTTCATCACTATTTTAATACTGATGACAGTGAGAACTGTACCAACATTAATTTTCACATTGAGAATTACAAACGTAGTTAATTGAACTTCCTTTTTCTAGCTTGATTCAAGCCTTCGTATCAAAGGAATATCACTCTCCGAGTCACTGTTGCAGTCTTGTTTCTCTAAAGTTTCATCATCTTCATCGTCATCATCCGATGATGCTTGATGTTCCTCTTTGATGGTAACTTTCGAGAAACATGGCTCCGTAACGGACTGAACTTTTCGTCGTTTCGTCGATCTTTTTATAACTGTCTTTGGAATATATTTTTCCGCACGCGGCTTCACTCGACGAATATCGAAATCTTGATCGATTTTCGTGATTGTCTGTAATCTCTGTTCTTCAGATGTAACATATAGATCATCAGGTTGATGATAGCTATTATGCACATCATATGCTTTCTTACTGCAGAATAGTGCAGCACACATTGTACACTTGATCAAATCCTCGGGAACAGATTCTCTCTCTTCCTGCGTATGGACTTTCTCCAAATGCTGTTGCAGATTGAATTTTACAACATATTCAACACCGCATAAATGACAATAATACACACTGAGAGCATCATTCATAGAGTTCACTTTGATTTTATTGCTCGGTGGTGGTGTGGCTATTGGCTGAAATATATGTACCATTCTGTAAACAATAAAATTCCGATTCAACATCTCACAAAGTGCATTATATGATCGTGAAGTTCAATGAGTACCAACACTGTATGCATGTACAAATATCATTACCTTTTATGGATGGATTTGTAATGATAATTTAACGCTTTACAATTATAGAATGTTATATTACATTCTTCACAATTTTTGTGGTCTTCTGTCTTGGTACTTTCAGCTGGATCATGCGTTGTCATATGAGAATCTCTATGGGTCTGTAAAACCAAAATAACTAAATAATCATGAACTTTCAAACAACAGCAAACATAATTCAATTTGATTCTAACATTTATCATAAATATCAAACCTCTAACGGGAATTGCATGCCGCAATAATTGCAGTAAAATTTAGTTGGTGAGTTGGGATGCATCTTGAATCTATGTCGTATTGTTGCAGTAATAGTTTCAAAATTTCTTCCACAAATATCACATCTTGCATCGGACTTCGCAGTAGGTTTAACAGTTCCCTGCGGTTTACCACGTCCATCAATCTCTTTATTCGCATGTTTCCTGTCAAATGGGAATACAAAATTCAGTAACCCAGTAAAATCCTCAATGATTTTCAAATGTTCTAGGGAAGGAACATATGACACAGTCAATTGACTACATACCTAAAATGCTGTTGCAAAGCTTCTTTACTTTCCAACTCTGCCTCACACAAAACACATTTGTGCTCCACTTTGTTCGATTTTTTTGATGGACCCTGAAAGTCCGACTCGACCCAAACTTGACAAAACATTCTGATGTTCACATAAATATATAATGCATTGACGCGTCCTCGTCAACGCTTTGATGTCAAACAAATTACTTAAATTTAATAAGCATCTGGAATATCCTCCATAATTCAGTATTTCCTCATTCAATTATGACATATTATGTGAACTGAACACTGAAAAATACGATGATAATATCGAGCTGTTGATAATCACCATTACAATAAATAAAGGACTCAAATGTAATCCAATGAAAATCAATTTTCAGCCATTTTAATATCGAATGCGCGCCATCTATTGGCAATGTGTAATCAGGGATTGAAGTGCCGCCACAATTTGTAGTCGTGTTCATGTACACTTAAATAATCATTAGAAAAAAATCACAGAGGGCCGTACTAAATAATTCTCTTCAAAATATAAACAATATTCAAATACAATATTTTGAATGATAATTTTATCTCATGAAATTAAGTTAATTTCATTTGAATATATCACATTTTTGGAAATTATTCATTTTCTCCCGTTTTTTTTTTACATTATCTCATCCCAAGCCTCATTTTGCAGCTAGGTCCCTTTTTCTATTATTTTTCTGGGACCCTCCCAAGGTTTCAGTGCCCAATATCTACATGTAGCTTATTACCCTAATTAGGAAAAACCATTTAGAAGGATTCATTTTATAGTTAAAGCCCAATAACAGTAGCATTTGAAGTTCTAACAGCATTTAAAAGCTATCAAAAAGAATTCATTTCAAACTATTTTGGATGCCACTTTGTAAGTAGAGTAAGGACTTGAATTCCACTTTCGTTTTATATCAATGTTTCATTCGTCTTTCAGTAATGAAGAATATTAAGAAAGCTACATTCTTTTTTCTTTGATGTTATGTATATTATATTCACGTATGACTGCATGGGACTCAATCCTATACAGAAATCTTCCACAGTAGCTACTGCTCAACATGCAATTACTTCTATATACTTAGCATAAGTTTCAATCAGTTTATAATCATTAATTCCATTTTCCATGGATATATACTCGCATGTATATGATTTCTCTCTGTGATCAAGATTTAAATGTTGTCAAGATCACTGCCAATGGAATTTACGAAGAAAACATCTGGGCATATGATTTTTTCTGGAACTCGTCTTTTTGCTTCATAGCAATTGATAAGGTTTGAAGTTCCTTGTCAACAATTGCGCGTAAACTTGGGTCCAATTCAACAGCCTTCTTGAGATCTCGACTAGCTTCCATCTCATTCCACGCTCCAATATGAGCTTTGCCTCGACGGTAAAGGGCTTTTACATTATCTTCAACAACAGTGTCGTATTGAATACATATGGAAATTCATTGATTCTGATGTGTGAGTTCAAATATTACCTGGTTCAATCTCCAACACTGATGTGCAATGTTCAATAACAGCATAATATTCTTTGTTTAATAATTTACATTGGGAATAATTGAGAAGTAGAGGGATTTTCATTTCATTTAGTCGTAACCATTCTTCATCTCGTGGCTTCTCCCTGTAAACATAATTTCATGTACATAAATTATAGTTGAATGATCTATAATAACATGAATGGCGCCCAATGTAAAGACTCACGCAAGCATAAGTTGCTCAAGAACTCCTATCGCACTAGCATACGTATCCGAAGCTGCCTTGTAATCCTTCTCCTTGAATAGCTTATTTCCCTTTTCTCGAAGTATTGGAATATTCTTGAGTTTTTCATCTTCCGTCATTTGCCATGATTCTTTCTCATATTCATTTGGATGAATAACTTCGAGTAATTCTAAAAGACCAAACTGTCAATTCACGATTTCATTGAAACACCTATTCAATCAAGCTTAATGGAGAAGTCAATTCTCATCTTACTTCACTACAGAGCATTTTCGGAGTGCAATGCGATCAAACCTGACCAGATCAAACTTCCGAAGAATTGAAAACTCATTAAACCTGGTTGCATCTCATTGAGACAATTCAGATTCAATCAATTAATGGGATACGAAACGAATTAATCTAATATTAACCAATTGTGAATTCTAGAGGTTGTGGAGTCTTGAGCAGTTCATTCAAATCAGGATATCCAACCCCTTCATTCTGCAGAGTAACTCCACAACAGTGACGTCTTGGTTTCTCAGACTTGGGCTTATTAGCCTCCCTCAAAGTTTTAGACACAAATGGGTATGTTGAAACTAGCTATGACAAAGAAAAAAAAAAAAGACAGATATTAATCCATCATTAATTACACAAGTTTGTGATCGATTGGGAAAGAAAAGAAAAAATACCTACACTTTTATCCACAATGAATTGGCTCACTTCATTCACAGCCATTTGTTGCACGATTACTTCCCATACCTCTAATTTAAATTTTTTCCCCAATACCAATTCCATCGGTTGCCCCAGTTTCCTACTGTCATCGATAACAGTCCTCTCATCATCACATTTGCGTGTTGTGAAGTGGAATATAACCTGTTTCTCAAATTGATTTGATGAGTAAAATGAAGAATTTAAAACTAATATATGTATCTAATATACCTTGGTACCAGGAGAAAATTCAACAACTTTTGTTCCGGCATAGAGAGTTTTTTTCTCAATCGCATTGCGACGCTCTTCTGTCATTTTTACAACAATGTTATGTGTCTATTGCATTATTATTGAGTGTCAATCTTATCGAAGTATTTACTTGTCTCAACCTAACATTTTTATACGTCATCAAATATATATATATATATATATAGCAAATACAGTAATTTACCATGTTGATCAAACAGGTTGCGTCATGACTCCTCTGTTCGGGGGAAAAATGTTCTGCAAAATGGTTCAGAAACATTAAAGAAACGGAGGATGAAAATTGTGGGTGAAGCATTTAAGATGTACATTGCTGGGCTTATAACGAGCCATTTCACGTATTTTTAATGGGCACATCACAGACATTGAATACATCAGTAATTACACATCCCTGGAGGCAGAGCATTCACCCGAATGCATTTTTCTTGAAATATTGATGATAATATATCATCAGTCGGTACATTATTTGTTGTATTCTTGTGATTTCTAATGAGATATGATAAAGTGAATCACGTTGTTATCTTTGAAAACGTGTAAAAAAAAGTGCTATGAATAATTGATGCAATGTTTCGAAAAATATTGTCATACAACTGATATGACTATTGGTCACTCACACTCAGGTAAGTTGCACATCTTCTTCAACGATTTCTATTCTCTACGAGTTCATATCGACAGCTTTTAGATTGGTGATTGTGCTATTGAATGAACATATATTTATTTCGTTACTTTCAGATAGATCCGTGTAGTGATTTAACGTAATATCAGATTTACATGAAATCAATCAAGGAAGTAGACGGAATAATGAGTTGTGCAAGCGTTGAATCTACTGAACCACAGGAAAATGATGTGGCAAAAATAGGTATTGCATTCATAATTAAGGAGAATGGCATCGTTTCTTATTCATACCGAATGCATATTGATAAATATGGTTGATTTTAGAACCAGAAGAAATTCAAATCCCCGTGCCTTGGGGACACATCAGCGGTACGTATTCGCATAGTCTTTTCTTACCAACTTTCCATCAATTTTCTTTATGCTACCAATGAGAATATACTTATTGTGGGAAAGTGTTTGTGATAAATTTAGGTAAATGGTGGGGTTCCAAAGATGATCAACCAATCCTGGCATTACATGGGTGGCAAGATAACGCTGGCACTTACGATACACTAGCCCCAATTCTTGCACAAAAATTCGCGATACTTAGTATTGATCTTTCTGGTCATGGTCACTCATCCCACTTGAATGATGGAACATTCTACTATGTATTTTGGGACGGAATGATTCTTGTTCGTAGAATTGTCAAGCATTATAAATGGGATAAGGTTAGCTAAAAATTTGAAGAAAAAAAGTATTTTATGGGAGAAGAAAAAATAATATGTGCAATTTTTCACCTGTTTACAACAATAAGAGTGCAGAAGTGGATTTTTTTATCGTTGTGTTATCTCTATGTTTAATGGCATTCACTGAATGATACATTAGCGCAGAATGGTTATGGGTTCCTGTTTATTTGCCCTAATACTGTATTTTCTCATAGAGGTTTATTGCAGGAATATTATATAATGAATTATAGAGTTTTTGTAAATAATCAATTTTCAAACTCATAGGAAAATGGTGGGGGCCGAAAAACGTGCAACCAATTTTAACATTGCACGGGCGACAAGACAATGCAGGAAGTTTTGATCGCCTCGTGCCAATGTTATGCAAACAAATGGCTTTTCTCTGTTTGGATCTGCCTGGTCATGGTTTTTCCTCTCATTTTCCTAACGGACAATACTACTTTGTATACTGGGATGGCGTAATGATGCTACGAAGAGTTGCCAATCATTTCCATTGGAGCAAGGTGAATGGATTTTTGTTTTCGTCAACCAGTTATGCACGAATGCACAAATATCACTCGGAAATTGTGATACTTTATTGGGATATAAAAAAAAACACAAAACTGGAACCCATAACCATGGGGCACTGCACCATACACTTCTCATTGCTCGTTATAACTTCACGTTAATCTATGGTATCGATAGAATTGGTAAAAAACTCTCAATTCATTCTTTTCATACGAATTTAACATTATGAGTGTGACTGTTCACTAGATCAGAATCCTTGGACACTCTCTAGGCGGAGCAATCGGATTCCTTTATGCTGCGTCGTATCCTGACGAGGTAGATGCTTTAATTTGCCTTGATATTGCCAGTCCGACAGTGAAAAATGTCGAAAAAACCGTGGCCAGTACTGGAGACTGCATTGACAGATATCTCAAGTACGAGAAGCTCACACTTGACTCGGTTCCATGCTACGATTACAAGGAGATGATTGATATTGTCATGGATGCATATGCAGGTGCAATAACCCGTGACAGTGCTGAAATTTTAATGCGTCGAGGAATGCAACCCGCTCCAACACCTGGGAAACATTATTTTTCGCGGGATCCGAGATTAAAGGTAGTTTAGAGACAAAGCCCCAACACATGGCAATGTTAAAGAAACCAATTGAACTTAACGTATTAACGACTTCTTCATGATTTCTAGGTATCCCTCCTGGGTATGCTCTCGATGGATTTAACAACTACATTCGCAAAGCAAATCAAGTGCAGCTACCTGAATATAAGGGCAGTACCTGGTCTCAAATTCGATCATCCCGAACATTATCAAGAAGTTCTGGACATAATAAAAACAACAGCAAAACGATTTGAATATCATGAGGTAGAGGGCACTCATCATGTCCACTTGAACGAACCAGAAAAGATCGCACCTATTATTGAAAAATTCCTTCGATTATAATGGAGAAATGATGGCGTCAGACATTTTTCTTGTCCGATGCATAGTTCAATTTTTTTAATTGATTTTTTTAGGGTCAATGGGATTTATCGATTAAGAATGATAAAAATAATCTTCTGTATAGATAATGATTCTTGTAATTCAAACCAAGCTGAAAAGTATTTCAAGCTAAAGTCGCTACACTGTCAATTATTCACGATTTAGTTATTAATAAATTGAATTGAAATGTTTTGCGACGTAGGCAAATAAATATGACAATTATTCCAATAACAGCGCTGTTTTTTTATTTATTCAAGGTGAATATTACATATTGCTTATCTGCATGCACTGAAGAAGCGACTGATAGACCGTGAGCACCAATAAAGACCATACTAAAATATAAAATGTGACTAATGTCGCTACAGCATGTTGATTGTCTATGAGTTATGCAATTGGTTTCGAAGAGTGCGGCCTAGAAACCGTTGATATTCCTATCGTCTACATTTAATTACTTCATAAAAATTGTCCAGCAACATTCTGCACCACATGAGTAACAAACTAATATGATATTTAATTTTCAAATAATAGAAATAGAATGATTAAAATTCAATTGGAAATTCAGTTGAATGTTTGTACAGATGAGTTAAAAAAGGGACTTGAAATTCGGCATATATTTAATCAGCTGTGATCTCGCTGCCACAGAAAAGTTGCCCATGTACGCTAGATATTTACCACGAGCTTTCGATTTAGTTATCGCTACATTGCTTCATAGACCGACGTTAGTAGACCTTGGAAAACTTATTGCCTCGGGCATAATATCTAGTGATAGAATGGTAATGGCGTTTTTTCGAATGATAGACTTCGCATTCGTCTTATCGAAATCCGTTTCAACGTGGCGTTAGTATCATCAAGACACGTAGGTGAAGAAAAAATCGTGAGTCGGAAGTAATATAACTGAGCAAAATAGGCATTCAACCGGTATAACCATTGGAACACTTGCAAAGAACGCAAGCTATATTGCATTTATCCACTGGTCATTACGAAGAAAATGCTCTACATTCTTGGTGGGTTTTTTCTCGAATAAATCATTTAAACAAGTGCCTGAAAATGTGATTAATCTGATTCATCGATCCGGACGCGCAACAAACTTGATATTCAATAGTTTGTTCGTTCGGCTCGAGTTATCGGGTTAATCAATTCATAAGTGCAAATGATAATCATATGTTCTCTACAAACTGGCGGTATATCGCAACACGTTCTGCGAGTTCGTGATCCGTTGGCGTGAAAGAGGTAAGTGTTCTCCAGCGCGCCCTCGATAATTCCAGATCCTAATGTTAGATTAGAAATTAATAAAAAAAATATATCAAACAGAAATTGTGTCCAATCCATTATTTCGTTTCAATCTCACGTTATTGTTAAATACCACATAATAGTCTTTTATTTTACCGTTAGAAGTTGCTGATTTCGTTCGATTGCGAAGTCATTTTCCACGTACAATCGTCTTTTTTCCTCTCGTATTTTCTCGAAATATGAACATGACTCCATTTTTTTTCTTTGGGCCTCACTGTAATACAAAACATGAGAATTCTAAATTCCTTCTACAATCGTAATCACTATCTCAATACCATTCGTGTATTTTGGCGTCTATTTTTTTCTCTTCCTCCAAATATTTCGCAAGAACTTCTTGAATTTGTTCACTTTGTGACCGTATTTCCATTTTCGTGCAACTGAACGTACAATGATGACATAAGGGAACTGGCAGGTGTATAATGGCGTGATGACCGTCGTCGCGTTGGAAACCCTATCGATTTTTTTCTTGATTATGTATGAATTTAGACATGAGTGAGAAAACAATGATATACAACATTTTAGGATAATATCTAGGATATTTCGATTTTAATTTAATATGAAACAGAGCCGCGGACGATTCACATAATATTTATAATACATTTGTCGGTTCAAAAAAATGGAGCATCCAGCACACACTCCCTTGTCCTCACGTCTCTATCGCCGGCGATTTCGGCTGAAAAGAGAAAAATTTGTTATATTTTTCGACTACACAGCAGACAATGGCGGAAAAGAGTTGCTCCACCTAATCCACTTGATCTTACCATAATATAAATATGTGTAGGCAACCTTCTTTCTAGGACTTCAGCCAATTTACTTTTGTTTAATTTGTCTTCTTCATCTAAAAATGAATTTTTCACAATCACCATTCCGAAAGTATTTGTCGTGTAATTATATAAACTAATGTATATAATATGAAGTATTACCAAGAGGCACAGACAAGGAAAGGGTAGGCAATGCAACAAATCCCGCGACCAAAGGTCGTAATATCCATTCGACTTTCTTTTCATTTTTTGGTCTCACACAAATATCAATCTGTTTTTGACCAGCAAACATAAATGCATCGTTTGCTTCCATGGTAAGTCTCAAAGTGAAAAGATAATCTGAATAATTCTTGATGAAATAGGAGACACAAAAAGGTGTTCGCACCCAACCATGTGCAGGAATTTTCGCTTCCAAACCAACAACTGAGTCTTCCACCCATAGAGGCGATAGGGTAACACTCGTGCTTGTCTCAATTCCATTATTATCCTCATTTACCCTTTTCCATCGTATAGTATAAACACCTGTGGATGTTGGCTGTTCACTTCCAGCTTTCGGTGTCACGCAATAAACATCTGTTCCAGATTCACCATCGCACATTACGGTTCCCTTCAACAAATTTTCTTGTGGTCGAACATTATTCCAAGCTATCGAGTTGCCCAGCTCAATTGACGTATCCAGAATCTCTATAGGCCATGATGATGTACAAACGATATGAGGCATGAGGATAAATGGTTCGTTTACGAAAGCTTTACTCAATGGCTCAAACATCTGCGTGTAGAATTGTGTCATTACATCAAATGGTTTGACAACTGATAATGGATATGGAAATTCCTTTGTACGTTTCACTTGATCTGTCGTAGTGTATTCCACTTTAATGAGAAAACTTCGTTCACCAATCTGATGTGATCTCACATAAACAATTTGATCAGTCATAACATCTTTATCCACCCGATTGATCTCAATAGATATTGAATTTTGTTTATCAGTCATTGTCAAACTTATTTCACTGGCAGGATCAGTTGTGTTATCAGTGATAATTTGTTTCACTTGCAGCAAGATATGACTAATATTTTCACTGGATTTCATGGAAATTTTGATGGGCAACCATTCACTCAACAATGCTGGAGATCGCGCATCTGCAATGACATTCAAGCTTGATTCTTCTTGCTTGATTTCTGCTGTGACTCTAGGTCTTATGGAGTCAAAATGTCCACCTCGAAGCTGCTGGATTTCAGGATAAAATCGATCTGAAAGCATCAAGTCACTGCTGTTTGCCGAGAATCTCATGACAATACAACAATCGCCCTCATTACCGAGGTACAGTGATACTGCGCTTATCTGTATTTCACTGCCATCAGATTGCTGAGGTGCTGGAAATTCACAGACAAACCTTTTGAATTGTTTACCCAAAAACTTGAAATCCGTCGGTGCTGTATTAACTACCGCAAACTCTGAATTACAACCAGACATGCCAACACTAACGAAAATCTTTGAAAATTCAATTTCATCCTCGTACAAATTTCTAACATATATTTCGATTATTACTGGATGACCCACAATGTATTTAGATGCTGAAAATCTCGTTTTGACATTTATAAATGATGACATATTGGTGTCGTCAATGAGAAAAGCAAATGTATCAGAACGATTAAGTTCAGACGACCAGTTTTGAATTGCCAATGCTCTTGCATCATCCGGTAGGTCAGGCTCTGGTACAGGAGCACGTCTTTGTAAAATATTTACAATATTCGAATATGTAATTGCACGATATTCTTTTGAAAATGTCGTGAATGGCCCGAGAGCCTCTATGGCTAACGTAATGTAATCCTGAACGCTCGTAGACAAAAAGGCAGCACGTAAAGCATTTTTCAATATGTCTGTGAGTAATACAGGCCAACGTTCACTCCGATACTCCCACAACATATGCATCAATAACGTTAATACTTTGCCATAATCACGTGCATTATAGTACTCAGCAGCCATCTGAACAACTAACAATCGTCGCATTCGTGGACATCGATAAATTTTGAATTGCGATATTGCATTCCCCAACAATCCAATGACAATCACTGAATGGTTAACGGTCGATTCACGATATTTCAATGCTTGGATACCTACAATCTCACGAGCCAAATCAGCAGGTTCAGCGCATTGTTTTCCCGGTCTCCATGGCCGCTGTCCATAAAATTCAAGTTTCGTCTCATCCGCCAATAAATCAGCAAAGACTGCAGGCTCCTGGATATTCTGGCATAGCTCTTTGCTCGATGTTTGTCTCAACCCAGCGTGTTGTGCCGCAAGCTGAAAATAATATCCAGGATGTTGTGTCTGTACTGGCGGTAAACCTTGCCTAATTGCTTCATCAAATAATTCGGCAAACATCGAATATTGATTTGACATCCATGCATGGTGCTCGAAAATTATTTCTTCTGGACCAGTGCGAGATCTAAATCTATCCGTGTGTGCACGAAACTGTGAAATAGCATCGCGTGGTTGATTCAAAACAAACATCAAACGACACAATTTGTAATTTATGAAACTTGCAACGGTTTTAACTTCCAGTGTGTTTGTATCAACCATCCGTATCTCCAATAAATTATTATACGCATGCTGATAATGCTTTAATGCCATATTTTTGTCTTGCTTCAATTCATTGAGGAACCCCATTTTAAATTGATGACGAACAAATAGATATTGATGCGCGGTCTTATTCAATTGATCCCGGTGTCCTTTAACGATTCGATACTGATGATGATAAAAATTCTGGGCCAATTCGTAAAACGCACTCTCCAAACGTGATGTATAACCCAATAAATGATCGCCATGCGGCAAAACATACAGCAATTTTGCGGGTAATTCACAAGCAGTGCAAAGTGCAGTTGCTCGTTGGGTTGCAACTGCATCTTCAGAACCTGGCGGTGGTGGTGCACCTTTTTGGATTAACACCACAGCAATTTTCGTGCTCCTTCCCTCTAGTGATGTCCTCAATGACTGCACTTTCGACGCACATTCCATTTTTTTCTCATTCCACATTGGATCACTCCAATCAAGATCATGGAAGTAAACAACGATTGATGGAACTTCATTGAGATATTTATTCATCCAATTACGTTTTAAAATACCCTTGGGAATGTACCATTCATATGAATTCCTTTTAGGCTTTGCTGTTGGAAATTCATGATTAGGAGCAATAAGCTTGAATTGTACTGCAGCACCATCCGTTCGTCTATTATTGCTGAAGGCATCCCAAACTGATCGGTGAACTGTGTTCGATGTATCTAATCCACTTAGTGCGATTAGAGCGTGTGGCTTTGCCACCAATTCTCCTGGTAAATCCGACATTATACACCTGAATTAAGTCAAATATTTGATTATTCAATAAAAAACTCTTTATCAATATTATGACAAATATGACGTTGAATAAATGAGATTTGCAAGTACCTCTATACACTGTGCATAACCTAACCTTATTCAAATACTTATTCCAAATTGTCGTAAGTTATTAAATTCTGCACAGCTTCGTTCCATTTCGTTTGACACATTTTTCAATTCTTTCAACAAAAAAGTTTAGAACTTTACCAAATTGGAATGCGGTTTGACAGAACGGAATGTGAGGTTATGTTCACATTTCGTCTCTGAGTTTTGCGATTAGTGATAAAAATCGATCATTCAAAGTTATATCTGTTGTTATTATTGCGCAGGATCGATATTTTTGGCTATTCGATTGAGCGATTATCGATATTGGTCGAACGGAATTTAATCGAATCATAACTGGTCGCCGTATTAAAATGGTCAGACATGCGCGCCATCAGGCATTGAATCAAAAATTAAAAATAATTATATTATACATTCGATTGTCGATAGAAAATTACGAGATTGTAGAAATTTAAATTGGTATGTCAATGGCTCGATAATTGGGAGACCACGTACATTAGAGAATTTATTCTCGTGTTTGATGGATATTTTGTAATTACTTAAAGTGACTATTTTGGATTCTTTCTCGGCATAATAGTGGTTAGCGCTGATTATGAAATGAATAAACGTGGCGCGGCATATTATAAGATTCAAGTTTGGAATATTTACAATTTTGTGGGATGAAAATTGGGAATAACAGATTTTTTTTATCAAACAGTATTTATTATTCGTTTTTTTCATAATGCCACTTTTAATTTGAGCTCTGAGATCAAATCACAGAACATAAAATTCCTTGAACCAAAAATTTTAATGGGCACATTATCAGCACGGTATCGTTGCCAGTACGACCGAAGTTTCAAAGTATTTACGTCATTCCAATTAATATCCAACACACAATCATTAGAAACTATTTTTATCACTTTCATGCATTAAGTTCACATGCACTGACTTGATAACATTTCCCCAACGGCTCATCGAGGATTTCACAATCGAAATCAGGTATTACTATGTGGAACTAGATTTAGCCGGTTTTCAACAGACTATCTTCGAACAACTTTGACGGCAACGTTACAAATTTCATCAGGAATAAATAATGAGTATTATATTAATATAGAATAATGTAATAAATATAATTTCATTCAATTGAAATTAAAACAAGTGAGTATTATTTTTCAATATTAAAAAATTTTTTGGTGGATCGGTTTACAGTCTCTCACAGGCCTTAGCATTTAATTTCTAAATTTTACATAATACTTGGTCACTAAGCATTCACTATTATATATCGGACGTCGTGAAATTCCTTATATCTAACATTAGCAAAAATAGAAACGATCCCCTCTTTCAAATGATCATTGCTTGGAATTTCCAAGAAATCGTCGAATTGTTTTTCACAACAATAGAAAAAATTACAATAGTTGTACATTTCCAGGAGGTGGAATATTCATTCATGCACATGTATATAAAATTTATCCCCATTCCACGATGCATATGGTTTAATGAGTGGATTGAAAGTTTATCATCCCAAAGCTCAACATGAAGCTTGAACTTGTTCAATAGCTGAAATGAGATTGTCAAGACCTAGGAGGAAACCCTCTTCGTGATTTCCTTGAACCCAAGGGGTTCTGTGAGTCAGTCGTCTTCCATCGGTAACTGGATGTGTCTTTGCAAAATCAATAAGCCATATGCCGACCTTATCTTCGTCATAAATCATAAGGATACTACTACCAATTATCTGTAACAGAATTACGTGGATATTAAAATGCGGACTTTATTTCTCATGCCATATAAAATAATGATTGAAATAATTGTAAACTCACTTCGTGTGTCTGAAAATAATCAGATTGCTCAAATCTTTTTCTCATTTCCCTCAATCGCTCAAGAGCTTTCTCACATGTGTCTTTACGTTTTTCAAAGAATAGTCGCATTGTATCCAAAACTTTATCGTGATCTTTAACTTTTTTTAAATCTGATATCGGTTGTTGACCCGGGAATTTCATTGCTTCAATTCTAAATCCATGACTACGCGTGGAACTTTGTTCTTCCCTAAATTGCATATATCGAAGTTTCGTAACAGCTTTACATTCATGTTCGAAGCTGGTAGGTGCATTCTGGTCTACGGCCATCATTTTTTCATATAAATCAGACCGTGCATTTGTTTTAGACACTTCTGATTCCAAAAATGTCCTTGTACCAAGTTTAATATCAATAACATGAGGATCTTTGAATCCGAATAATAAATCCTGCAGCTCAATAAATGCGTCACCATTGTACACCACTTCACGATAGTACTTTGGCACATATTTGTTTATGAGATCATCTTTGCAGAGCTCCTCGTAAACGAGACGTTCAGTATTTTCGTCACCACCTGCGCGACGTTTCCAGACAGTGCCAGGACCAGCGGGTGCAAAACCATCTGGATGACCAGTTAATTGAAACCAGGCCTCGCGACGATTTTTCAATAGGATATCACTCGCTGGTGCAGTAAGGTCAAGGGCATTCTAAAACAAATAGTGAGGTAAAGTAGAAGTGCATGTGGATAAATTTCCAGACAAATAGCATTCAAGAAGGAACACCAGACCAGTGGGTCGAAAACTCTGTTTGTTCCTATAGAATGTTTATATTCAAAATAGCTGATCGTAGAAACATCAGCTGATGATAAAAAGTTTTGTCATGTAATGAAAGAACGGTCATCTTTAATTTCAGTAAAATCTTCAAAATATTTACCAGAGCCAAATATTTCAGTGAAAGATCTTCTTCAGGCATTGTTGTGTTAGAGAGTATCAACGGAAATTTCTCCAGATTATAAATTAAATTTCTTTTCCGTTTTGTCAAAGATGCAGTGCTCGGTCCAATACCCATTCGGACGCCGTTGCAGTCGGTTGTTCGTTGATTTCTACGCCATTGACGAAAGACATTGACAGCAGAATACGTGCTTTCTGTTACACCCTTATTCGAAATTATTGATTCTTTCTTCAATGACGTGTTTGTCGATGTTGTTTGATGCTTTACTCCTTCCTTATCTCGTCGGCTCTTCGTCGTCTGTAATCAATACAAAACATAAGATGTTGTATATACGAGTCACAGAGTCTATATGAAGCACACATCCTCCATTAGGACGCTAATAAACAAAACATAGAGAATGTAACGAGAAAACAGATGGAACGGCTCTTTGTTAGAAAGCATTTGGAACAATTACAAAAGATATGTCTCAGTTGTTGTATCAATCATCATTAATACAACAACTTCAACGTCATCACATTGAATAATACATGTAGATAAGATATTTCTTTCCTCCTCAGTTCTTAAAAGTCTATGATACTCGAAAATAATTTTTTGTTGATTGAATTTGTTATCTTTATGAATGAAAAAATTTATTTGTCACGTTCTCAGCATGCAAGTTGTTCTCGAAAGGCAATTTTACAATACACGCCATTAATTTTAATTTGAAAAACAAGGTCATGAGTCTCCTCTCAGTCTAACTCCTTTGCCCTCACTTTTTCTCTCTTGCCTACGTCCGAGGCCAGACATATAAATTGTGAATTCGGGATTGAAACGTATCCTTCTCAAACAGATGTGTAGGCGTATGTATGTCAACAATATCCGCTATGATAACGGATACATAGAGGATGTATTCAATGCAACTTAATTGTATTCAAGCATGCGAGAACGACTCTTGTTTAGAATATGAGTATGAGCAACACCAGGCAAATTCTTTCGTTTTATGCAAAACCAAATGTATTAATGACCATGTGTGATATACTAATGGTCGAAGCATTGAATAGCCATAATAATTCCATCATGCATCTTTGAATATGTTCGATCAATGAGATCCATCAGTAATTGTACAACATTCAATGTGCAGATTTATGCTTTCAGCGATGAGATAGCACAGGGATGATTATTTGCTTTATGCATTCTCATCATACGCTCACATGTAACACACTTTGCCATAAATTATCTACAATTCATGATCCGCATAAGAAAATATAAATATAAAAATACTTCTCGATGCACATTTGTTACTTTAATGCCTATGTTGCAGTGTTGGAAAAGACGTTTCCATACTTAAGTTAAGAATGGAGCAAACACGAATGATTTATATGAATGCTTGCATTGAAAAATTGAAGTTTCTAATTTTTACAACTCAACATGAAATATTTTGAGATTATTTGACTTGATATTTGTAGTTGCGAAGCAAGTATATCTCAAGTTATTCAAATCCAGAGACGTTGATTGAAAGATGCAAGAAATGGTAGATAAAAATTAGTGAAGGATTTCAGTCATTATTGAGTTAACAGAAAATATCTTTGTATTCCACAGTCAGAAGAGAGTTCCGTAAAGGAGATTCAATTAAAAATGCATTAAAGCGAACATAGTAAAGAATGATGAAAAAGCGTATTCTTGCAAGAATTGCATGCGAAGCATAGAAATATCCACAGAACATCGCCAATTATAGTCCAGACGTCAGGTCGAAAAAATGGATTAAGCTTACAAAGTTGTGCCGTTCCTATTAAAAAAAAATACTCAGAGTCCTACATTGATAAATATTTGAGATTTCTTTCACGAATTTTATAATAAACTGCTGTTAATTTTTCGCAATTGATTTTAATATTGAAAGTTACGACTAATCAATTGATTCAACGTGAAGAACATGAATGATTCAGTGGGAAATTCAATTTTCAAACGAGATACATCCTACCATTTTCTCACGTCCAATTATAATAACCGTTATATAGTCATGGAGAATAATAAATGGATAACCCCCTGTCCCTTATTGATTTATTTTCGCTACGTGCCTCGCGGTCGTAAACATTCTTCCTATGTCTGACCAATAAAATTCTCGTAATTTCGAATTGGGAAGAAGTAACGCATTCCAACGTCGATTGAAATCGAATTTCTGTTAAAATCACACACAAACCAATATTCTTAAAATCACGCCAAACCAATATTCCGAAAAATTCACAATTATTCATTCAATTGCAATTAATGAATAACGATTACTCATTAATTTTGTATAAGAAAGAGACAATATTCATTCGCTTTTAAAACTATCAGAAATTTGTAATGAATATGACAAGGCCAGCACACTCTGGAAAATTAAATTTTCTACCGACTAAATTGCAATACACACATTGATTATCTGGATATCGCAGAGAACGTAACAAGAGGCACACACACGTTGAAGCGTTGCCAATTATTTTTCCTCTTTTTCATTGCGTGAATATATGTTACATACCTTATTAAAATGATTCTGTAGAAGACGTTCGTATTGATCTACAGCCCTCAAGCACAATCTGGCTCTGAATGCCTCCATCTTAGGTGGCAAAGGTGCATGACACACACTCCCGGACATTATTCTTAATTTCATTCGATGAAATGTTCCTTTGTTTTCGTTTTTTTCCCCCTGGCTTTAGCCCAGTCGGATGAATAGGTCCAACTAACTGACACCCAGTCACATTTCAAAATTCACTATTACTTCAACAATGAATCACTTGACGATTTTATATTAAGTTCACCGAAGATTAATGGCTTCACGTGATATTGACAGCGGTGATGATTGTATGATAACGATTCTGATATTTATCCGAAATATATAGTGAGTAATTGAGATACTATAAATACACAAACACTACCATGGGCAGTTGTTTAGCTCCAACTGAACAAGACGGAATGAGCCAACGTCATTTTATCATAACGAAACACTTGGGCTCGTCAAACATCACCCACTCTCTTTTATATACTCTCCCACTCTTGGATTGCGGTTGGTTGTTCGTATTCAATCCAGGTTATCGTTTAATGTTGGGAAGCAGTCATATATGCTGCTCGTGCGTCAAAAAGCATCCAGACATTTTCAAAAAATATATCCTATCGACGATTTGGTGCGGATCTTGATGAATTTTCTTATCTAAAACCAACAATGTTCAATTGAATTTATTACAATCATGGAATAATTCATTTGCTACTTTCGATAATGCTTCATTGAATATACGATATAATTGATGTTCCATTTTGTTTTTTACCCTCTTCCCTTGTTGCCTTCTTTTAATAAAATTACACATTTACGCTATTCTGCCCCACATATCATGTACGAGATTTTTTTTTGAGAAATGTCTTATCTAATCTTTTATTATTTGTACTTTCAATTTGTCCGCTTTCTACAGACTTGAGCATTCAATTGCAACTCTCTTCATTGATTCATTTAATGGTGGATGATGAATATTTAAAAAAAATTGTATATATTAAAAATTGAGAAATTGGTCAATTACTATATACTTTAAAAAAAAAAAAAAATAAAAAAAAAAAATAAAAAAAAAAAAAAAAAAAAAAAAAAAAAAAAAAAAAAAAAAAAAAAAAAAAACAGGATAATGAGCATGGAATTTCAATAACGAGTATCCATATTTGAATCTGTCTTAGGGCCCCTAACTTATAATCGAAAAGTGGAATTTTCCATCAATTCACAATCTAATTATAGATTTTTAATATGATATAAAGATATGTGTAATAGTTATGACGTCAATGATGTCTGAAGAATAATCGAAAATGTTCAACAATTGATGGGGCAATTGATGATTTAACGTATTGTTTGTGAATCATGTGAACGTGTGATAAATATTGTTTCATTATTCCCTCTTTCTTTTTCCGAATATATGCATCCACGTCACAATTAACGATGAATTCATGCAACTGTAATATCATAATTCTCAATTGGACCAAATATTATTTGTCATCACATCAATTTCACTGGTACCATCAACACATAAATATACAAAAATAGATATTATTTTAATGAAGTTCAAAATTATTTTTATCATCGTGCTGAGTTTGAATTCAAAGCATTGTCATATACGATACCACTGTTTTATGCAATTTTTCCTGTCAATTGACATGATTTATACTATTGGACGTGGAGGTCTAAAGCGAGCCTTATCAATGAACTATGTCAAACACATTTTGTGACAATAATTCAAGCAACAGATTAAGTCAAAAAGATAAACGAAATCGGGAACAGATATTGGGAAATAAATCCACTGATATTGAAACCAAAAAATGAAATATAGCGTATTTTTCATTCATACTGATCGTCAATGATCAGTAAAAATAATAAACCTTTGACAATTTAACATATTTAGTTCAAGATCATACTTGATAGGCTGCCTAAAAATATGGTCAAATGATTGAAAATGGAATGCATGTAAAGTATACCACTGAATACAAACGGGAACCGTGGTCAGTTAATTTACCAAGAATCTATTCTCGCAATACTGTACAATCTTGCAAACGTTGTTTATATATGATTGCAAATCGCGCGTTGGAGAACTCACGTTGAGAATGAAAAAATTTTGATTCAAGAGTGAGACAACTACGTCATGTTTTGCCCGATCGCTATTAAATTTGTATATCCACTTGCCGATTCAACTTCTCCTCTTCCAATCTACCTCTATTTATAGCGCCTCATTCGGTTCTTCCTTGAATATCGCAGAATTTTTAATTCCCGTCTGGAATACAATAAAATCATCAAATTCATTTCCTTACTTGCTATGATTATGACGTATATACACATGCAAATGTGCAAAATTCTGGTTATAATTTTTCATCACACAAAAGTCATTAATGTACATATAAATATTCAACTTTCATCATTAATTGCATTCTATACTTGTTTTCCGATAATCAACAGAGGTAACATAATATATATGTTTTTTTAGTGCGATTTATTTCACTAGTTAGGAAATGTTGCATTTACATGTCAATATGAAGTACGATCACTTAATACCACGGGCTCCGAATATGAAGGACGATGCAATGATGCATGTTATAAATATTTGAAAAAGTACTTGAAATACAATTGATTTAACTTGTTTATTCAAATCCTGGTTTTTATAACAACTGAAAGTAATATTTATCTGCTTTCCAGGTTGATTGGTTTGGTTGAATTAAAAACAACTAGATACGGGTACATATGATATCTTGACGTACGTGCTATAAAATAGACCTTGAGTATCGGTTTCATACATAAAAAAAAAGTCAATAAATATAAGCTCGCGGTGGAAGGATATTAACATATTCCACACACTATGTTAGTTCAATTGTCGATTAATCAACAATTCAAATAAAAAAATTTGACAATTCGAAGCAAATATCATGACAGACGTAAATGAATAACAGATATGTTCAACCATGACGCATGTACAAAACAAATTATCGTTATTTATATAATGACCTAGAACGGCAGTGGAATTTTACTGCTTTGCTCTTACATTAGCCAAAAAATAACATCATATTTCCATTGAAGTTTGTTCTTGATTCATTCTACATTGCCGTTTGCTTGTTCAATTCAAGCATGGTCATGGAAGCATGGAGAAAACACAAGAATAACGAAATAAATGGAATAAACCTTTGACTTAAATACCACACAATCAATCATGACATACTCTACAGAATATAACCCAAATCCACATCATCTTCGGCTCCATTGTCATTTCAAGATATAGACATTTGTCGAAAGAATCAAATATGGAGCAGTTAGAGAGCATAGGTCATTGCCTATACCTTGCATCACTGGAAGAAACCATGGAAAACGTCGATGAATTTTCTAGTGATGAAATATTTCTGCTTCTCCAGTCGCATGTAATAACAGCGCACGTTACCTCCCGTACATAATGTATAAAACATAATGTCGTTGTGCGATTTTTTTCCCATTTCTTGAATCAAATCTCGGAAAGATAAAAAAAAAACCGATGAAGCAAACTGATAAGGCAAATAATCACAAGAATAACTCAAGGAAATGACTGTGATATAGCGTATCGGTAACTCTGTAGATAAATTCTTGGAGATTTATTCATGACCCACACGCAAAACAACCGTAATGAAAAAGAAAGATCATAGGTGATATTTGTTTGCCTGAATTTAATCCATCCGCACCAACACATGCTAAACACTGCAGCGAATACAGATCATTTTCCGGTGGTTTTTCTCGGTGGCACCTGTAGCTCATCATTTCATTATAAGAAAAAAATATAGCGGTCTTACTTATGATGAAGATAGCACCATTCAGCAATGGTAATGGCTTTTTTTCATCATCATTTTTTCCAACAATGGATTTTCCAACACTTCATACGCTAATGGAACAAATAAAGAGATTTGTTTTTTTCTTTGCCTCCAAAGTGTCAAGAATTACACGCGAAGCCTAATAATGTCAACAGGCACGATGACGTGTGCAGATGTTTAATATTTTAATTAAAGACAATATTGTCTCTAAATACCAATTGGGACTGTCTAGTCGATAGATTATCAGGCGTATTTGGGAGAAACGAGGCGAGAAATAGAAATATTTGAGCAGTATAGTTGCTGTACAATATCATCTTCAATGAGAGAAGGGCGTTTGAATTCCAATTGTGGATATGAGAAAGAGGGGAGATAGAGAAAGATTGTTGAGAGATTATAGAAGGGGGAATTGGGAAGCTGCGACAATACTTAATGTATTCAGCAGGCTTATTTTAAGAACGATCTTACTGTTCCGCTTTTTTTATTCTCGTGGCTGTTCGTGGCCCCTGTTACGGCTTTCTATTGGTTGTATGCATATAACAGTTCAACTTCGTCTGGACTATCATCGCATCACCATCACTGATGGGCCCCCGGTTCTCTCTCGCCCGGTGGTATGGTATGCGCGGAAACTCACTTCGGAGGTCAGCATTGACGCAAATCCACTCGACATCACGTGACACTAACGTGAACATGAATACAATACTCAACTCCTTCTCCATTTCAGCATTTGCAAAAGACTACCTTTCATTAAGTCAACATGCCGCGCCACTATTCACTATAGAATAACATATATAAGAAGTTCGTTCCGTAGAGAGAAAGTGAGGTAAAACTATTTCGTTCGAACGACAATACGGAAGGGGTGATCTAGGAAGGACCTGGTCACGAATGAGTGACCGGTTTGAATGCAAAAAAAAATCGCAACTATCGTCAAACAAATTAATGTTGTTGCTGTTGATGCAAATCTTGTCTCGTTACATTTTGTTATGTACGTATCTTTAAGTTCTGAGTCACTTACTTTTGTATAACACATCCTGATAGTCCATGAGTAACCCGAAGAATCCAAGTTGCTTCCCAAACACTTTTTCTACGTCGTTTCTTGTTCCTCTTGTTTCATGAACTCTCAGCTGCAAATTTCTTAACTTCGCACTAACGACAATACACGTAATGCAATATAGTTCGCACCACATCCTATATCATTTTCTTTCACATTTTCTATGATAAAGAATTTGTGAACAATTTTTTCCATACAAGCACTCTTTCCCGATTAATTTAACATGATAATGTTGAGGGTACAAGTGAGAGAGGTGGGGACTATATCATATCCATCCATTGTCGAGGATTCTTTTACATACAAGCATATCCAGTTGCACAGTGACGAATATTTCGTACTCTCGTGCTGATTTATGTGTTAAAAACACATCTGGTGACCACGAAACTCGTTTTCTTCATCTTCCTTTTCATGCTTGTCAAATATGTTAGCAGATGAGAATCTGTAAAAACAGAATATAAGCTCTATCACAGTAACCCTACCCCAATTGGAAGCAATAAGAATATCTTTGCTGCATACTCACTACCGATTCTTTGAATTCAATCAATCACATTTCTTCTGAATTTATTTCATGTTTAATACCGTGATGATAAGTCATCATTCAGTAGATATATCTGGGGAAATTCCACGAGGCACGTCATCCAATTTGTGAGCATTGTCCCGTACGCAACTTTGATTTTGCATATCACATAATCTTTTCATAGTAATTGCAGGAGAAGAGTTGATATCAATGCCGATTGACGTTTTATATCTTGCTCCTTTCTCCCCTCATTTTCGAGTAATGATATGACTGTCATTTAGTTGTGTAAACTTTACCGCTCATGGCATCATTTTATTTATTATTCTGGTTAACAAGAAGTCAGTCTTTAAGTCTAATTCGTTAGTTTCGAAAAAAATCACATCATTCCCAATTAAAATAACTTCACCATAATTAATCTCTGTACAAATAGAACTACTGATGAACTTCAATAGATATTTAACGAGTTCATTCTCGGAATCAATACGCAGAATACATGACGTGTATTCATAAAAGATGTGGCTAAGTGTATCAGTCATGAGTATCGCTTTTCACGTCGGAGGTACTCAATATTTTCATGACATACTGCAGCATTTCAGCAAGATCTTGCTCCTGCTTCTCATCCGGAATTTTCATTAATGTCAGACGTCCCAAGACTTCTTGAATACTCTGAGATAATCCGGATGTTCTTGCCATCAACTTGCCTTTCTGATTATTTGCAACTAGTGACCATAACATTGATCCAGCAATTCCGATCTCGCACACACTACCAGATTTGAATGTAGCATGCAATAGATTCATAAAGTCCACTGGAATCATAAAAATCATATATATGAACATCACCATTCCAGTTCCAAATTATGAAACATACTGTAAATATTGTCATATCAAATACCTGAATAGAGAATCCTCGGTCTATTCGACACATTGAACACCAAATTCCGGAGTGTAGATAATGCCAAAATTCGGGTGGCGGGTGTATTACATCTAGACAGTTGTATCAGCACGTCTAGACCGTCAATAGCCTAATGATGAGAATAAATGATGTAGAACGTTATACAGTTGAATTGATTGAATGAAGATGTCAATTGTTGATTCGCCGTTACTTACTTTCGAAACTGATAGTTGACCTTCTTCATAAAAAGTGAAGTCTATCAAAAATTCCAGGCAGTATATTTCAACTAATGGCCATGGTTTCATTCGTTTCGTAGTTGACGGATGAATCTTTGTGAAGAACTGCAGGAGATTACTCTGATGGTGTACAAAGCAATCGAAAATAAATCACTAATTGAAATAATGGTTGCAATATGTCATATTAAAAATAAACCTACTTTAGCAATGAACACGCGACATTCATGTACATGAACCGAATTCCTCAATACATGAAATGCAAAATGTAATCTTTCATTATTGAATGATTGCCCAGCCTTTTCAATTTCTCTCGTCACCAAATGAACAATTACATGAATAAGTGAAACAGTGTTGGGTGATTTTCTTGGTCCACTGCCCGGCAATATGGTCGTGAGGGTTAATGATTGTGCGCCTGCAAGTAAATGAACGTCAATCATAATGTGAAATGATAAATTATTATGCAACTAAAGTGGACACATTAGAGTAACAACCTCCCGTGCAATTTGTCGTGAATGTAGCCATTAATTTTAGCGACGACACGAGCGCTGAGTCGCTCAATGAAATCCACGCCCACAATTTGTGAAGCATATCCGCGAGACCTGCCTCAGTCAGTGCACCCTTCGCTATTGCACTCTCATAAGCAAAATTCATCAAGAGTGTCAGCACACGATTTATATCATTCAACAATGGATGAACCTGGGGAGTTTAATAATCGTATGGTATATGAGAATTGACACATAAATAGTTGATTGAAATAAATTAACTCTATTTACTTTCTTTTCTCGTTTTGAATTGGGCCGATAAATCTGATATGGTTGGAGATTCAGTTCAGTGTAGAGTTCTTTGAGAACTAACACGCAAGTTCCACAAAGGTTTTCTACAACAGCTGTTTTTTTCGCTTCGTTTGAAACACACAAGAGATTCGACAATGCACCAACAATTAAATCCTTCTCTCTAGAGCCTTTCACATTCATCTTAGATTTCGCATAATTGTGAGCTATAAAAAAATGTATCAGGGTTTTACAGATTTCTGATCCAACTGCGATCGATCTCTGTGGAGTATTTGATGAAACAATCACTTTTTCCCTAGAATGAGATCGCGTCAAGTTTGTATCGGAATCCCTCAGAGCTAACTTATTCACACTTGATAACACTTCTCTAAGTTTATGCTCAGTTACATTTGTAGTGGATTGTATAACCGTAGAATCCAATATTGCTCCTAATGAAGAACACCCATGTTTGATCTCTTCTTCTCTTTGAATCTCCTGGGAGAGGAGAAATGCAAGGCATGCAATCGCGCTCATTCTCAAATCAACATCTGCATCATTGATGGCACAAGAAATTGATTTTACTATCATTTCTGCACCAGAAAGTTCAATGGCAGTCCTCAATGTTTCAAGATGCTGATTATCCGTCAAAGATAATACACTCAATAGATTGAAAACTTCGGTCCATAAACGATTTTTTAGATAAACAAGTTTTGACTCATCCTCCTCATCATTATTGTAATGATCTTCGTTCAAGTAATTGAGCAGTTGATACAGAAAGTCGGGTGAAAATTTTATAGCCATTGCAAAATCTTCACAATGCGTTATACAGTTTGTAAAAACTGTACATATACCCACATACATCTCTAATATATCACAGCATTGATTGATACTCTTATTCGTTCCAATCGAATGAGGAATTGGGCCGAAGCAACCAAAAAAATATTTGTCGAGCGCATGTTCATATAATTTATTGACCACGTCACGTCCGCCAACGATTATTAAATTATTCAGGAACGTACAGACTGATGTTATGAGCGAAGGAGTAGACAGAAACTGCGAAGTATTATCATCGCTTGAGTCTTTAACTGATGGCATCAACAATTCATCATGACAGTTATAAAAATGAAGAACATTTTTCGGTATCAATGACAGTCTTGACGTTTCGCCCGTATTAATATGTTCTTTGTCAATTTCTTCTGGATCAGAATCAAGTGTTGTTGATAAATAAACATTGCAACACAGCAAACTGATTTCATGATAAGCATTTGCTTGTTCAATGTAAATCAAAATTGCGTTTGATCGGAGAGAATCCGTGTAATGGAAAGCAGGATTATTACTATTTTTGATTAAGTAACTTAGAGCGTTACAAGCGTGTTCTTTCACGATACATGACTCTTCTTGATTGATGATAAATTTTAGAAGCGTCCTACAAAGTTCGTTGGGTGCTAGCGCTAGTGCATTGAGTAACTGTTGCGCTGCGTGCGGAGCTCGAATTAAACCAGCTAGGAGCTGGAATGCCGATGCTCGTACCAACGGATCCCGATTCTTCCATAGAGTTGGGAGCCAACTGAGTGTTTTTCCATCTTCATACCAAAAATACGTCCAGCTATTCGTCTTCAATATGTGTGTTTGCATGTTATGGAGGAGATGGTTGAGACATATTATTGCATTACGGGTGATTGATAGTCCCATGAAACTCACGGCGCCGTTACCGTGAAATGAAATAATTAATTCCATCAAAGCATTACCCAGAGCTATGACGAGATCTTTGTGGCAATTCCATTGACTTCTACTAGTTAAGTATGAAAGACATGTGAGAAGCCAGTCGAGATAGACAAGATTATAAAAATGTTGTTGATCACTGGAACACAAGTTAGAAACCATGAGCTCAATGAATTCATTCCACATCTCGCCAGAATCATTTGCTGAATCACTAATCGTCTCCATGTTTGAACTAGCGCATATGAGTTTCAATACGGATTGGTGAACGTCTTGATTATGTGTATCCAAGCTCCTTAGCAAATCTGATAATGACTTAATCATATTTTTCATGGTATTCGAAAGCCACTGGTTCACTTGATAGTCGTGTGTGATAGTGATATAAACGTGTAGAAAATTGAGTACATCAACGAAAAGATCACAGTCATCTTTACTCGTCGGATTAGACATGAGGAAACGCTCAAAAAACTGTCCCCATGGTATTGATGATAATTTATCTGAACATTTGGTAAAATGAAAACGCTCATTCAACTTCACATACATCCATAGATAGTCTATTGCACACATAACATCATTGTGAGTAATAGAATTATGAATATTCAACAACTGCTGTTGGCAATAATAATAAATGGATGTGTGTTGCAATGCTGTGAACTCGGGTTCTCTTATCATGAGCTGGTTCGATATTGAAGGATCATTGAGTGTTTCCCAAGGCATCCATAGCATCTCTGATCCTTTATTCCATTCCCATGACCAATATTGTCGGATGAAAGTCAAACATATTTCATTATTTGCATATGTTATCGAAGTATCCAACTTCCGATGAATACTTGATTTCCAGTAAACTTTACAGACGAAGGGACACTGTATCCGTGTCACAACGATATTTGGTAATGAAACATTCAACGGATTCATTTCAGTACCATTCGTTCGCATCATATAGTCAGTAAACAACAAACTGAACAATAGATGTGATGCATCGAATTTGATACTCTCATTGTTAGGAAAGAGAAATACACTGCGCAAAATATTGACGTATATATCAATACGATGCGAAAGCTCATGACGCAGTGTGCATTGTGTTGATGCAATCAATTTGATAATCGTAACGATTGGAATGACTGAATCTGGGTAATTTTGATAATCTTTCTCAGTTAAAGATTTTTCGAATATATCTAAAATTATTTCTAACCCATTTTCATTAAGAAATAATTTATGTAATGATGTATCACTGATCATAACGCTCATTTGTACGAGAGCTGATTTACGAACCTTGGGTTCAACGTTCGGCATCTTGAGCATTTCAAGAACAGACAGCAGACTGCTTCGCTGATAATTTCCCTCAGTTCGTTTGAAAGCGCTCTTCCGTTCAAGAACTAAAAGTGAGCCCAACGGTAAACCGTGAAGTGAGCCGAGTCGTGGCAATTTCTTTGATGAGTCTTTTTCCATTCCGAGTAAATAAATCAGCCGACATGCAGCTTCTTCTCTTATAGCATTATCCGCAACAAACAAAAATCTCATATTTCCCTTCAATACTTCCAAGTATGGTAACTGGATACCAGCATAAATGTCTGGGTCGAACATCTTTGATATACATTGACCAAAGGGTGATTTCATTTCAGCCAAACATTGCAATAACGGTAATACGGGTAGAATGGCCTCAAGCAGTTTGGTCCAACCCTGTTCTCCCATCTGCACCTTCCCTTTCAAAATGTAGATCAAAATATCCTTTGCTAGGTCTTGTATTTTTGAATTATCACCATCAACTCCATGACAAATAATCTCCGTGATAATATTGGAATCAAATAAGAAAGAGACAGACTTCCAAGTATATCTACCCCTAGTGGTTTCAACTCCAAGTGTGGTAGATATTAGCCGGTGACATTCTGTATACATGGCAAGACGAATTTCATCATCAGCATTCGCAAGCAGAGAGAGTACAAGCTTAGTTGCAAGTGCTCGATTTTCTACTTCTAAATTCATTTGATTTACATCTTGCAAAAAGTGGATATACTTTTTGATAATTGTAAAATTTCTATGATACGGCAGGCAAGCTTTCGAAATGTACATCGTTTTTAGTGTCTCTACGATGTTATGCTGATTCATGTCATCTATTTGCAGGAGTGAGATTGCTGCTCTCATTGATTTAGTTATAACACGCGTTTCGTCATATAATTTGATGCATTCGTTTTCATTCGATTCATGGAATTGTCGCGCATATTCTAGTAACATCATATTTAAACTTGGATGTATGAGATGAATTGGCGCATCCATAATTGCAATTGAAATAGACATTTTTAGAGTCGCAGGAAGCACCAGTTCAGCGAGTTCCAGTGGCACCAATGAACTCAACATCCTCATAACAATGCCGAGAAATTGAAGATATGTGATTCTATAATAATCTGCCATACTGTAGCTACGCAATTTCTCCAGTAAATCACCGAAAAGGTCCATTAAGGTCTTCAGGTCTTCGTGTATTTTAAGTGAGACACCATCTGAGCACAACCACACTGTGGGTGTGACACTCAATATCAGAAGCTGAACTAGTTCCGACGCCAGATCCATCATCATTTTGATGTCTTTCAAAGGACGCGACTGATCTACAGGCATACTTATTAGTTTCACAACATGACTCAAAATCTCCAGACAATATGTAGGAATTGACATTTGTTGTAATTGCAAAACTGATTCGTCAACATTGTCAGCCACACTTTGACTCCGGTCGCTTGTTGCTGCCGACTGAAAAGCCTGATAATTAGCTTCAGGCAAGCCACCCTCAGAACTATCACGGTCTTCTGAACACGGACATGAACTATCTAGATTTGTGCCAATATCTCTTTGGCATCGGTTTGCTATACACGGATCGCAATAATAATAAATTCGAAACCTGAGCGATCGAGTGAGTTTAGTCAAAGCTCGTAGGATCGTTGGTGTGATGCTTTGACTATCGATATCACAACTTTTTATACAAGTACGTAAAAGCGTTTGAAGAATTAAAACTATAGATGGCCGCTGCAGAAACACTTCTGCTGGGAAATCTTGAAGCATAACATTCGTGATGAACTGGCATGTGCGAACAATAAGACTTGAGTCGGCGCTTGTGTTCAAAGCTTCTTCAATAGCGGATAAAACTCCACGATCCGAGGATACTAACGACTGCCATGGCATTACAAGCCATCGTATAGCTCCTTCTGTTTTTTTTGATACTGGCGTTCCAGTTTCTGATGGCAAGCTTATATCTATCGGAATTGTATCATCTAATGACTCGATAGTGCAAATGCGATTTCCATGATTCATTCTCTCTGTTTCTACATCATCATTTTGATCATTGGAGTAAACATCATCTCTCCGGTATGTGGTTCCCGACGTTGTCGCATGTCTTGAATTTGACGTATTGGAAAATTTTTCGAGTGCGGCTGCCTCGATTTCATCGAGTTTATCATGCCACGCACTGTCTAATCTCACCCGCAATTGTGCCAATTCATTTTGGAATCGCACAATTCCAAAACTACCCAAATCAATCTCATTAGCCTGTTGGAAAGTCCACAATTATCTTTCAATACTAACGAAAAATTTTTATTTGATAATAAAATGAATGAATATATAACATACCGTTATTAATCTGCGAATCAACTCCAAAACCTTTTCTGGATGTGTTATTGTATCAAATGTAAACCAGTTGAAGAGCTTTGCGAGTAGCTCTCTTCTGACACCATCGCAATTGCAGCCATATCCATGATCCAATTTAGATATTACATTTTCAAGAGCTCTAGACCGGATCTCATCTAACTTGTGGCCTGCCAAATTGCAAGTGCATTTAAATCTATGCAATGAACTAAGTCCTGGATTTGAATTATTCCAGGCAGAAAATCACGAGTTAACAGATAAACAATTGTATTGTGAATCCACAAGTCCGCATGCATCTTCTACAATTATATTGATTTGGATCGCATTGATAATATTACCTAATTTTTCGACGTGTACAGCAGTTATTGCGTTTACGTTTAACATAATTATTGATAAAATACAGCATCACTACAAACAAACAATTTGTTTCTTTTTTTTTTTTTGAGGTTATAAATTGAAACGCTCACTGCTTATCTTGACCAACAAGTGCTTTTACCGCCAAAAAGAGATATTTCAAAAAACACATGAAATAGTTATGAATTTCACCACGAGTTGTGAAAAAAAGCGCGAAAATATGAAAAGACGAAGGATCACCAGAATCCAGATCGCCAATCTCATTTCAATGCGCTGTATTTTTCGGTTTTCAGTGGATACTTTTTTTCTTCTATTTAATTGCATTCGAACCTTCGTCGTTATGATTTTGTTCTCGCAAATGGATTTCCAGAGAAATGAACATCACTTGACATAATATCGTCGTTATTTGAATCCTTATTTCAGAATGTGGGTTCGATCATAAACGAGATTCCAAAAGACTCTCAACTTTAATTCACAAACAATTCAAAATACCAAATACATTATGTTGCAAATAAATAAATTTTTATTTCAATACTTCTATGTCAATAGTTTATTAATACCTATTTATCTATTATTAAGAAGGAAAAGAATAGTTGTGTTGAATTCTAGAAAAATGTTTTTGGCTCCTTGGTATTGTACTTGAATGCTAATAATGTCTTATGGTTCTTAATGAAGAAGCGTTTTGAGAGGTATATCATTAAATATTGTGGAAATAATTTGCATAATTGTCGTTTTCATGATCTGTTGAATTATGAGAAAGATCACCAGTATTACAAGGAATTGTGGGAATCGTGGAGCCTTGGAGTGTGAATCCATGATAATCTTCTGCAGTGAGTCCTGCAGGTGTTAATGGCGATGGAAGATTGGAAACTGTGCCATGAGAATTATCGAGTAAACTATCAGGAGTAGCTTTTTCAGGGGGATCATTATCGTTATTCGAAAAATCACATTGAACATCCAAACTTATAAGACTTGTATCATCGTCAGGTTTTGTCGTATCCAAACAACAGTCAATAAAAGGTGGGAAGTCAAAGGTGGGCGAAGGGGTAATACAGTCATCGATAGTATTCTTGTAATCACTGGACATTTGCAACCCATCTGCTTCATCATTAGTCGCACATTGAGAAAAGACCTGAAACATTAGTACAAATTGATAGATAGCAATCGATACTGCGATGGAAGCAAATTTCCTGAATGCGATGCAGAATCTGAATGTTAATGGTAAAAACATTGAGCAAAAGACATTTGGGGCAACAGATATTAGAATACTGGATTCTCTCATGAATTTTCAAAATGAATAAGTAGAGATTGTATTAAATTAAAATTTTAGCTACCTGTGGAATAATGGGCGGTGGAAGTTTGTAGCATTCCATATCGTCACTATCAAAATTTGTGGGCACTCGTTGACTCTTCGAAATAACAAGCGGTGACTTTTTCAACGCTATATCTACTTCTTCTTTGATTTTGTGGTGAAACTGTTTTGATTCTTCTATCAACTCCAAGCCCTCTTGTACAATATCATTATTTTTCGCTTTTAATTCATCTAGTAGCGTTATATCCTCACACATCATGTGTAGACTCTTTGTTCAGCAAACAAACATCAAAAAAATAAGACCATTATCAATTGAAATATATTGAAATTAAGACTGAAACATATACAAACTTCACAAATCGTCAAAGCAGATTCCCATGTATTTGCTGGAACTCGTTCACCTGACATGAATGCTTCAAAATCTTTCTGAGTCATGCTTAAAGACTCTGCCGTCAAATTTTCGATAAACGAAACTGCGCAACACTGAAATAAAGTAAGGATGATATTCAATGACGTTACGTTTTCCCAATAATCTAATGCATACCAAGTTTGTGAAGTAGTAACCTCCTTCTCCGGTCATTAGTCGACTCGCATTACAGAACCTCGTAATAAAATTGATATTACTCTTGAGTCTTGCGGGATTAGCTTTTAAAACGATAAAGATGAGGGCTGGTAGAAATTCATCCGCAGATGCTGGTCCACCAACCGATTGTTGAAGTAAATGAAAAATATTACTGCAGCAATTAACAACGCATGCGAGTTTCTCTTGAGGTGCTTTGACTGAATCCATGTTAAGAAGATCTGAAAATGTTTCGAAACAAAAACGTAATAAGCATACGACCAGTATTTCATAACTCATCGTATCTATATTGTCATACCAGTGATTGATGTGTAGACTAGCTCTCTGACCTCTGGACTAGTTTCATGTATCCTGCATTCCAAATTCTTCCCACTGACCCAACTCAGCTGTCTGATTCTTCGTGAAATATATGAAAATGTTCAATAAATATGTAAAATGAATGATGGGTCACCTAAATTAATGGAGCGTATGCATCAGTTCAGACCATATTATTCATTTCTCAATAATTCATTCAATTATATCGGTAAAAATACGAATTTTATAGGGCAAGGAAAAATTATATGGTATTTCAGTTGTCAGAGTAAACTCATCAGTATATGTGACTCTCTGTTTGAATTTTGCAATGTACTCAATTGGTCATTAAATGAATGTTAAACCAAACGAACCTGTTCTGTATAGCTAGATCTTTCTCCTCATCAGTTGTAAATGGCGGACAAAACAATACTCTGTACAGTAACGTCATCGAATGTCTCTCGACATAATCTAACAGTCTTTCCTTTATCTCTGGCGCGACACCTCCATAATTGGGACTATTTTCCATACGCTTTGCGAATACTTGATAAAAATTTTGCGTGATCTCCGACAACTCTTCGATTCTCTTTGCATTTCTATTTTGCAGTATATTACTCACTAATGAATGAATACATTTCTTTATGTCTTTTTCTGCAGGAGTTTTTGCAATTATTGACATAAGATCTCGATTCTCTGCCTTTACTTTATCAAGATCTTCGTTATTATAAATTAATTCCTTCAGCAATTCTTCATGTCCTTGAGCTGAAACAAAACATTAAGTTGATAATAACTTTACCGTGCTCGAAATATAATGATATATTTACCCTTTGTAGGTGGCTTCCAGAATGCTGAAATGTTGAGAAGTTTATTTTTTTTCTCTTGTTGACGTTTCCTCTCGTCGAATTTATTCTGTCCAGTACTTCCTTGTTTTGGAGTTGTATCACTAAAACACGAATTTGAATTCCCAACAAAGACTTTCTCAATCATATGCACCAATTTACAATTAAGAATAAATATACTAATAAATAATATCACTACATAAAGCTCATATATATTCACCTTTCATGTTGTTGTGTTCTTAACTGACGTTCTCGCTGTGCACGTTTTTTCTGCAGATGCTCTCGATGACACTTACTGCAGTAACCTTCCCATTCGTCATTTCCAAAGTATCCACATCCATTTTTGCACTTCAAATCAGCCACGTCAATTCTCAATGACGGTGTTTTGATAGTCCACATTTTTTGATTTTAACTTTTATTGTCGATGCCTCTTGACGATATTACATTATATTAATGAAAATGGAGGTGTTTGATTATCCCAACAACTCCACACGAGTTGCGTCAAGCAGATAGACTTTGCTCTTCGAAGACGTTGTTCTACTTCTCACATAACCTCACACCAATTATCATCCCGATATGTCTCCGGTATTTTCAACGTGTGTAATATACAACACTGCACAACATGTAGAATACGACATAGTTTGTTGAGAGGGAATAGTGCCTTTTTGTCTCACATTCATATGCGAGAGTAACACATTACTCTGAATACACATGCGCGTATGCTCTAAATTGCTCGACAATGTTGAAAATAGAAAAATCTACCTGAGAAGATTGGTTTTGCAAATTTTATTGACAGATGAGATGAAGTTTGTGCAAAGCCAAACGTTGTTCACTTGGTTTCATGCCCAAATAATTATACCAAGGGAGAAATTGAATTTCATGGATTGATGCGATAACACCAAATTTGGAATCCTGTTCTCTACCTGATTATTATATTTTTGTTGCAACTAATTTTTGGTTTGCAGCAATTGTAATTTAATTATAATCAGATGAATCCATCCTTTTGGAGAAATAAGCATTTGAGATTTACTTCACATGGTTTGATACAGGCACAAAATTTTCAATAACTTTGACATGAGTTGCGGAAAATATGAATGCGTTGCGAATATGTGACACTTGTGATTTATTTAAGGCGGTTGATATGATGTTACTCATGTAGAAAATAGTTTCAGGGGAATTCTCCAGGTATAGGATTACATAGAGGAGAGTAAACGCTGAGATATGTGTGGTATAGTATTATAAGACGCAATCCACCAATTACCATTTCAATCCATCCCCAACTTGATTACTTATATATTAAATATGATAAGTATTTACCTATGTTCTAAAAGCGAAAAATGGTTATTGTAAAGATCACTGCATGCGCGATTCCTTGTTTACTATTCTCTGTGACATTGTTACTATGTTGTAGGATATACAATTGCTAATTGTTGTATGGAAGGAATGAATGTGCATCATGATACAGAATAGAAATCTGTATATTCATTGAAACACCCAGATAAATTTGAAAAAATTTTTTTTTTCGCTTTTTACAAATTCAATTGTTATGAAAAAATTTCTGATTAACTAAAAGTGATAGGATAAAAGGGAAATGTTTCGAGCAGGATTCGAACCAGCGACACTATTGGCAGCAGGGTGTGAGATGGCGACACAGGTTGTCGCGTCGATAATTTTAGTTTCAGTCAAGTCACCAGATGGAAAAATTTTTCTCGACGTTTCGCGTGATTAAAAAGTATTTAACCGTGGAATAAAACGTTGCATTAGTATCGCTTCTCGGCCTTTTGGCTAAGATCAAAGTGTAGTATCTGTTCTTATCAGCTTAATATCTGATACGATTCCTATTAGGAATCCAGTATATTAAACTGATTTTTGAAAATCGACGGAACTTCTGGAGCTCGCTC